>AP025069.1:21792547-21850857 GCA_036186865.1 Eustoma russellianum | reverse complement strand
CGAAGTGGATGTTTTTCGCCTGAGAGTAGTTAGGGTTCGATGTTTAGAAATGAAGAAATGAGGCGTTTCGCAGGTTTTAATAGACCTTGTCCCGCTGACATCGATCGATCGATGTCCTATACATCGATCGATCTATGTCTTAAGAGACATCAGTCTCTGAGACTTCCACATAGATCGATCGATGTATGCAGAAATCTGTAGTTTTGACATTTTTAACCCTTTAATCATTGTTTATCATCCCTAATCTTGTTCTAATTGATTCGAATGTCTCAGTTGGAAGGGATTTAGTAAAAATATCCGCTAGTTGGTCATTTGTTGGAACAAACTCAATGCATACCAATCCTTTTTGAATGCAATCTCTTATGAAGTGATGCCTTACTTCAATGTATTTTGTTCTACTATAATGAACCGGATTTTGTGCTATACTTATAGCTTATGTGTTGTCACATAACATGGGAACCTTATCAAACTTAACCTTGTAATCATTCAAGGTGTTGATCATCCAAAGTAGTTGTGCACAACACGAAGCGGCGGATACATATTCGGATTCCGCCGTTGACAGTGACACACTATTTTGTTTCTTGGAGAACCAAGAAACTAAGCAATCTCCAAGGAATTGACATGTCCCGGAGGTGCTTTTCCTATCAACAAGATTTCCGGCATAGTCGGAGTCACTATATCCTCTTAGATCAAAACAACCATTTTTGGGATAAAACAAGCCAAAGTTCAAAGTTCCTTTTAAATACCTAAAGATACGTTTAACAGCAACTAAATGTGATTCCTTAGGCATACTTTGAAATCTAGCACATAGACACACAGCATGCAAAATATCCGGCCTACTAGCGGTTAAATAGAGTAAACTACCAATCATACCCCTATATTTGGTTACCTCAACCGGCTTTCCTTTTTCGTCTTTGTCAAGCTTTGTACTTGTGCTCATCGGAGTGCTCACACTTCTTCCATCCTCGAATTTGTACTTCTTAAGGAAATCCTTTGTGTACTTTGTTTGAGATATGTACACTCCATCTTGAGTTTGCTTGATTTGTAGACCAAGGAAGTAGTTGAGTTCACCCATCATGCTCATTTCAAATTCTCCTTCCATCAATTTTGCAAAATGCTCACAAAGAGAATCGTTAGTAGCACCAAATAGAATATCATCCACATAAATTTGAACAAGCAATTGATGGTTTCCTTGTTTTTTAATAAAAAGAGTAGTGTCGACTTTTCCTCTTGAAAACTCGTTCTCAAGTAGGAAGTTACTTAACCTATCATACCAAGCCCTAGGAGCTTGTTTAAGTCCATAAAGGGCCTTTTTGAGTTTAAAAACATGATTTGGATAATCATGATTTTCAAACCCCGGAGGTTGAGCTACATAGACCTCTTCTTGAATTATTCCATTTAAGAATGCGGATTTCACATCCATTTGATATAGTTTGAAATCCTTATTGCATGCATATGCTAATAGCATCCTAATAGCTTCTAACCTAGCTACGGGGGCAAAAGTTTCATCATAGTCTATGCCTTCCTCTTGCCTATAGCCTTGGGCTACTAATCTAGCTTTGTTTCTAGTGATGTTTCCTTTATCATCCATTTTATTTCTAAATACCCATTTGGTGCCAATTACGGGATGGTCACTAGGTTTAGCAACTAATTCCCAAACATCACTTCTTTCAAATTGATTTAATTCTTCTTGCATAGCCAATACCCAATCTTCATCATTTATTGTCTCCTTTATGTTTTTCGGCTCAACTTGTGAAATGAAGGCATTTTCATTGAATTTTCTCCTAGTCATTATGCCTTGGCTAGTTTCACCTAATATCAACTCTTTAGGGTGATCTTTCCTATACTTATATGAATCCGGTAAATTTGAGGTATCTCCTCCTACTTCTTCATTTTCAACCTTAGGTTCAAGTGGATCAATCCTAAGGTCAATAACAATATTACATTTTGGATTCTCAAATTTCTCTATATGGCTTACTTCAATTATTTCATCATCATCATCGTCATCATTAATGTTTGATTTGTTCTCATTGAGTTCACTAAATTTGACATGAATTGATTCTTCAACTTTCATGCTTCTTTTATTATATACTCTAAATGCCTTGCTATTTTGAGCATAACCCATAAAGATTCCTTCATCCGCTTTGAAGTCGAGTTTATCCAAGTTATCTTTGGTGTTAAGTATAAAGCACTTACAACTAAAAACCTTGAAATAACCAATATTTGGTACTCTTCCTTTCCAAAGCTCATAAGGAGTCTTTTTGAGAAATGGTCTCAAATAAACTCTATTGATTACATGACAAGCGGTATTTACCGCTTCGGCCCAAAAATATTTGGGTAACTCAAATTCGTTTAACATGGCTCTACTCATTTCTTGAAGTGAGGAGTTCTTGGAGCTGAGAAATTGTGTCCATACCCCTTGGATACACAAAATTCTTGAAATTCTCCATCAAACTCACCACCTCTATCACTTCTAATTTCCTTAATTGTGTCCTCTCTTTGATTTTCTAATCTCTTACAAAGCTTTATAAATTCTTGGCATGCATCATTCTTTTTAGCTAAGAACATTACCCAAGTGTACCTAGAGAAGTCATCTACCACCACAAAGGTGTAATGTTTTCCACTTAGACTTGCCGTACCAATATCCCCATACGAATCCATATGAAGCAATTGTAGAGGTTTGGTGGTGGAGATTTCACTTTTGGGCTTGAAACTTGTTTTAACAAGTTTTGCCTTTTGACAAGTGTCACATAAGCCATGGTTTTCGAAATTTAATTTTGGAAGACCTTGGACTTTTTCATTTTTGCAAATCTCTTTGAAATTCTTAAAACTAATGTGTCTAAGTCATCTATGCCATAGTTGAGTCAAATCGTTTTTGGCAACTAGGCAAGAAACATTTTGTGATATCAAATCATGTGTGCTAAATTTGTAAACATCATTTTTACGTATAGCCTCAAAAACAATCTTATCGTTCTTTTTCACAACACATTTTCTTTTCACAAATTCAATTTGAAAATTAGCATCACATAGTTGCCTAACACTTATCAAATTATATTTAAGCCCTTCTACATATAGTACATTATTAATAGTAAAAGAAGAGTTACCAATTTCTTCATGTCCAAGGATTTTGGCTTTCCCATTGCCAAAATGCACCGTTCCACCATCTTGGAGCTTGAGCTTGGTGAACAACGTTTTGTCTCCGGTCATGTGCGTTGAACATCCGCTGTCCATAAGCCATTTGGTTCCTTCTTCTTTGGCTACTCCATTTATCTTGAGTGCCTACAAAACCAAAAGATGTAGGCATTGGTACCCTTTGATGGTTGGGTCCTTTAAGGTTAGTTTGTCGACCCTTAGGCTTCCAAACATATGTGCTTCCAAATCTAGCTTTACATGCTTTCTTCACATGTCCTAGTTTATTGCAATGAAAACAAGTGGGTACATGCTTTGATTTAGAGGGTGATGAATTTCGTTGTGTTTTTCTATTATTTGCCTTCTTCTTAGGCTTAATAAAGGAGGATGATGAATTAAATCCTAAATCGGATTTATCATTTCCAATTCTTTGATTTCCAAGTAGTATGTCTAAATTGTTTTTTCCATTTGTTAGTCTTTGTAAGTCTATCTTTAGTTTCTCACATTCTTTTCTAATTTCTACATTTTCAAGAGCTACGGTTTTATGCATGGTGATTATGATGTCATGCTCTTGAAACATCAAAATATTCTTGTCATGCAAGCTCTTATTTTCTAAGATGCATTTCTTAAACTCTTCCTTCAAATGCTTATACTTTAAGTTCAATTTTTCAAAGTCATCTTGTAACTCTCCTATTTCATCATGCAAATTCGAAGGGTTAGAATTTACCTCAAGATCATCTTCAATTGCCATAAGACAGGTATGTTGAATCTTTGGATTGTCAACCATTGCAACAAGTCCAACACCTTGATCTTCACTCTCTTCTCCTTCCGATTCCGAAAGGAGATCATCCCACGTGGTTACTTCCGTGTTGAGGGCTTTCTTCTTTTGAGGAAAGACCTTCTTTTCTTGCTTTTGCGGCTCTTTTACGTGGCAATCGGCAATGAAGTGACCGGGTCGACCACATCTATAGCAATTTTCACTTGCTTCCTTTTCTTTAGATGGTCTCTTGAAAAACTTTCTTGCTTGTGCTTTGTTTCTAGTTGCCATTCTTCTAAATTTTCTTACTAGAAGGGAAACTTCCTCATCCGAGTCATCGGATTCTACCACCAATCCTTTGTGTGATGTTTGTGTGGGCTTGATAGGGTTCATCCTATTTTGTTCATCAATAAGAATTTCATGAGTAAGGAGATTACCGGATAGCTCATCAATGGTAAGAGTCTTGAGATTCTTTGATTCGGTGATGGCGGTGACCTTGGGTGTCCATTCTCTTGGTAAAGAGTTGAGGAGTTTTGAGACAAGGTCTTCATTTGAGATTTTCTTGTCCACCATGGAGAGTTGATTCACTATTCGTGTGAATCGATCGATTGTCTCCTCAATCTTCTCACCGCTTTTCATTCCGAACATCTCATACTCCTTTATGAGCATAAGTCGTTTGGCCATTCTTACTTGCTCAGTTCCTTCATGTATCATTTCAAGCCTTTTCCATGCCTCATGAGCTGTTTCAAGACCTTGAAGTCTTATAAGCTCGGTGGTGGTGAGAGCACTTGAGAGAATATCAAATGCTTTGCCATTAATGGCAAATCTTATCTTTTCTTCATCGGTGTAGTCATCCTCATCTTTGAATATTGATTCTCCTTTTGAGTTGGTAATCATAGGAACTTCAATTCCTTTGACAACGGCTCTCCATATATCGAATCCACAGCCTTTCAAGTGATTGATCATTCGAAATTTCCACAAGGAATAATTTAGGACATCAAACATAGGTGCTTCAGTGTTTGATCCGAAAAATAGTGCAGTAGGCTTAGGAGATGAAGAGGTTGAGGTTGAGGTTGAGGTCGAGGTTGCCATGATCTTTAACCTTGCTACTTGCAAAGATAGGCCAAGCAATCAAGGTTAAGCTCTGATACCAATTGTTAGGTCCGAAATACACTCTAGAGGGGGGTGAATAGAGTGTTTGGCTGTTTTACGGAATTTTCTCGTTTGGCTCAACTCAAAAAGATATTCAAAATCAGAGCAAGAATAGGAGATGAGAAATAGTGAATGAGTACACCAGATATAGAGTGGTTCGAATCGTAAATGATTCTACTCCACTACCACTTTGTTTCCAAAGTGGATTTTCAACAACTACTCTTCTTATTATGAACAATAAGAACAACCACATCAATACTTACACTAACACTTTAGTGCAAGCAACAACAACAGCAACTTCTTGCACAAAACACACTTGTGCAACTACAGCAACTACAGCTCTTAACAAGAACAATTTCTTGCTTCCTTACAACTTCAACAAAAGTTCCCTCAAGAACTTCTCACAGTGGGTTGAAGAAATATAGTAAGGTTCACACTTTCTCACAAGTCTAAGCACAAGCAAGAGATCAAATATTTATGGTTCCTCTTGTGCTTGACTCTCTTTCTCTCAATATACAATAATGAAGATCAAAGAAAAGCTAGACAAGCTTTAAACAAATTTACAAGTATGAGAGAAATATACAACAATGGAAAATGAAGCTAGATGATGTTGAAAGTGTGTAATTGCTTCATCCAAGCCTCCTCTATTTATAGATGAAGTTCACCACGTTTTTGAGGCTCTCCACCAAGTCTTCATCTTCAAAAATGTCAAGATATTGCCCAAATAGTCTCTAGCCACCCTATGGAGTGATTTGATCTTGGATAGCCACCCTAGAGAATCTTACACATGTATACAATAGTCAAGGAAGCATGTAATAGGTTGGGTTAAAGTCCACAAGAAGTTTGAAGAAGATTGGAAAGAGAAAACTTCAAAAATCTGCCTTGGATTTTGTTCTAACGTTCAGAAAATTTGAATTCTGGAGGACATCGATCGATCGAAGTCCCTGGAAGGGAGAGATCGATGTCCTCAGAAGATTGCAGTTTTTGACACTGCCTGACATCGATCGATCGATGTCAGGGGCTGAAGTGACATCGATCGATCGATGTCACCTGGTTTAGAGATCGATGTACTCTGTTCAATATCGATCGATCGATGTCAGGGGCTGAAGTGACATCGATCGATCAATGTCCTTTGGTTGAGGGTTCGATGCTCTCTGATTGACATCGATCGATCGATGTCAGGGACTGAAGTGACATCGATCGATCGATGTCCCCAGCTTGAGAGATCGATGTCAACCAGTGAGTTCCAATCTCAACCATCTTTCGACATAAAGTGTTTTGCCCATCTTGCATCAAATATCAAACACAAATTTAACTCATTCAAAACATCTTTTCATCATCAAAACGTTTTACAACTTAACATATTTCTTCATCCCACTGTGAGAAAGTTCTTGAGGGAACTTTGTTAAAGTTGTGAGGTAGCAAGAAGTTATTGCTAAGAGCTGTGGTTGCTATAGTTAGACAAGTGTATATTGTGCAAAAAGTTGTTGTTGTTGTTGTTGCTTACACTAAGGTGTTAGTGTAAGTGTTGCTGTGGTTGTTCTTATTAGCTTTAATAAGAAGAGTAGCTGTTGAAAATCCACTTTGGCAACAAAGTGGTAGTGAAGTAGAATCACTTACGATTCGAACCACTCTATATCCGGTGTACACATTCATTCCTTCTCATCTCCCATTCTTGCTTTGATTTTGAATTTCTTTTGAGTTGAGCCAAACAAGAAAATTCCTCAAAAGTGCCAAACACTCTATTCACCCCCCCTCTAGAGTGTATTTCAGATTCTCTCAAAATCCAACCTCGATATCTCCAAATCTCTGCACCAAATATCATTTTATTGTAATTCTTGTTGATTTCTACTTCAATTTCACATATCTCTTCCCTCCATTAACAAGAATCCGTGTCTTAATTTTCAAATGGCTCCCAAAACACAAAATCCCACCAAAAGACAAAGAACTTCTCAGGAAGAAGCTAATATGCCACCACAATCACATCCTCATGTTCCAACGGGATCAAGGACGCATAGTTTGAGGAAAAAGGCCACTTCCTCTTATGGAGCTATGTTAAGTGAGGCAAGGAGTAGGCTAACCATCAACAATTTTCCATGGCTCAAATCCGGGGAATACAAAGATGCCTTGAAAGAGCCTACGGGAACATGTAAATTCGCCTACATAACACTTAGAGCCCAATTACTGTTTATTGAATGGGAGCAAAAGAAGAGGTCTACCATTCCATTAAAATTGCTCAAAATTGAGGATATTTTGAGCAATGAGGAATTAAAACCAATCATTGATTAGTTTGATGTTCAAAAATGGAGACCTGTTTGGGAGGTCTCACAAATGACCAATATGTCTACTCGACACACTAGAATGTTTTATGCCAATATATGGGTAGACTATAGAAATGGGGTGCCTTATGCTTTGAATACAATAGTAGAAGGTCAATTGTTGATGTTTACATCTAAGACATTCAATGAATTACTTGAGGTTCCTGATGAGGGTTGGGAAGACTTTGACCCCTGGAGGTGGGATACCTATAAGTACCAAGTCTCTGAGAACGAGGTAAAAGCATTTCTTGGATTTCACCCTACCAAAAACACAAATGACATGCCTCTAGTATATAGAGTGTTGCTCGCCATTGTGACTTTTTGTGTAAACGGTAAATCGGCTAAACTCCCAAGCAATTTAGATTTTTACATTGCATACCACATTGCTATGAAGGAGAGTGTGAACTTTAGGGAGATAGTTTTTGCAAATATGATGGAAGCAGTCACAAAGAAATCCAAAGTGCTTCCATATAGCAATCTTATCTATAGATTGCTAAAGAAAGCAAATGTAGAGTTGAATGATGAGTACACGGATCAGATTACCAACAAGGACTTCTATACAAAGGCAAATATCCAACAAATCCATAAGTCCCAGAAAGAGGCACAAAAGCGGAGTGGACAACCAGAACAAGAAGAAGAAGAACCCGAAGATCCCATTCCTCCACCATCACCAACTAAACCTTCCACTGCACCCTCCTCTCACCCTTCACCACAACCGCCCCCACAACCAAGCTCCACTTCCCAAAAGGACAAAGGAAAAGCCCCAATGGAAGAAACTAGTGACTCAGACGAAGAATTCAATGCGGAGGCTGAAATTGACGACATCCGTCATACACTTGGTCAATAGGGGAGGACTTGACCATGGAAGCAGTACGCATTGATGATCTCCAAAAGGAATTTAAGAACCTTCAGGACCGTGTCAAAGCGATAGAAACGAAGGTTGACACTCAAGTCACGGCATTGCAAATGGAGCTGAACTTTCAAAAGACGAAATATCAAAAGTTGAAGACCAAGCTCAAGGCGGCTCTCTTCGGTTTATGCTTCTCTTCCGATGAAGAGTAGTTCCTCTATTTTTTCCCTATTACCCTCGTAGCTATGAGATTAGCTTGGAAGTTTGAGTTTACTTATGTATCTCAAAACTTGTTATTTCTTAATGATATTTTATCCTTTATTTTCATGTCTCTTATTTTTGATGCTTTCAAAAAGGGGAAGAAGTCTTGGTCTTTGGCATGGTTTGGTCTTGGCATGGTTTGGTCTTGGTTGGGTATGTTTTGGCATGGTATAGTTTTGGTATGTTTTGGTTAAGCATGGTTGTCTTGAGTTGACTTTATTGTCTTATCTTGATATGATGTTGGTGTAGCATGGCATGGAGTTTCTTGATATGCTTATGTAAAAGGATTTGGTATGTTTCGGTTGAGCATGGTTGTCTTGAGTTGGCTTTATTGTCTTATCTTGATATGATGTTGGTGTAGCATGGCATGAAGTTTCTTGATATGCTTGTGTAAAAGGATTGATAGTCATTGCTTACTTTGTGATGATATCGTACATATTGAAAGGGTGAAAATGTGAAATTCGATGCCTGGGTTGAGGGGGAGTATTTTGGTATTGATATCACATTTATTGATCTTGGGTAGATTGCATGTTGAAAAGAAATTTTTGATGTGTTCATATGATGAGGGAGCATGAACTAAGGGAGAGTTGTAAAATATCAAGTTTAGATGAAAATGTATCATGTAAAAACATCTTTTGAATCATGGTTTTGAAATCATCAAAAGAGGGAGATTGTTAAGTTATAAATTGTTTTGATGATGAAAAGATGTTTTAAATAAGTTAAATTAATGTTTGAGACTTGATGCAAGATGAGAAAATTACACTATGTCAAAAATGGTTGAGATTGGAACTCACTATCCAACATCAATCTCTCAGGCTGGGGACATCGATCGATCGATGTCACTTCAGCCTCTGACTTCGATCGATCGATATCAGTCAGAAAGGTTTCTATCCAACATCGATCTCTCAACCTATGATTGATGTCACTTCAGTCTCTCCTCAGGGAGACTTCAATCGATCGATGTCAGTCAGAAAGATTTCTGTCCAATATCGATCTCTCAGTCCAGGAGACATCGATCGATCGAAGTGACATCAGTCTCTCCTAGGGGGACTTCGATCGATCGATGTCAGCAGTTTCAAAAACTGCAAAGTTTCTGGAGGACATCGATCTCTCCCTCAGGCACTTCGATCGATCGATGTCCCCCAGAATTCAAAATTTTTTGAACGTTGGAACAAAATCCAAGGGAGATTCATGGTATTTTCTCTATCCAATCTTGCTCAAATTTCTTGTAGACTTTAACCCAACATATTACATGCTTCCTTGGTTATTATATCCATATCTATGCAATCCTTAGTTGGCTATTGAGGATCAAATCACTCCATAGGGTGGCTCAAGACTATTTGAACATTATCTTGACATTTGGATACCTTGTGAAGACTTGGTGGAGCCTCAAAAACGTGGTGAACTTCATCTATAAAAGGAAGAGGCTTGGATGAGGCAAACACACACTTTCACCATCATCTAGCTTCATTATTCATTGTTGTATAGTTCTCTCATATTTGTAAATTTGCTTAAAGCTTGTTAAGCTTTTCTTTGCTCTTCATTGTTGTAAATTGAGAGATAAAGAGTTTAGCACAAGAGGAACCATAAATATTTGATCACTTGCTTGTGCTTATACTAGTGAGAAAGTGTGAACCTTACTATATTTCTTCAACCCACTGTGAGAAAGTTCTAAAGGGAACTTTGTTGAAGTTGTAAGGTAGCAAGAAGTTGTTCTTGCTAAGAGCTGTAGTTGCTGTAGTTGCACAAGTGTATGTTGTGCAAGAAGTTGTTGTTGTTGCTTACACTAAGGTGTTAGTGTAAGTGTTGCTGTGGTTGTTCTTATTGTCTTTAATAAGAAAAGTAGTTGTTGAAAATCCACTTTGGCAACAAAGTGGTAGTGGAGTAGAATCATTTACGATTCGAACCACTCAATATCTGGTGTACACATTCATTGCTTCTCATCTCCCTTTCTTGCTTTGATTTTGAATTTCTTTTGAGTTGAGCCAAACAAGAAAATTCCGCAAAAATGCCAGACACTCTATTCATCCCCCTCTAGAGTGTATTTCAGACCTAACAGAAATCGCTCAAAGCTTATGCAGACTCAGACTAGGTGCACAGAGACCAGAAGGTCTGTTACATGGTATTGTATGTTCTTTGACAATGCATTGGTATCTTGGAAAGCTAAAAAGCAGACTACTGCATCTAGGTCCTCCTCAGAAGCAGAATATAGTCACTTGCTGCAGCAACTTGTGAAATACAATAGTTACTTTATCTGTTGAAGGATCTGGGAGTGGCAGATTTGTTCACTCAAGCATTAGGTTCACAGAGACTGCAATTTCTGACTTCAGCTTTGGGAGTGTGCAACATTTATAAGAAGTCAGAATTGAAGGGAGGTGGGGAGTGTTCAAGATGATGGGCTGACAACTCAAAAGAAAGAAAAGAAAAGGTGTCTCAGCTTGGCATAGGTGATGACATAGGTGATTAGGGGTGTGATCTTGTAGCGCCCCGCTCCCGAGCCCTAACATCGGGAACAGTGCACCCGCCGTATCTCATTAAGGAGAATACAAAGCATCAAACCAATCTCTTACTTGTCAAAATGACGTGGAAATTTTTTCGCGAAAACGTAACCCATAACATGTATTAAACTCCAATAACCGTCATTACATCGCTAAATTAAAATTCTGGAAATAAAAGTAGTAACGTAGTATGTGGAAAATCCTCAAAGTATAAATAAGAACAAAACAGCTGCAGAGTCCCCTCATATCCTAGCTGCAGCTCTCAACCAGCCCACTCTGCTATGTCCATCCCGTCCTCAACGAAGATGTGCTCATAGTCCTCATCCGGCTCACCTGGGAAGTAGGGGTGAGTGACAGAAATCACCCAGTAGATGCCCGCCTCAAACAAATACAAAACGTACATACCGAAATGATATAGCCACATAGCACATAAACATGATATAACACATAGCACATAAATATAAGATAACATGCATAAGTTAAAGTAAATGCGGTAAGTAAAGCACTCCACATAAAAATGCGCAAGTACGTGATGCATGCTCAATTAACGTGTCACACGCAACGAAAATCATGTCATGCAATATGCCCTAGACCTATATGCAATGCATGATCCCAGGATTGACTGGATGCCTGTAGCCTGTACACTACAATCCACCCTTGCGGATGCCCGTGGCCCGTACACCACGATCCACCCCAACCGATGCCCGTGGCCCGTACACCACGATCCACCATAACCAAGTATCCATGGCCCGTACACCATGATCCATCATAATCACATACTCATGGCCCGTACACCATGGTCCACTCCACTCGAGCGTCTGAGACCCGTACATCTCAGCCCACTCCCAATGCAATGCACGTGCCATGAATGCAACAACAAAATCGCCTGGGGCCCGTACGCCCATCCTCACCAACTCCGGCACACAACACTAGTCGTCTGGGGCCCATACGCCCATCCTCACCATCTCCAGCACTCAATATTTGGCTTCATAAAATTTACGAATATTGGAAAGTGGTTATTTAGCATTCCTTTTATTTTTCCTTAGCTTGTATTAATTTTCTAGAATTTTCTATTAATTTTTCCTTATTTAATTCCATTTATTACTAATTATTTTTAATTACTTACAGTTACCAAAATTCAGAAATTGAGTGAAAATAATTTAATTTTTAACCTTTTATATTTTCTGAAATTTATTTAGAATTTTCTAATAATTAAATATATTTTTCTGGAATTTTAAACTAATTTTAATTAATTATTTATTGTTTAATCATTTCAGAAATTAATTTCAGATTTTTTTTAAAATTTTCTGTCTGGGCCGGCCTGCTGGCCTGGTCCGGTCCGCTGGCCATCCGGTCTGGTCCGGCAGCCAGGCCGGTCCAACAATATTTTCTTTTTTTTTATTTTTTATATTAAATTATATTTCCTTCTAACCTTCATAAAATCTTCGTTTTGACTCCGATTGACCTCAAACCAGTTGCGTTAGACTCGTTATAACGAGACGCAACTTTTGGGAGTGGACACGTCAGCACGTGTCCGGACGCGCCGTCAAGGGCCGCGCGTGGGCCCCACGCGCCACCCCCTGAAACGCGTCCATCAGACCCTTTTTTCGACTTTCAACCCAATCCCAACCTATTCCGTGCTAGATGAACTTATCCTAAGGCCAAAACGCAATTTTAAAGAACCCTAAGTGTGAAAATATTTAACCTTTTGATTTCATTCAAGGGTGTTTCCAATCCGAATCATAACAACCATCAATTTCAATACACACGCACATAAACATACAGCCATAAACAACACATCTCATGCTTTCCCATATAAAACAAGACAAAATTCACATATTAAACAAATAAAAACAAATGAATCACATAAATATATCATCAAAGCATGCATGTATTATACCCGTTTGAGGGGGAAGATGCACCTACCTCGATTGACGATAACACCAATAGATTCGACGGACTAAAACTTGGGTTCGGGGTCTCGCCTTCCTTCTTCTTCTCTCTTTTTCTTCTTTTTCTCTTTTTTTTCTCTTCTGCCGTGCGTTTGTGTGTGGCTATGCGTGTATGCGTATATATGGTGGGTGGAGTTAGAGTAGATTTTAGGTTTTCCCATTTGGTTTTGGTTTAGGTTTCCTAATGTAACTCTAATCACTATCTAGTTTATAGTTATCTTTATTATCATCATTACCTTTTATTATTATTATTATTATTATTATTATTATTATTATTATTATTATTATTAGTAGTAGTAGTAGTAGTAGTAGTAGTAGTAGTAGTAGTAGTAGTAGTAGTAATATTAATATATACATATATCTATATATTTTTTTTGTCGGCCATAACATCCGACCCACCTTACAAAAAGTTTCGTCCTCGAAACTCGACGTACCTTATTCGAAAAGCTGTGGATATCTCTCTCGTATTTGCTCCTCAAGCTCCCAAGTCACCTCGCGCTCGGTGTGATTGGTCCACTGTACTTTGACATAAGGGATGACTCGATGCCTCAACACTTGGTTCTTGCGATCCACTATCCTGATAGGAGTCTCCTCATATGTAACGTGCGGTTAGATCCTCAACGGTGGCGCATCTAGAACATGGCTCGGGTCCGGAACATATTTCCTCAACTGAGAAACGTGAATTACGCTGTGAACCTGAGCCAAGGCAGGGGGTAACGCTAATCGGTAGGCCAGCGTACTGACCCTCTCGAGTACCTCATAAGGACCACTGTAGCGAGGCTTCAGCTTACCCTTCATACCGAATCGTGAAACCCCCTTCGTAGGTGACACTCTCAAGTAAACCTTCTCGCCCACATCGAACTCTAGGGGACGTTGTTTCGAATCGGCCCAACTCTTGCTTCTGTCTTGAGCAACCTTGAGTCTATCTTGTATCAATTTCACTTTCTCTCTAGTCTGCTCAACCAACTCAGGGCCGGTAATAATGCGCTCACTGACCTCATCCCAATGAACAGGGGACCTGCACTTACGTCCATAGAGCGCCTCAAAGGGTGTCATGTCGATGGCACTATGGTGGCTATTGTTGTAGGAGAACTCAATTAACTTGATCATACCGTCTCAGTTTCTCTTGAAGTACAATGCGCACGCTCTCAACATATCCTTTAAAGTCCGAATGGTCCTCTCTGACTGTTCTTCGGTGTGCGGGTGAAAAGCGGTGCTCAACGTAGATCCGTCCCTAACCTTCTCTTACAAGCTGACCAAAACCTAGAGATGAATCTCCGTTCACGGTCTGAAACGATACTAACTCAGACCCCATGAAGACTGACAATATCATCGATGTACAGTGTCACCAATCTCTCTAAGGTCATGTCACTAGGCACAGGTAGAAATCGAGTAGACTTCGTGAACTGATCAACAATCACCCAGATTATATTGTTGTCGTTTCTTGTTTTAGGGTGCCCTACAACAAAATCTATCGTCACGTGCTCCCATTTCTATTCTGGTATCTCCAATGGCAATATCAAACCTCCCGGTCTTTGATGCTCTGCCTTAACCTGCTGACAAAAGAGGCATCTCTCAACGAACTCAGCGATGTGTCTCTTCATCTCACACCACCCATAGTGTTTCTTTAGATCATTATACATCTTCGTAGCACCTGGATGAATCGACAATTTTGAATTGTGTGCTTCTTTCGATAGCTCCTTTCTCAAGTCCTCAACATCAGGCACACACAACCTTCCTTGGTACCGATACTGCCATCGTCATGAATATGAAAACCCTCAATCAGACTGGTCAACATCCTCTCTCGGATATCTTTGAGTGTCACATCCTCCTTCTGCGCCTCCTTAATCTGCTCAATCAGAGATGGTGTAATAACCAAGGCTGCTAAAACATTAGCAGTGGAATCAACAATGTCAATATCAAATTTGGCCATCTCTTCCTCCAGTGGCGTTCGTCTGGCATGATTAGACTTTCTTTTCAAGGCATCTGCAACTCGGTTTGCCTCCCCCCGGATGATAACTGATGGTCAGGTCATAGGCTTTCAGTAGCTCAAGCTATCTCCTCTGACGTATATTCGACTCTTTCTGTGTGAATAAATACTTCAAGCTCTTATGATCTGTGAGGAATTCACACTTTATACCATATAGATAATGATGTCAAATCTTCAATGCAAACATCACCGTTGCCAGCTCCAGATCATGAGTCGGGGATTTTTGTTCATATTGCTTCAACTGCCTTGAAGCGCATGCACTACCTTATCTCTCTGCATTAACACACTCCCTAGCACCCTTCAACTAGTCAAATAGATCGTTGATCCTCGGTAGTGAGTATTTATTCTTTATTGTGATCTTATTAAGCTCACGATAATCTATACATAGCCTCATAGTACCATCCTTCTTCTTCACAAATAATACTGGTGCTCCCCAGGGCGAAAACTAGGCCTGATGAACTTCCTGTCCAGCAACTCCTGCAACTGCTCCTTAAGCTCTTTTAGCTATGTTGGTGCCATCCTATATGGTGTCTTCGAGATCAGATCGGCTCCGGGTATGAGATTGATCTCGAACTCTACTTTCCTTCTCGGTGGTAAATTTGGTAACTCATCGGGGATGACATCCTTAAAATCTCGTACCACTGGAATATCCTCAATCGATGGCGTTTCAGCACTGGCATTTAGAGCATACACAAGAAAACCCTCGGCTCCTTTCTTCAACGCCCGCGAAGCCTGTGCTGCGGTAATATAGATTTTCCTGGAGGACTTCTTCAATTTGACATCCCCATGGAAGATGGTCTCTCTCTTATCTGGTGTCTGCATACTAACCTATCTCTGATGGCAGTCGATAGTAGCACTATATCTTGCCACGAAATCCATGCCCCAAATGATGTCGAAATCCTGCATCTAGATCGGGATCAGGGTTGCGGAGAACTCAAGCTCATTAATCTCCAAGTGACATTTTTTGTACTGATAGTGGGATACAAGCACCTGGTCGCTGGCGGCTTGAACACGATAAAGGATCTCAAGATTTTCTGATAGAATACTCGTGTTCTTGGCGAATCTCCTGGCAACAAACAAGTGGCTGGAACCACTATCAAATAGGACGTAGGCTGGGACTTGATTAAATAATATCTCCCATGTGACTACGTCTCCGACCTCCTGTAGCTCAGCGTCCGTCATGACATGCACTCGAGCGTTGGTCTTTCCTTTTCCTCTCTGCTGCGTCTGACCCTGTGGCAGAGGTGCTTGTGTCGGTGTAGGGCACTCTCTGGCATAATGTCTCTATTTGCCACAATTGTAGCAACCTTGCTGAGCTCTCCAATATGGTCCTGTATGAGAACGACCACACTGTGCACATACCGGAGGTGGCGGTCCAACCGCCCTGAGTGGCTGCGCTGCCGTCGCTGTAGGACCCTCAATCATCTGTGGTCGAGTCACCGATCCCTGCCCCTGCTGCGGTGGCCCGGAGAATCGTCCAGTCGGGTGTCGGCGTGGAATCTTTAACCATCTCCCTGATCTCCCTGAACGGAACTCTTCTCGCGGTCTCTTGGCCCTGTCGACCGCTGCAACCCTCACGAGGTCACCCTCGACCTTACGACACACCTCCAACAATCCCTCAAAAGTGGTATGCTGGGCGCATATGATCAATGACTGAATGCGTGAGCTCAAACCCGTCTCGAACTTCAACATCTTTGTCCTTTCGTCGTCCATGACGGCGGGCATGTATCTCCCGAGTGCATGAAATTTCTCAGAATATTGATCAACAGTCATGGACCCCTGTGTTAGGAGCTGAAACTCGGTCATTCTCCGCTGAATCGCACTCTCAAGAACGTAGTGCCTCTGGTACTCCTCCCTAAACTGGGTCCATGTCGGCGGTGTAGTGCGTCTGCGTATTACACCCTGCCACCATCGCTTTGCATCGCCCTCCAAGAATGGTACCACCACATCCACCTTCAGGTCATCCGGAACCTCTAACAACCTCAACTGCTCCGATACGTTCTGGAGCCAAATCTCTGCCTCCTCTGGTCGGGTGGTACTCCTGAACATAGGTATCCGGGAGTGCTGCATCTCCCGATAAAAGAATCGAATCCCCTGGGGTGGTGGTGGTGGTGGTGATGGTGGCGGTTGCTGCTGCTGTTGTAGGTGAGCCATCTGTATCTGCTGCTGGGCCATCAATGTAGTCCGCGTGGCCAGGGTATCTGCAAGGACCTGAGGAATGGTCTCCTGACCCTGCTGATCATCGCCATCATGTCCTCCGTTTCCAGCTGGCGGCTCGCGTCATGGAGGCATTATCCAGAATTTGAGTTCATGAAACGAATACAGATTTGTCGATAATAAGTTGAAAGGTGGAACGCGGATACATCGATAATTAGACAAGAAAAGCTCACCATCGGCACACACCTCCCATAACCAGATCATAACTTAGGTCTAAAATCATCTCTTAAGTCTACTTTGTTTATTAGGGGCAAAATCATCATTTTATAAAAGATCGTAACTTACGTCTAGTGATCTAGTTAATCATGCGTTTCCGAGGCAGATCTGAAGCCTCGGCTCTGATACCACCTGTAGCGCCCCGCTCCTAAGCCCTAACATCGGGAACAGTGCACCCGCCGTATCTCACTAAGGAGAATACAAAGCGTCAAACCAATCTCTTACTTGTCAAAATGACGTGGAAATTTTTTCGCGGAAACGTAACCCATAACATGTATTAAACTCCAATAACCGTCATTACATCGCTAAATTAAAATTTTGGAAATAAAAGTAGTAACGTAGTATGTGGAAAATCCTCAAAGTATAAATAAGAACAAAACAGCTGCAGAGTCCCCTCATATCCTAGCTGCAGCTCTCAACCAGCCCACTCTGCTATGTCCATCCCGTCCTCAACGAAGATGTGCTCATAGTCCTCATCCGGCTCACCTGGGAAGTAGGGGTGAGTGACAGAAATCACCCAGTAGATGCCCGCCTCAAACAAATACAAAACGTACATACCGAAATGATATAGCCACATAGCACATAAACATGATATAACACATAGCACATAAATATAAGATAACATGCATAAGATAAAGTAAATGCGGTAAGTAAAGCACTCCACATAAAAATGCGCAAGTACGTGATGCATGCTCAATTAACGTGTCACACGCAACGAAAATCATGTCATGCAATATGCCCTAGACCTATATGCAATGCATGATCCCAGGATTGACTGGATGCCTGTAGCCCGTACACTACAATCCACCCTTGCGGATGCCCGTGGCCCGTACACCACGATCCACCCTAACCGATGCCCGTGGCCCGTACACCACGATCCACCATAACCAAGTATCCATGGCCCGTACACCATGATCCATCATAATCACATACTCATGGCCCGTACACCATGGTCCACTCCACTCGAGCGTCTGAGACCCGTAAATCTCAGCCCACTCCCAATGCAATGCACGTGCCATGAATGCAACAACAAAATCGCCTGGGGCCCGTACGCCCATCCTCACCAACTCCGGCACACAACACTAGTCGTCTGGGGCCCGTACGCCCATCCTCACCATCTTCGGCACTCAATATTTGGCTTCATAAAATTTACGAATATTGGAAAGTGGTTATTTATCATTCCTTTTATTTTTCCTTAGCTTGTATTAATTTTCTAGAATTTTCTACTAATTTTTCCTTATTTAATTCCATTTATTACTAATCATTTTTAATTACTTACATTTACCAAAATTCAGAAATTGAGTGAAAAATAATTTAATTTTTAACCTTTTATATTTTCTGAAATTTATTTAGAATTTTCTAATAATTAAATATATTTTTCTAGAATTTTAAACTAATTTTAATTAATTATTTATTGTTTAATCATTTCAGAATTTAATTTCAGATTTTTTTTTTAAATTTTCGGTCTGGGCCGGCCTGCTGGCCTGGTCCGGTCCGCTGGCCATCCGGTCCGGTCCGGCAGCCAGGTCGGTCCAACAATATTTTCCTTTTTTTTATTTTTTATATTAAATTATATTTCCTTCTAACCTTCATAAAATCTTCGTTTTGACTCCGATTGACCTTAAACCAGTTGCGTTAGACTCATTATAACGAGACGCAACTTTTGGGAGTGGACACGTCAGCACGTGTCCGGACGCGCCGTCGCGTCCGTCAGACCCGTTTTTTCGACTTTCAACCCAATCCCAACCTATTCCGTGCTAGATGAACTTATCATAAGGCCAAAACGCAATTTTAAAGAACCCTAAGTGTGAAAATATTTAACCTTTTTATTTCATTCAAGGGTGTTTCCAATCCGAATCATAACAACCATCAATTTCAATACACACGCACATACACATACAGCCATAAACAACACATCTCATGCTTTCCCATATAAAACAAGACAAAATTCACATATTAAACAAATAAAAACAAATGAATCACATAAATATATCATCAAAGCATGCATGTATTATACCCGTTTGAGGGGGAAGAGGCATCTACCTCGATTGACGATAACACCAATAGATTCGACGGACTAAAACTTGGGTTCGGGGTCTCGCCTTCCTTCTTCTTCTCTCTTTTTCTTCTTTTTCTCTTTTTTTTCTCTTCTGCCGTGCGTTTGTGTGTGGCTATGCGTGTATGCGTATATACTATGCGTGTATGCGTATATATGGTGGGGGGGAGTTAGAGTAGATTTTAGGTTTTCCCATTTGGTTTTGGTTTAGGTTTCCTAATGTAACTCTAATCACTATCTAGTTTATAGTTATCTTTATTATCATTATTACCTTTTATTATTATTATTATTATTATTATTATTATTATTATTATTATATACATATATCTATATATTTTTTTTTGTCGGCCATAACAGATCTGCTGTGATCACACCTTCAACAGTTGGATCAAAGTATAAAGATCATCTGGTGTAAAGAGTGTGTAGCTCAGCAGTCATACAAAGGAGTAATTAATGCCTAACTAAGGGGGTCACGCTGGATTAAGAGTGATGAACAAGTTAGCTCGCTAGTATGAGGGAGTTGGCACGCTTGGCACGTTGGTGACTAAAGTGAAGTTGGCGCGCAACAGTTGCAGCAAGCAGAAATGAATTATCACGTGCCAATTAATTTCTAGTTGTTTCTATAGCTGATATAAATACTTAGTGATATTGTAAATATCAATTCAAGAGAGAAGAAACAGAAAATATCTTCAAAACCGTCCTTGTTCTTCGTCTTGCACTCTTGGCGCCATTTCGGCAGTATTCAAAAATTTTCTTTGCATTTTCTGTTCATCATGCTTTGTGATTGTGTTGTTATGATGTTTGGATTCAGCTTCTAAAGCAATGTTAACAAAACCTTATTCGAATTTGGATATCAAATCAAACTTGGACTGTTTCTTGAAAAGACTTGTTTCCTTTATTTTGCAAAAAAATTGGAATAGGTCTTGTATAACATCCGGTCAAGCATAAAAACTTCGGACTTCTATCACATTGCTAGGGTTTTTCCAATTCGTGATTTGTTCTATTTTACTAGGATTCAATGAACCTCCTTCTACCGACACCTTATGTCCCACAAATGTAACTTTGTTTAGCCAAATACACACTAGATAAATTTTGCGTACATTTTATGTTTCTTCAAAGTTTCTAAGGGTATGCAAATGTTTTTTTGGTTAAAATCCTGATATATTAACTAGAAAAATCAAAGCACCAAAGGGATGTACCCCATACAAAAGCCCTATTTGTAGGTCACATGCTAGTCTACATGTATTGTTCCGTATGTAAAGCAATTTTAAATAATAGAAGCAGCGTCTATGTTTAAAATGTGTAGCATGTCTTTCTTGAGATTTTGACTCAACCAGTATATCATCGATGAACATTCTAAATAAGGTAGAAAGACAAACTGCATTAGATGCATGAAAATAGAGGGGTTTTGACCATGCCTAATGACGTAGCTACAAACTCAAAATGCCCATGAGTGTTGAAAGCAGTTTTAGGTATATCTGTTTTACGAATTTGTATCAGGTAATATAATTGTCCGAGGTCCAGTTTACATTCAGGTTTGTACCCTTAAAATTGATGACATGGCCATTCTATGAGTGATAAATGATATTCCTTTTTGATAGTTACATTGTTCAAACCTCAATAACTTATACACAATCTGTGTCCTAGCATTTCTCTTGACAAAAAGAACCTCCGCACCCCAGGGTGATCTATTGGGTTGAATAAATCTTTTTTCTAACATATCTTCCGTCTATTCTTCAATTCTTCCAACTTAGTTGGTGCCATTCCATAAGATGTTTTGTATGACGTTGCAGATTTGGGACCAAGTCTATGGCTGATACTCTCAGTCCAAGGCCAAAGGTTTCAATTCATGTGGAAATACGTCTGCAAAATCTTTAACTGCTGGTAGATCTTCAACTTTGGTTGATTTACACTTCTAGAACCACCCCATTTCCACACCTCTTAATGCTAGACATCTTTTTCCATCATAAGCATAATCTTGAAAAACTTTGGGAATGTCTTACCAGCAAGAGATGCCATCAGAGTCGTTGGAACCAATGGCATCTTATACGTGATTGGAAGCGGATATTTAAACCCTGTTGGAGGAAAATAAATGCATTTGAGTTCATCCTTGGGGCTTGATTTTGATTCAGGTTCAGATTTATCATGACTAATTGAGTAGATGATTACCAGATCAGCATCAATTACAGGACTCGCTTAACTAAGTAATGATTCCATTGTTTGACAGGCAGTCTTGTGGCCGAGCCTCCTGTTAAGCTCAGACAATCCTTCTGCACATGGGACTGACAAACGGATCCTTCTATCAAGGCTGTCAACTTTCGCGTGATGGTCAATGGTAGCTTACAACCGTATTTGGTTTTAAAAGGCCATGTTCTGGCTGTTTCAAGCATGTCTAAGGAGTTGGTTGGAGAGTCTGTCTTATCGTATAAAAAATCATTCTGTCTACGGAGTTGGTTTGTGATTTATTGTGCCGAGGTTTTCAGTATCTATAGATACACTCGACACGATAAATCACAATTCTACTCAAAAGATTTGGACTACCCAACTAACTCCTTAACAATGCAAGAAGCAGCCATATATGGCCTTTGAAAACCATGAAAGGTCGTAATGCGAACATCGACCATCACGCGAAAATCCACGGCCGTGATCGAAGGATCCGTTTCCCAGTCCGATGTTGCAAGCAAGTGTTTGAGCTTAACACAAGGCTTGGCCAGAAAATCGCCACCCAAACGGTGGAATAGCTGGCCTAAAGAAGTCCTGCAATTGATGCCGCCCTCGCAATCATCCACTCAAATCCAATTGATCATGAATCCGAACCCGAACCCAAATAAAATCCCGAATGATGAAGTCAAATGTACTTACTTTTCCTGCATCATATGGATTCATATGTCCATGTCCTATCTCGTCCCAAATGCTGCTGGTTCCAACAACTTCGGCGGCAACTCTTGCTGGTATGCAGTTTCCAAATTCCATCAAGGTTGTGCAGTTGATGTAACAAGCTGTCTAGCATTGAGGGGAATGAAAATTGGGTGGTTCTTGAAAAATAAATCAAATCTGCGGGGTTCTGAAATTCGGTACGTGCCCAAGAATACCAGATACGTTCATTTCCCTTGGCAGTGGTGCCACCTGAAGAGTGAACCTAAAGTTCATCATCCGGACCCAGTATATCCCAACGACAGCAAAAGTTATCGCTAGGGTCTGGGGAGGCTAAGTTCATGAGAGTTTTAAAGCCATAAAGATTTTTTTTTTTTTTTTGGGGACAAACGTAGATTACTAAAGTTGTCCTAAGTATTGCGGTTATTGTTACAAAGTGATTGCTTTCATATGGATAGGCCAAGGAATAATATTGACGAGAAACCAACTAATGTTTTTGTGACTGAGAAATCAGTAACAAAGGCACACAACACACCAGAAGCAAAAAAAAAAACAAAAAAAAAAAAATCAAAATCAAAAAATAATTAAAATAAAAATAAAAAGGCGTGCATTGACAAATAACACAAGCTTCACTCAGAGATGCTTGCAAGTGAATTAATAAGTCTAATCTTCACAAATGGATAGAACATAAAAGAGAGTGAGCATTGGAGAGACCTTCTCGCCCACAAAATCATGATGCAGAATCCTTTAACTGAAATATGATTGTTAAGTGGGTGACATCTCCCTAGAGGAACATTTGGCCTTATTTATACTGAAGATTAGCTTGTATCCTAATTTATGGAGAATGGTTTGTGGGGAATTCTTCAGCCAATAATTGGCCCAAGCTTTAGTTGATGAGATTTTAAGACTACATATCTTTGATATTGTGATCATCATTTTACGATGTTTTCTTTACTAAAAATATTTCCAACTCAGATCTAATGTATGCACCATTATTCTACGCTTTATACAAGAAGCTGTTTTCGCGGTTATACAACAAGAACAACATATACCCAACATATCCAACAACAGCAAACGCCATCGCTAAGATCTGGAAAGGATGAGAGGCAGACAAACAATATTTCAAGAGACTTGAAAATAATTATGAATGAAGGTGGAACCGTCTCTTTGATCATTGCAGGATGATTCCAGACGTGGCCCAAAAATGTATCATTCCTTTTAGTGTCCTCCACCACCTATATGTGGTCCTTACCACCTATTCCCACAACCTTAGAATCCATTCCCCACACTGCAGGATCCTTACCAGAATATCCTAGATGTGCCCTCCACAACCCAAGGAAATTGTTAGAGGATTTTATAAATAGCCTCCAAAATATAGGACCCCTATTGTATGCGGAGCCCAATGTATTATAAGATATATTAGGATTGTCCAATGTATTAGCCCAATGTATTATAAGATATATTAGGATTGTCCCATGATATTTAGGTCCCTAACATTTCAACCAAAGGAAAATGGTTGAAATCTTTTAGTCATAATTTTTGAGGTCCATCCTTGATCATTGTTACAATGTAATGGGTCCCATATATGAGTTTTACTTATGAAACTTGCTGCATCGTGAGTGAGACGGCTATCATGATTTTTTTTATACTAGAAAATCTGATGTCAAAAAAATGTCTCTTGCTATTTCTCTAAGAAACATTTCCACACAACTCATATCACCTTCAATGTCGATTAACTTCATGGAGTTTACAGAATTTACATAATAACCTGAAATGTTAAACTTAGTTATGGTCATGCCCGAATCCTTAGACTCAAGATGTCACATTTGCTATACCCCTTCTCGAAAAATTCAAGACTTTCTCATATGACGTTATAATCAAGTCAATCCCAATTAAATAAGTAAAACTCAATAAAAATAGCTAAAATCATTCAATATAATGTCCAAAATAATTCTCGATCAAAAGAAATATCATATTGTTAAGATAAACTGGTCTAATATTCAAAATAATAACTCTTATAAACTAAATCCATGAATATTAACAAAAGTTCAAACACCAATAATAAATCAAATCTTGAAACTATCTTCTGAGCTTCTTCACCATCCCCACTCATCATCATCCTTAATATAACTATACTCATAGCTTCGCTCATATTCAAAAAAGGTATGTGGTGGTATGAGCAAAACAATGTGCTCAGTAAGTAATCTAACTATCTTTTGTGGGATCATATGCAGGGAAACAAGTTTTGAAATAATAATAACTTTCATACAATAAAATAAAACACAACATCAAGTTTCTCATATTTAAAAACTACATGTAAAAAATTTACTTTTTAGCTCTTAACTGATTTATACTATTCGATAGAGTATGCCGTCTAAAAAGCCTCTTCTAGATATGCTCATGGATAAACCCCTCCATGTTTCGGGCGCTCGAGCATCTCGCTTGCGAATATTGCTAGAACAATTAACTTATAACATACACTTTTATCATTTGACCGGTCATGTGACACCAGTATAATTCATTTAAAAGCATAAAAACTTTCTCATTTTATAAACCACATGTCAAACTTTCACATATTGCACATACTTCATACATAAAACACAACATACTTCTACATGATCTAATTTAATATCAAAATAGACATGTAAAAATATATATATTTTTAAAAAACATGCGCAAATACACAAAAGAGAATTATACCACTTACCTCGAATCGAATACTTAATTTTTCATTTGTTCTCCACTTGAACCTAACAGTTTCATAATAAAGAGTATCACTTAATAACCTCATCATTATATCTTAAATCTAGTAATTAATACATAGAATATCTTTCAAAAAATATACTAGAACTTCTAGGACTTATAATATTATGTCCCTAATTTATATCAAAACTTCACTCAGCTTAACTGGTACTGCCCTCAGACAATTACTAGTGCCACCTGGGTTTGAATCATTGCCTATACATTTCTTTCTTTTTCTTTCCATCACTAAAGTTAACTGCTTAATAAATAGTCTTACTCTATATTAACAATGCCTTCTTTAGCTTAGTGGTCCGCGCTCTATTGTATTAACTCTTGTCCACCAGGGTTCAAATTCTTGGGTGCACAATTTTAGTTTTTTTCTTATTTCCCAGAATTTTTTTCTTTTACTTCTCTTCCCCTCTTCTTTTACTCTCTCTCGGTTCCAAACCTCGTTCGTTTTTTTATCTTTTTTCCCAATCCCTACTTCTATGCAAGAAAGTTCAACCACCTCTTTTTCTTTTTTTTTTTGCTTCCCCTTATTCTCTTTTCCCTTCTTTCTCTGTTCCTTTCTTCCTCACAATCCAGCTTTCATCTTTTTTTCTTTTTATATCTAAACTATTGATCCAAAAGAATTCAACCTATACAACTCTCCTATCGCTCTCCGGTCTACATGATTACTTAATAGGTATTTCAAATACTAATCAAAATAAACCACTACAATATAAAGATGAATGTATATTTACCACCAAAGTGTCTGTGAAACTGCAAGGATTCAAAACCCATCTTCGGTTCTTGATTCCAACAATGTTTGCTTGACCAAATTGATAACTGAAAGATTATTTTTTTCTTCCTAACTGTTGAGAGACCGAGGTTTGAGTGATTTGAAAATGCATAATTTCAATGTTACGTATTTTCAAAATACATGATTTAAGTGTTATATGACATGCGTGCATGATAAATATTCTTTATATGTTTATATATAGTATTGTCGTACTAACATGCCATGAAGCATTAGCGCTTACATCATATGGCAAACATTTGTTGTATTTATACTATTTTCAAGTGCCATGTTAAGTGAACTAAATTAGTTCATTTAATGAAGTGCTTAAGGATAGTTCATTTAAAGAAATACTCAAAGAGATATATTTGAAGATACCTATTTGGCAACAAATTTAGAATGGAAAGTTCCTCTCCACACTACCCACACACGGCCACATATATGTATATATACATATTTTTCATAACGATGAACTATATATTTCTATCACGACGTTTCATCGACACATTAAAATGTACGTTCACATCAAGCTACCATATACACATCATATTTTTGAGTATATACAGGTTCCGTGTCATACATTACATGTCATCAAGTTACCAAAATTATACTGACATGTCACAAGTCCATAAACTGAAAATTGCCACATCGAGTGACTACCGAACCGTCATCGACATGTCATATACTTACCATACAAAGATGCCCAGCCTATATACACTCCAAACACTAAACACTTTCGTGCACCACATGTCCATTTCACCCAATTACCTACAATTTGCCTTGATTTGTTGGAAATTCAAATTCAAAATTTTTTCCAACACATGGGCGATTTGACTCTCAGCTTTTGGAGCTAAAATTACACTTTATATTATGTATATTATGTGTGACATAACATATTATACATGTCCAAGATGTTTGAAACTAATTGGAGAAAAATCGATAATCGACGGAAGTCGAAAATTCGGTTTTCTACATACTTACATGGGACGTTTCGTTCTCTTTGTGTGTAACATGTATCTAGATACTTTTTACATATCTAAGACATATTGGAGTATTCTTGAAAAAAACAATTTAAGGGTTGATTGAAATCTACTATATGTGGGAAGATATTGCACCATTATGTGTCGAAATTTCAAAAACAATTTCAGCACATGGAGCTGAACCTTGGGACGCTATTTTCAGCCTACATGAAGCTTAGGTGGAGCTTGTTTGACATTTTGATTTATGGTGGATGATCCACAAATAGATGGTGACATTGAGGAAGACCTAGACACACAAGGAAGGAATTCAAATTCAAACAAGTGCTGAAGTTTTCTGCACATGTTTTATGTTGGCCGATTTTTTGCTTGGTTTTGTCTTCAAATTTCTTCCAAAAATGAGGGGCAATCACATTATGGTTGATTGGCAATTAACGCATTTGATTTTTGACATGTGTGTCAGATTTTTATGATAAATTTCCAGATGATATTATTAGTGCAAAGGTGGAAAATGAAAGCCCTATCATGGAGTGACAACTAGATGAAGACACATCGTTTGTCCAATCACATTTTGCCAAGTAAGCAAAGGTGCATCACAAAGTTATACAAGGTGTCTCCCAAGGGTATTCAAGAAAATTTTCAAGGAAGATTTCAGCCAAGGGGGCGTCATCACACCTATAAAAGGGGGCAAGATGTTCAAGACAAAGTAAGCCTCATTTCATATTCAAGCAAGTGCAAAGCAAGACTTCTCTTCTTCTCCTATTCTCTTCTCTTGCCCATAGCCTCAAGCCTATCATACTAACATTCTAAATTCTGTATAAGCTTTGATTTTACCGCCGATATACATCCCATTCTTGTACAAGGTTGATCAAGGTGTGAGCATACTTTCATTAGTGCGGTGCTGGTGTTTGTGTTTGTTGTTTTTGTTTGTTCATTGTAAAAAGGATGGATATTGAAGGAGTTGATGTATAACTCCACCCACCCTTGTCCTAAGGTGGTTTTTGTTTATTGAATACCGAGGAAGGTATCTTCGAAGACTGGAGTAGGTCGATTTGACCGAACCAGTATAAAAATCTCGGTGTTCTTACTTATCAACACTTTTACTTCCAGTTCTTGTTTTCTGCATCATTTTCATAGCCACGGTAGAAATAGCAAACATTGTTTTAAAATTTTCAAACTTCGCAGAACCGTAGCCAAAGGTCTTAGGTTTCATTTGGGACAAGTTTCAACGAATTTGGATAAGTATAGTCATCCAAACATTCATAGTTATGAGACTAGTGCAATCTGATATTCAGATCTGCAAAGGTTGAGAACGTCAACGTGGTTGATCTACTTACCAAAAGCATTTTGAAAACCTGATCCAACCCTTTAAAATATACATTCTAAGGGTCATTCTATAAAATGTTAGATCATTTAGAGTTTTCATTAAATAGGAATAAAATTTTGTATTTTAAGGAACATTTTCTGGCAGATTGATAGAGTCTGAGTAAAAATAGTTTTTCAAGACCTTACACTTTGCATTTTAATCTAAATTTTCATAACACATTCATAACATCTGAGAGTACATTTTCACCAAATTTCACGATTTTTGGAGGTCTATAACCTGATCATCTAGTTAATCAAAAACAGGAGCTGAAAATAGAATCTGTTTTCAGAAGTGAGTAATTGGTGCTATACAAGTCTTACAAGTGGTATCAAAGCAAGGTTCGCTCACTACAAGAAGATATGACAATCTTTGTGAGATGGTATCCACTAGCCACAAAACCAAGTAAGAAGGTATGTCAAGCCAAAGGCCTCTATTTTTTTGATAGTGAGGTAAATTTTGATTCTGATTCTGATTTTGAACCATCTTATCATGATTTGTATGTTCAATATCTTGAGTTGCACAAATTTACCAACACTCTTGCAAAAGAAAAGAAACGTTTAATTGAAGACAAGGAATTGTTAGAATCTTCTAACACAAATCTTGTATCTCAACTAAATGATTCAAAAGAGGAGTCATCTTGCATGATCAATTCATTAAAATACGAAATTTTGTCCTTAACATTCGAGAATAATAAGATGAAAGCCGAGATTTCAAATTTGAAATCAAGAAACGTAGACTTGAAAAAGACTTTAAAACAATTGGATATAGGTATTTGCATGTTAGATCGTCTTATTTCTTCTCAAAAGCATGAAAACGATAAAACCGGATTAGGGTATGTTGAAGATAATAACCTACAAAACAAGTCTACAAACTTTATTGTATCTTCATCTAAACAACCGCATGCATTTGAGACGGTTGTACAGTCTAAGAAGACAACTAGCATGCCACCTGATATATCTCATCGCACTTTTCTTTTTCATCACATACAAAGTATAATCATGTACCATATAGATATGAAAGAAAATCTTTGATGTATATGCAATATTCATACTATACCAATGCATCTAGCATGGACCATGCATAGTAACATAAATGCATATCAAAGACCATATTATTGTCGGCCATAGGCCACGTAGGAATGATTATAATACATATTATATTGCTTCTTCATCTTTCTTCCCACCTTGTGTAAAACCAAGAAAAGTCACCCAAGTTTGGGTACCAAAAGGTACTCTTACAAAGTGTTGAATCACTAACTCTTAAGGACACAAAAATAAAGGGTGCCTACATGAGTGTTACACTTTGCAGGGATCATATAAAACAAAAGATGTAGCAAATAAGTGGTTTTTTGACAGTGGTTGTTCAAGACACATGACGAGTGATCCAAGCCTATTCCCAAAAATTAAAGAAGGTTACAAAAGCAGGATCCATAACTATTAGAGACAACTATGAAGGCAGGACAATTGGAAAGAGAACAATTAGAAATCCAAGCACCCTTCAGATCTCCAACGTATTGTTGGTAAGAAACTTATCCTATGACTTGTTTGGTTTTTCACAATTTTTATGGTGGTTTTGATGTGAATTTATGATATGATGGGGGAGAGAAAAGCATGATTTAAGAGAGAGAGATTGATTTAAGGGGGAGCTCCAAACGAATTTAAAAATTTATGGATGACTGTAGGGGGAGCGATCACATTTAAATCCTGAATAAAGGATATTTTGCAAATCATCAAAATGGGGAGATTGTTGAGAAACCGGGGTTGAGTGATTTGAAAATGCATGATTTAACACGATTTAAGTGTTACACGACATGCGTGCATGATAAATATGCTTTATATGTTTATATATATTATTGTCGTACTAACGTGCCATGAAGCATTAGCGATACATCATATGACAAACATTTGTTGTGTTTATACTATTTTTAGGTGCCATGTTATATGAACTAAACTAGTTCATTTAATGAAGTGCTTAAGGAGATGAACTAAATTAGTTCATTTAAAGAAGTAGTTAAAGAGATATATTTGTAGATACCTATTTGGCAACAAATTTGGAATGGAAAGTTCCTCTCCACACTACCCACACACGGCCACATATATATGTATATATACATATTTTTCATAACGACAAACTTTATATTTCTATCCCGACGTTTTATCGACACATCATAAACGTACGTCAATATCAAGCTACCATATACACATTATATTTTTGAGTATATACAGGTTCCATGTCATAAATTACATGACATCAAGTTACCAAAATTATACCGACATTCACAAGTCCATAAACCTAAAATGGCCACATTGAGTGACTATCGAACCGTCATCGACATGTTATATACCTACCATACAAAGATGACCAGCCTATATACACTCCAATCACTCAAAAATTTCATGCACCACATGTCCATTTCAGCCCCAAAGTCATACCATGTTTACAAATATCAATTACCTATAATTTGCCTTGATCTGTTGGAAATTCAAATTCAAAATTTTTCCAACACATGGCCGATTCTCATCTTTTGGAGCTGAAATTACACTTTATATTATGTATATTATGTGTGACATAACATATTTTACATGTCTAAGATGTTTGAAATTCATTGGAGAAAAATCGCGTAATAAGACTAAGTCGAAAATTCGGTTTTCTACATACTTACATGGGACGTTTTTTCCTCTTTGTGTGTAACATGTATCTAGACATTTTTTACACATCTAAGATATATTGGAGTATTCTTGAAAAAGAAATTAAGGGTTGATTGAAATTTACCATATGTGTGAAGCTATTGCACAATTATGTGTCAAAATTTCAAAAACAATTTCAGCACATGGAGCTAAACCTTGGGACGCCATTTTCAGCCTACATGGAGTTTAGGTGGAGCTTGTGTGGCACTTTGCTTGGTGGAAGATGATCCAAAAATAGATGGTGACAGCGAAGAAGACCTAGATACACAAGGAATGAATTCAAATTCAAACAAGTCCTGAAGTTTTCAGTACATGCTTTATGTTGGCCGAGTTTTTACTTGATTTTGTCTTCAAATTTCTTCAAAAAAATGAGGGGAAATCATATTGTGATTGATTGGCAATTAGCGCATTTGATTTTTTTGACATGTGTGTCAGATTTTTATGATAAATTTTCGGGTCATGTTATTAGTGCCAAGGTTGAAAATGAAAGCCTATCATGGAGTGACAACTATTCGAAGACACTTCGTTTGTCTAATTGCATTTCGCCAAGTAAGTAAAGATGTGTCACAAAGTTATACAAGACGTCTTCTAAGGGTACTCAAGAAAATTTTCAAGAAAGATTTCAGCCAAGAGGGGCGTCCATCACACCTATAAAAGGGGGCATGATGTTCAAGACAAAGCGAGCCTCATTTCATATTCAAGCAAGTGCAAAGCAAGACTTCTCTTCTTCTCCTATTCTCTTCTCTTGCTCATAGCCTCAAGCCTATCATAATTACATTCTAGATTCTGTATATGCTTTGAATTTACCGTCCATATACATCCCATTCTTGTACAAGGTTGATCAAGGTGTGATCATACCTTCATTAGTGCGGTGGTAATATTTGTGTTTGTTGTTTTTGTTTATTCATTGTAAGAACGGTAGATATTGAAGGAGTTGGTATATAACTCTAGCCGCCCTTGTCCTATGGTGTTTTTGTGTTTAGTGAATACCGAGGAAGGTGTCCTCGAAGACTATAGTAGGTCGATTTGACCAAACCAGTATAAAAATCTCGATGTTCTTACTTTTCAGCACTTTTACTTTTAGTTCCTGTTTTCGGCATCGTATTCATAGCCACGGTAAAAATAGCGAACGTTTTTCAAAAATTATCAAAATTTGCAGAAATATAGCCAAAGGTCTTAGGTTTCATTTGGGACAAGTTTCATCGAATTTGGATAACTATAAGTCATCCAAACATTCATAGTTTTAAGACTAGTGCAATCTGATTTTCAGATCTACAAAGGTTGAGAACATCAACGTGGTTAATATACTTATGAAATGAATTTTGAAAAAGTGTTACAACCCTTTAAAGTATACATTCTAAGGGTCATTCCATAAAGTTTTCAGATCATTTAGAGTTGTCATTAAATAAAAATAAATTTTTCATTTTAAGGCCTTGCACTTTGAATTTTAATCTGAAACTTTTAGACACATTAATAACATCTGAAAGTACACCAAATTTCACGATTTTTGAATTTCTATAACCTGATCGTCTAGTTAATCAAAAACAGAATCTGAAAACAAAATCTGTTTTTAGAAGTGAGTAATTGGTAACAAAAATTTTGAAACCAATTTTTCTGTACTCACTATTCAACCCCTCTTCTAGTTGTGCTATACAGGTCCTACACTGACTGCTTCGTTCCTCCAAGTGCATTCTTCTCTTTCTTTTGATTATTAGTTGTGGGTTTGAGAGTTGATCCCATATTTATAAAGGATTTCTCATTAGGTTCCAATTTCACTAAGATTCTTTTTCCTATTATAACTAATCTTAATGGTTTTATGTAGCTCCCACATTCCTACTATGTATCTATCTTTTCCCATAATTACTACTAACAAGTTGAGACGTAATCATCTATCTTATTTATTTTTCTTATTACTTTTTTGTTTGGGTATAACATTCCTATCCCCTTACAAAATATTTTGTCCTCGAAACTTACATACCTTACTCAAAAAGGTGAGGGTACTTCTCCCGTATATTTCTTCTAGTTCCTATGTAGCTTCTCGTACCGTGTGGTTACTTCACTAAACTTTTAAATATAGAATTACTCTTCGCCTCAACACTGATACTTTTTATCCCCGATGCGTACTGGTAGTTTTTTATATGTTGAATCACTTCTTACTTTTAGTGGTCGAGCTTCTAAAACGTGACTTGGGTCAGAGACATGACATTGAAGTTGGGACACATGAAAAACATTGTGCACTTGAGATAACGTTGGAGGTAATGCCAAACGATACGCCAAATTTCCAATCTTTTCAAGTATTTAATATGGTCCAATATACCTCGGACTTAACATTCCCTTCCCTCCAAAGCTCATGACTCGTTTCATTAGAGAAATCTTCATATATAATTTTTTACTTGTATCGAACTCCAATGGTCGTATTTTAGAATCCGCCTAGCTCTTATTTCTATCATGAGCTATCTTGAGCCTATCTCAAATGATCTTGAACTTTTCTATTTTTTGTTTAACTAGCTCAAGTCCAGTGATACGCTTCTCACTTACTTGATTCCGATATAGCAGAGATTTGCATATTTGTTTTCTTTTTTTGGCAATCAAGTAAGTATTTATTTCTTCATGTCTTTAAATTTTCTTAAGGATTCGTAGCCCTAGATTAATTAGGCTAGTTTACTTATGTTTTGGAATTAGTTCATTTTAGTTCAGCAAAGCCTGAATTTTGTCTAGTCTTGGCTTAATTAGGATTAATTAATTTAATATCTATTCGGAATTTTGTTGTATATTTTCTATGTAGCACCCCGCCTGGGACTAGGGTCTTGGCATGGTGTACCTGCCATATTCTACTAAGAGAAGTACAAGGCGTCAATACCATACATGTGCATGTCAATATAAATCATGAATCTATAGAGCGGAAGAAACTTAAAGATAAACATACGACATGCATATAAATACAAATCTTCATAAGTCCGTACAAATCATAATGTACAATGCCCCAAAATAATCTAAGTACATCATGATCAAAATGTCTAACATATCCAAAAGCTAAATCCGGCATACTTCTTTGCTCACAAGTAATCTAGCTGGGGTTCGTCCTCTATGAATACCTCGTCAGTGTCCCTGTTCTCTGCAATGTGATAAGGCAAGTATGAACGATGACACTGATCGTCCCGCAAGTAGTCCGTCTAAATACGTCATATGGATCACGCATGGGGAGACGAGATGATAAAATAACAAAGCGTAAATAATGAACATAACATGCCACGTCTCTAATTTTAATAAGTAAAGTGGCATAACATAAACGTAATCAATTAACATATAACACAAATATAATTAACATCAACATAAAGTAAACATTCTCTATTATCAAATTGATAAAACACCACTTTCATACATATCCATCCTTAAAGTCTCAATCAATGTCTAAGATAATCATCATACTTAATCTTATCATCTAGATGCATCAAGTCCCTAGACAAGTCATGTAAATGCGATATTCGTACGATGCGATGTCGTAAAAACTATGCCATAAAAATTCCATAACAATGAACAATAAATCATGACAATCACATCCATTTTCAATAAAAAATTCCAAAGCATAACATTTTCATAAACATGGCATTTTCATATGATGGCTATATCGCTTTACCTTGCATGCGAATGATATCGTCATAGTAACGGAATAATCCCTCATATAGTCACATGTACTATATGAATCCTTATGCTCCAACATAATGTTACATCATAAGTACATAAACTAATGGTGACTCGATATGCTGGAGATACTTTGTCCTTGACCAGGTGTTACACTGGGACCCATAAAGAAACATACTATATGCCCATGACATCAACCCTCTTGGGTTCCGATGCCAAGATGGCCTCCAATCTTCGATAACATACTATATGTCCATGACACCAACCACATCGGATATGGTGTCATGATGGTCTCCAAATGATCATATACATACGACAAACATGTCATGAGATATCTGACTATACGATATGATTCGATATGCAAGGGTGAAATTTTAAAACATTTCCTGAGATGCAAAAATGTATGCATATGTCCCAGCCTCCTAGTCCATTTAATCATCTATATGCTTTTAAACATTCTCATATCATCATGTCATAAAAACCCCATACATATGCACATAATTCATTCTTAAATCATGATACCACCTTAGGCCCTTCCCCAAACTTTCCGCCGTTCATCCCAAAACAACCCACTTTTTCTTTTATTTTATTCATCCACATTTTCTTAAAATATACATCCTACACATAGTCCAAATGGCCAAAAACCCTAATTTAATATTCATATTCACATACTCTAACATATCCTAATAAAATACATTAAGTAGTCATACTTTCTATCATATATTTCATATATACATACATACATACATACATATACATATATATATATATACATACATATACATATACACACACACACACACACACATATATATATATATATCCGGATTGGCATTCATTTACTGCTACTGCCTGTTCCCTGAAGGGAGCAGGCAGCCTCGGTATGCTTTGCATTCTCACGGTATCTTTCTTTTTACTATCTATGATTTATCTGATTGACTTCACATTTTCTTTCACATGTGCATGGATGGGAAGCTTTGGCATGGGACATTATATCTACTACACGGATGAGGTCATGCTTGCTGCGAGGATGGTGATTCAACGTTTCGTCGATCCATATCTTAGGGCTCTTGTTACGGCTCTATTCACTGTTAACTTGGGTTGTATTGTTAATTACATTGTACTATAGCGCATATCACCTCTCCAATCATATAAATATGTACGCTTTTTTCCTTCGCCAATGTTTTATCCACAAGAGTGGTTTTACTTGGCAAGGTTTTAATGCGGCATATCATATATGTGTTGGAGAGTGATAATCATCACACTTTTTGTTTCGCATTTCTCTAACGTTTTTCTCCCTGTAATAAGGTTTTCCTCCGCCATAAGTGAGGCTTCATTATTAATAAAATCTCTTTCATCCAATATATATCTCCATAAGCATGTACAAGGAATTTCTTCCACACCCAAAAAGAACATTAGGCCCTGTTATACACACACACACACAAATTTTGGCCGAATTATATATATACACATATCTATATTTTCATAACCATGTAACACACTTTTTTATTCTATATTTTGGCCTTAAGGCCGAATACTACATGACATACACATCTTCATTTACAACACGTGACAAAGATTATTTCTTCCTCATTTTTGGCCTTGTGGCCGTGGCATGCATATATGTAAATGTCACATAAATCTTCTCTTTTTCATATCTCCTACTTATGTCTTGAGTTTGATATTTATTCTAACTATATGCATACTAGTTTCCATCAACATAATGACCTTCAAGATTAAAGACATAATAAAGAACATACAAGATGATGGAAACCATGCAAAAAAAGTAAAAAGGATAAAAATCCCCCTCTTGGCCGTGTGGGGTGTGTGTATAAATAAACATGGAGATCATCAAGAAACAACTTTTGTGAACAAGAACCATAGTAATGAATATGATTGCCACATAACATGCTACACCATCGCCACAAAAGCTATTTAACCTAAATACATGAACAAACACATAAGTGATGATCTTCATGAAAAACATATGAATGCATGCATCAAGAAGTCTTCCTAGTGACCTTCTACTAACATATCATATGGCTTCATTTTCCTTCTTTAATTTCTACATACATCACATAAGAGTTTTCATTTAATTTCATTTATACATGTTAGTCCATATCATGGTGTTGGCTGATTTTTATAGGGTTCATGTGTCACATTTTGTACATCACATAGCAACATAGATTTTACATGTTCTTGTTATCAAAACCTTGAACATACTTCATGAATGATCCATCTTTTAATATGAACATATATATCTAGATCTTTGAAAGTCCATGAAGGATCTGGGAAGAGTACTTCCCTTTCTCACTTAGTCTTAGAATAAAGTGAAGATTACTTCACTTAGCTTGGAAGAAAATCCTTCTCGCTTCTCCTAGATAGCCACGGTTTTGGACATAAAATGGAAGAGTTAGTGAAAAACTTATGGAAATGAATAAATGGAAGAACTTAAACTCATCTTACAAGAAGTTTTTACCTTGGTACTCCTTGGTTCTTGGCTCAACAAAATCGGCCAACACTTCTTGGATAAAGGAGGATGTTCTAACTATTGTCTTGGATGATTGTGTGAGGTAGAGAGAAGAAGTTTCCCCCCTTACTTTTCTCTTGTAAACTTTCGGCCAAGATGAACCAAAATGGGAGCTTGGAGGACTTGTTTTCCTTCTTGGAAGGAAAAGCGAGTGTGTAGGAAGATGGAAAATTATGCTAAGTGTTGAATGAGAGGAAGAAGAGAGTTCTCTCTCTTCTATAGGAGGGGGACGGTTTAGGGAGGTGAAAGTGGAAAGAAACCATCATGAAGCTTAGAAGATTGATGGAAGAAGATGGACTGGTTGCTTGTCTTTAAAGTGTAAGATAATGAAGTGTTTAATTTTATCATATAACCATAAATGTTCGTTATCGAATTTTGTCGCATATCGATATATCACTTATTTTAATACTCGTACAAAATTTAGACATCTCTAAGTAAAGCATCCGATGTAACGAAAATTTCAGGACAATTTCAGGACGTAACAATTCTAATTACGCATGCTCTTAGGATTACTTCCTGCACATCTAGTATTACTTTCTATAGTGTTACTTTATTGCATGCATCTTCCCTTAAGGTTAGTATATTAAAACTTTTTTCGGTTTAGTTTTAATTATTCATTTCTGTAGTTTAGTTTACTGATTTTCTAGTTCAGATTCATTTTACTCACGTTATTAGTGTCAATTTTGTTTCACTTTAATTGATTTACGTTCAGTAGTTATAAGTAAACCAACCTCAACACTCGCACAAATCAAATTTAGATTAATTCGAAGTAGTTTAATGGTTTAAGAAAAGATTTGGATACACTTTATATCAGTGGATCCGGGCACTACTTATCATATGCACTAGTTAACTAGCCTATTTAGAGTATTAATTCGAGTGCTGTAAATGACATGCATTGAGATTTTGGTTCCGTTGCCGAAGGCGTCGGTATAATTTTTCAACAGGCGTTCCTTAAATAATCTTCTACCTTAGATTACCTAATATATGCAAATACTTAGTTTTTCTCTCCAGACCTCTCTTCAAATCTATCGGTGCATGCCAAGGTAAGAATCTCATGAACACCTTCATGCCCTTATAATCTTTATGCCAAGACAAGATTCTCGGAACACTCGACTTCGTCTTTTCTTTCAGAAGAACCTTCCAACCTCTTGTTGAAGCGGATGGCAAGAGAGAAGAACAAAAAGAAGCACAATCTGCAAAGTGTGGCATGAATTGAGCGTGTGCTGTTGGATCAAGTGACGAATTGAAGGTCAGGATCACAGGATGATGATTTGGCGATCTGTGTGGGTGCCTTGGAGGAGTGTCACGTGGGCAGTCCGAGTTTTGCGGGTTGAGAACGCACAGGTGAAGGAGATGATAGTTGGAGAAGAAGAACAGATGGTGGGAACGGTTTTAAATGTGTGAAATGTCGCTTTTACCCTTAGTATTTCAATTATAGAATGACGGTTAGTAAGGGTAGAATATTCATTTTACACTATTTCTTCTTCCCTCTCGATTTGAACTTGCATATATGGATGTCAGGTACGCTAATTAACCAGATATCAACTGATAGGATTTCCTCTGATTCCCTCTATGAAATTGGCTCGATATCATTCCAGTTTTTCTTTCACTTCTTCAATTTGTGATTAGAATAGTCAAATTAACACCTCTCCATGTCTCTGATTAAATCTCCTAGATCATCTGAATCTTCCAAAGTTTTACATGCTTCAAAAATCTGCAATTACAGACCCTATGAACTTAATCTTTTATTTCCTTGTTACTCAATATCACGGCTTATCTGGTGAAGACCCTGGTCATTATCTTTGGAAATTTGACATGACTTGTTCAACTTATTGTTGGATAGATAATGAATCTACTCAGGCTAAACTCATAGCCCTTAACTCTTCTAAACTCTATCCAGTGATGATATTTAGACCTTCCTTTCCCAATTCTTAGTGCTTTGGTTATACTCAAACAAGCATTTATTCAAAAATTCTTCGTACCTTAGAGAGTTAAACATGTCAGGCAAGATTTAAACACAATTCATCGAGACACTGATCAAGCCTTCTACAAATACTATGTGTGTTTTAAAAACTCTTTCTGACCTATGAAATCATTGTAACGGAGAATACAATCTCTTGATTAGATTTTACAATAGCCTCCGCTGTGTCCTTGATTTTTCTAGCAATAGTGATTTCTTCTATGAACTACTTATTACTACTAAAGAACTTTTGAAAACCTTGTGGAAAAATATCAAAGAGATACATCACAGATAGAGAATAGTGTTTGTCAAAAAACTAAACAAGCAATCACAACAGAAAAAAGAGAGGAATCGAATGGATGCAAAACCAAAAAGAACAAAGATGCACCGTATGGAGAATTCCTTGAATATGATAACCACTTCCCACGGGTACAACCACAATCCGTTTATAGACCACGGGTTCAACAGAACTGAAAATGGCAAAATTACAATATTGCCCTTACTAATACAAACGGTACAGATTACAGTCTAGGGACAAAAACGTAATTTCACCCCTATTTAAAACTTCCTGCGTGTTTGTCTTCTTCAACCTTTTTCCTTCGCACCTTCGTTCTCACCATATATTATTCATCCTCAATACAACTACTTGATCCTGCTAATATACCATCTCAGCCTTTGATTGCAACATCAATCTTATGTACAGGATTCAACTTAAGCTCCTTCCTGCAGATTATGCTTGATTGCTATGAAGTGCACTTTTGTCCTCAGCATTGTTGTGCGGGGAACTACATCCTTCAACATCTCCCCTCAATCTTGATTGAGCAAACAAATCACACACTCCCAAAGCCTCAGTCATGATGCCTAGTCTCTGTGAATCCACTGCCTTTGTAAACACATCGGCCAGCTGTAACTGAGTGTTAATGGGTACAGGTCTAAGAACACCTTCCTGATACTTATCCCTCACATTGTGACAATCAATCTCTACATGCTTAGTTCTCTCATGAAATACTGAATTTTCTACAATGTATATAACACTCCTGTTGTCACAAAATATATCAACTGGTTCACGAAGGACAACTCTCAGATCCTTTAGCAAATAGAGTATCCATTGCATCTCACAAGTTGTTGATGCAAGAGCTCTATACTCAGCCTCTGATGAAGACTTAGAGACTGTAGTTTGCTTCTTGGCTTTCTAGGATATCAAAGAGTTTACCAATAACACACAATATCCTGTCGCCGACCTTCTGCTTTCTGAACAACATGCCCAGTCTGAGAAGCTTGTGAGCCTCAGATCACCCTCACTAGGATAAAAAAAGTCCTTGCCCTGGTGTGCCCTTTAGGTATCTTAAAACTCTCTGAGCTGCCTTGAGGTGTAATCTTGTAGGACATCAAGAAATTGACTAAGTTGCTACACCGCATGTGTAATGTCTGGCCTGATAATGGTTAAGTACATCAATTTTCCAATCATCCTTCTGTAGCTAGATACATCCTCTATCAACTCTGCATCATTATATGCTAATTTTAAGTTTTGCTCCATATGACTTTTGGCAGGCTTACAAGCTAGGACTCCAGTTTCTTGTAACAACTCCTAAGTGTATTTCTTTCGACATAAGACGATCCCCCCCTGAGACCTGGCAATTTCTAAGGCCAAGAAGTACTCGAGAGGTCCTAAGTCCTTAATCTGAAACTGCTGATGCAATGTGATCTTCAAACTCTCTACATCAGAAAGAGAGTCACTGTCTACAAGGATGTCATCTACAGAGACTAAGAGGACAAGAAAGGCAGTTAAAGTCTCCCTGATGAACATGGTATAATCATGTTTAGACTGTTTAAAACCATTAGACAACAAAAACTGGGTGAGTTCGTTCCACTGTCTACTGGCCTGTTTACGGCCATATATTGATTTGAGGAGTTTACAAACGGTACCAGGACCAGGAGAAGGAACACCTTCAGGTAGTGCCATATAGATTTCTTAATGTATATCTCCATGGAGGATGGCATTGTTAACATCAAATTGAGGAAGGTGCCACTGATTGAGAGAGGCTAATGCAAGTAAGAGTCTAACAGTGGTCATCTTAGCCACAAGATAGAAGGTATCTTCATAGTCACTACCAGCTTGCTGAGTGTAACCCTTTGCAACTAACCTAGCTTTATAACGCTCAATGCTACCATCAGCCTTCCTTTTTATCTTGTACACCCATTTCCAGCCAATTGGTTTCTTACCTACTGGTAACTGGACTAGGCTCCAAGTGTTATTAGCCTCTAGAGCTGCTAACTCAACCTACATTGCCTGTTGCCAATGTACTGATTGTGCTGCCTGGTGATAGGATATAGGTTCTTGCTGCAAACTAACGTTAAACACATAGTTTTTGTATTTTGGTGTCAATTGATGTAATGAGTAATGTGATTGAAAAGGATACTTACGAGTGGTTTCAGGTAAGAAAACAGATGTTGTAAGATGATTGCATTGATAGTCAAGAACTGTCTTTGTCTCATGGGTCTTGATGAGGGTTTAGGAGCTGAGATATAAGGGATATGAGGGTTAGAAAACAGTTGTTGGTCCTATGGGTTGATGACCAGTGGAATGTCTAGAGTGAAGTCAGGGAGTCTTGAAGTGGTTGTGTTGGCTGGTGATGTAGCAACAGGTATTGATGGTGTAGAAGACGGTGACTGAGGAGAGGAAATGGAGATAGAAGGACTGGGTGTAGAGTGTGTAGGAAAGTCATTAGGCATGACAGAAGGTATAAGAGTTGGAGAGGCAGACACAAGAACAGGTGGGTTAGAGTGTGGTTGAGAAGGTGGTGTAGTAGATAGGGTATTTGAACTTGAGGTAAAGGGAAAACATTGTTTATCAAATTGAACATTTCTTGATAAGAAAATGTTATTAGTTTCAAGATTTTGTAGGATATAACCTTTGGTAGCAGAAGGGGTGCCTAGAAACAGACATTTGATGGCCCTGGGAGTAAATTTGTGTTTGCCAGGCAGTTGATTATAGGCATATGACAGACATCCAAGCACCTTGGGATGCTGATAAGCAGCTTTGGTTTTGTGCAAAAGTTCAAAAGGAGTTCTGTGATGTAAAATAAGAGTTGGAATGATATTAATTATATAAACAGCATGTAAGATAGTAAATCCCCAGTAGGACATAGGCAGATGTGCCTGAAACTTTAATGACCATGCCACTGTAAGTATATGTTGGTGCTTCCTTTCCACCAGACCATTTTGCTGAGTTGTGTACACACAGCTGGTCTGGTGAATCAGCCATGCTTCAAATAAAATTCAGGCATATTAAACTCCTGGCTGTTATCTGTTCTTAGGACTTTAATGGATTTCTCAAACTGAGTAGCAATATATTGATAAAAATTTTGCAATAATGGTCTGACCTCAGACTTTGATTTAAACAAGTAGACCCAAGTATATCTACTGTAATCATCACAATAGGAAGAAAGAACCTTTGGGTATACAATGTGGGGTGTTTATTTGGTTCCCAAATATCAACATGTACAAGGTCAAACAGACTCTTAGACATTGAAAAAGAAACAGGAAAGGGTAACTTTCTGAGTTTGGCTAAGGGACAAACAGAACAAGGGATGGAAGGCTCTTGTACTGATACTGAGTCATCATACTTTTGTATCTCTTTTATGTTGGAATACAAAATCTTTTAATGATGTTAAAAGATGTTTTGAATGGGCTAAAATGGAATTTCATACTTTGAGTTTGAAGCAAAATGAGAAAAACACATTGTGAGACGTCAATCCCTCACATGGATCGATTGATGTGTACATCAGCCCTTCAGGAAGGGATATGGACCGATCCATGTGAAGATTGTGCAAGTTTAGAACTCTCGGCCCAACGTTGATCTCTCAACCAGAGGGACATCGACGTCATGTGAGTCTCTCAGTAAGAGACGTCGATCGATTGACGTAAGGCAGTGTCAAAACCAGAATGTTTTTGGAAGACATAGATCTCTCAGCCAAGGAGACATCGATCGATCGATATACATCAGTCTCTCAAAGGAGGGACATTGATCAATCGATGTGCTGCAGTTTCTGATGCAAGCTGACACGCGTAGGATCCACTCTTCCACCTCCAACAACCTTTCCACAAGGGGTTAGGCACAAAGAAGTAAACTTCTCCTTGCTTCCGTTGTGTCGAAATCGCTGGCTTAAGCAATACCTTAGATTCAAGTGTGCGTTTGTAGGCAAACCTCCAATAGGCCCTCCTAGACGGTCACTTCAACCCTTGGCAATCACCCTCAATTTGCTCAAGATTGAGAGATATTAGCCTTGATTTTTAGTGCAAAATCAAGAAAACAAGGTTTAACCCTTTTGGGAGAGAAAACCAAAACTCAAATTTGATTCATCAAAAAGTGTCGTTGTTTTTTTTGTTGGCCAGCGGCCTTGGTGCTAAATAACGCTGAAATTTTCAACCAAAATAATCAAAAAAAATAGATAACTCTACCCTAAAAATTCTATCAAAAGTTTGAAATGAGATAAGCTACAAAGTCCCTAAATGCTATCTTCAAAAGTGACGTTCTTTTTGCCTCTTTGTTGTCCAGCCGATTTTCTCTTATTTTGATGACTTTGGGGATCAATTTTGATGTTTGGATAAGCTTGGAGATATCTTCAAAAGGTGGTTGAGACTTTATCTTGCATTATCTTGCATTTGAATTCCAGAATTCCTTTGAATTATCTTTCAAAAATTCCTCCATCTTTATCTTCCTTTGGCCGTATCAATCCCTCCTTCCTGAAAAAGATTCGTCCCGAATCTTAACGTGTATGCCATGATGGATAAAGATCCTGCAACAAAGATACAAGACACACATGTATGCATCCTTTCATCCTAAGATGTTTAGGGTGAATAAGTAATGCAATGACAACACATGCACTTAGCAACTCACAAAAACTTATTTGATCATGCATCCACAATAAGTAAGTCCTCTTCTTCACATGTTTTGGATGCACTAGGATCTGATTTTCAAAGTTCAGTATAACCAATAAAAGCTCATAGTTATCATGCATTTGATTCTCACACAAAGTCAGCACATGAATGTCATATGATGTATCATGATGTAGTGACAAGAATGGCATGTTTGAAGTTGTGAGAAGTATACTTTGAAGCTTTGATTCCTTTATATCGGATTGTGTACTAAGTGGGATAAACTCCTCTTTTTTCATACAAATCAGTTTCATACTCATGAATGAACATAGGATTATCATATACAATGTTATATGAATGCAATTCAGGTGTTTCAAATAACGTGGAATCACGTTCGTCACATTCAAATAAGAAATTGTTGAAAACATGACATTCATGCTTTTCTAAGTTATCATGCTTAAGTTCACTATCACAATCACTTGAAAGCTCACTTAAGATATCACTTGAATAATCATTTATGGCATATGAATCAGGAGACAATGAATTACTTAGGCATGGAAATTCATGAGATAAATCAGTTTGTATGGCATCTACGTCATGCTTAACATTATCAATGCATTCTAGCTCATCACAAAAGGTAGGAGTAGTAACATCTAAATCATGTAAATCAGAATAGGTTACATGCAAATCAAGCTCAACTACTTCATTATTGTCATTAACATTCAGTTCATTAGAAGTAGGGTTAGATTCATGTAAATTTTCAATTTGTTCAGCTTGTAATGCAAGTAACATTGAATGACATTTTTTTAAGATGTGGTATGTTTCGTCAGAACGTTTTTGCATCCTTTCTAGGATTTGATCAGTGGTACGCCACATTGTGAACCTGCAAAACAGAAACAACAAAGAAAACAATATACCAAAAACAAGGGTCAATAGAAAAAGAAATTTGTGCACTCGTCTAACTTTCTTTTTTTTCTCTCTTACCACCTTGTTTCTTGATCAATTTGAGGCTAATAAATGTCAAAGAGAGCAACAAAGAAAGGTGAATGCCAAGTCTCTTACAATATATCCGATATCGCAACTCAGTGCACAGTTCAACCTGAACTTGTTCAAAACCGGATCCAACCCACACTGGACCAAAACCGGCTGTTTTGACCGAAATTTGGAGGTCCAAATGATGTCAAAACAGTCCAAAATCAGCGGCTGGACTGTGGTGAAAACAGCCCTCAAATCGCGACGAAAACGCCCAAAATTGGTCCAATTTTTACTCCCAACTTATTGCTGTACTATTGCAGCAAATTCCAGCATCTAAAAACGCCTCAAAACAGTAGAAAAACAGCTCCAAAACAATAGAAATCAGCAGCAAAAATCAGCAGTTAAACCGGGTGTCAAAACTCGCAACTTGCACCTTTTTTTCTCCAATGTATCACCCAAATTTCAGCAACTAATAAGCAAAGGTATCAAGCCAAGAAGAAGACAATTTAACACACTTAACCTTCTACGAATCAAAGAAATATGAGACCAAAAATTATGTCAAAGGCTGAGCCAAAGAAAACTAAGGGTTGCCCTGGGCAATCTTTAGTTAACCTTAGCCTTTATGCTAGTTGTTTACAATGATGTTTGATTAAGTCACAAATCAAGTGTCCAAGGTGCAAAAGGATGACAATGAGAGTTGATGTAACTATGTATGTGTACGGCTTGCCCTTTTTTCTTTTTTTTTTCTCTTTTTTTTTTTGTAAGAACCAATAGTCCTCAATTCACCAACAGCTCAATACAAATACTGTGCTCAAGTTTAGGAATTTTTCTGGAGAAGACCATAAAAAAGGAGATGACCAACAAAGATGACGATCCAAAGTAGAATACCTTCGATCAAACGACTACATTTAAAGGCAGGGACCAAGGGAAGAGAATGACTTCCACCAGCGAACTAACCTTTTTCATTCCTTCAGAACTTCAAATTCAGCACCGATTGGTAGATGATCATTTGGATGGTAATAATTTGGCAACCCACCAATCACATCAGGGGATTCTGAATCAGGAAGTTCAAGATAGCTGACTGGTTTTATATCGCCAGAAGGAGAAAACGAGATATAATCAAGTGTTCCAGTAAAACCAGGAGTGCAGTTTGTGAACTGTGGTTCTCCTCTTGTGTATTGATAGTGCACGGCTCTCTTTTTTTTTTGGGACAAATGATAAGCACTGTAGGGAATATCTCAAGTAGCAAACTCCGAAAGCAACAGGAGTAGCTATTTTGCCTCACTAGATTTCGAGTTTTGGATTCGTATGAATGTTATTGCAATCTACTGGTGCTTTCTTCTGCAATTCGGTAAGCTTTGTGGTTTCACTAGGTGTGATGCTTGTATAATAAAATCAAGGTAATAAACAAAAAAAAGTGGATACTTCGATGTTTTTCGGATCATCGCAAGAGATTAATGGATATATAACAAGCCTTGGAACACAATATTTTGCAACCAAAATCAAGCACAATTGCAAACAATGTCACACAAAGTCTAAAAATCAACTAATAGCTTCGTTAGCAACAAGATTATTGTGTGACACGGGTAGCTATTTAGGAATGGACTTGATTTATATGATATAGCTGATTATAAACCCTAACACAATGAACCCTATTGTTAAGTGTGTAAAGATTGATCTTGAAAGGATAATAGAAAATATTGTGCACGGTCAATCTTGCGTGCACTGCCCTCAGCAAAAAAAAGAAAAACCAACGGATGCCTTTTTTTTTTTTTGAAATTAAGTTGAATATTACTTCGTAAGTAAGTAACAAGAGAGAAAAAAAAAGGAATCAAACAGAAGGTGGAGCAATCCTGTTGCATGCGAATGGACAACTCAGTAGGGAAAATAACCAAAAGACATGATTTTTTTTTGAATTAAGATGGCTGACTTTTGTTTTTCTTTTGATGATTTTTTTTCGGCTGATTTTTTTTTTGAATGATGATGAAAATTATGAGAAAATTTCAGATCGAAGAAAAATAAAAAAAGTGCAGGATAGTTGGTGGAATTGAGTAACCTGTGGCTCTGATACCAAATTGATGCAAGCTGACAATTGTAGGATCCACTCTTCCACCTCCAACAACCTTTCCACAAGGGGTTAGGCACAAAGAAGTAAACTTCTCCTTGCTTCCGTTGTGTCGAAATCGCTGGCTTAAGTAATACCTTAGATTCAAGTGTGCGTTTGTAGGCAAACCTCCAATAGGCCCTCCTAGACGGTCACTTCAACCCTTGGCAATCACCCTCAATTTGCTCAAGATTGAGAGATATTAGCCTTGATTTTTAGTGCAAAATCAAGAAAACAAGGTTTAACCCTTTTGGGAGAGAAAACCAAAACTCAAATTTGATTCATCAAAAAGTGTCGTTTTTTTGTTGGCCAGCGGCCTTGGTGCTAAATAACGCTGAAATTTTCAACCAAAATATTCAAAAAAAATAGATAACTCTACCCTAAAAATTCTATCAAAAGTTTGAAATGAGTAAGCTACAAAGTCCCTAAATGCTATCTTCAAAAGTGACGTTCTTTTTGCCTCTTTGTTGTCCAGCCGATTTTCTCTTATTTTGATGACTTTGGGGATCAATTTTGATGTTTGGATAAGCTTGGAGATATCTTCAAAAGGTGGTTGAGACTTTATCTTGCATTATCTTGCATTTGAATTCCAGAATTCCTTTGAATTATCTTTCAAAAATTCCTCCATCTTTATCTTCCTTTGGCCGTATCAGTTTCAGAAGCTACAGACTTTCTAGAGGACATCGATCTCTCAGCACTGGCATGTGGATCGATCGATGTCCCCAGAATTCAAAATTTTTTGAACGTTGGAACAAAATCCAAGAGAGATTTATGATGTTTTCTCTCTCCAATCTTGCTCAAATTTCTTATAGACTTTACTCCAACATACTACATGCTTCCTCGACTATTTTATCCATGTCTAAGATTTTCTAGGTTGGCTATTAAAGATCAAATCACTCCATAGGGTGGCTAAAGACTATTTGGACATTATCTTGACATTTCATATAGTTGAAGACATGTTGGAGGCCTCAAAAACGTGGTGAACTTTATCTATAAATGGGAGAAGCTTGGATGAGGCAAATACAAACTTTCACCATCATCAAGCTTGATCATTCATTGTAGTATGCTTCTCTCATATTTGTAAAAATGCTTAAAGCTTGTTGAGCCTTTCTTTGTTCGTCATTGTTGTATATTGAGAGATAGAGAGCCTAGCACAAGAGGAACCATAAAAATTGATCTCTTGCTTGTGTTTAGACTAGTGAGAAAGTGTGAACCTTACTATTTTCTCCAACCAATTGTGAGAAAGTTCTTGAGGGAACTTTGTTGAAGTTGTGAGGTAGCAAGAAGTTGATCTTGTTAAAGCTGTAGTTGCTGTAGTTGCACAAGTGTATTTTGTGCAAGAAGTTGCTGTTGTTGTTGCTTACACTAAGGTGTTAGTGTAAGTGTTGCTGTGGTTGTTCTAACTAGCTTAAATAAGAAGAGTAGTTGTTGAAAATCCACTTTGGAAACAAAGTGGTAGTGGAGTAGAATCATTTACGATTCGAACCACTCTATATCCAGTGTACACATTCATTGCTTCTCATCTCCCATTCTCGGCTTTGATTTTGAATTCAATTTGAGTTGAGCCACAAAAGAAAATTCCGCAAAATTGCCCAACACTCTATTCACCCCCTCTAGAGTGTGTTTCGGATCCAACAATTGGTATCAGAGCCTAATCTTAATTGCTTGGCCTATCTTTGCAAGTAGCAAGGTTAAAGATCATGGCAATGACAACCTCAACCTCTTCATCTCACATTTCAACTCCCAAGCCTACTGCATAATTTTCAGGATCAAACACTAAAGCACCTATGTTTGATGCCCAAAATTATTCTTTGTCGAAATTTCGAATGATCAATCATTTGAAAGGCTGTGGATTTGATATATGGAGAGCCGTTGTCAAAGGAATTGAAGTTCCTATGATCACCAACTCAAAAGGAGAATCAATGTTCAAAGATGAGGATGACTACACAGACGAATAGAAGATAAACTTCGCCATCAATGGCAAAGCATTTGATATTCTCTCAAGTGCTCTTACCACCACCGAGCTCATAAGACTTCAAGGTCTTGAAACAACTCATGAGGCATGGAAAAGGATTGAAATGATAAATGAAGGAACTGAGCAAGTAAGAATGGCTAAAAGACTCATGCTCATTAAGGAATATGAGATGTTCGGAATGAAGAGCGGTGAGAAGATTGAGGAGACAAGCGACTGATTCACATGAATAGTGAATCAACTTTCCATGGTGGCAAGAAAATGTCAAATGAAGACCTTGTCTCAAAACTCCTCAAATCTTTGCCAAGAGAATGGACACCTAAAGTCACCGTCATCACCGAATCAAAGAATCTCAAGACTCTTACTCTTGATGAGCTATCCGGTAATCTTCTTACTCATGAAATTCTTATTGATGAACAAAATGGGATGAATCCTATCAAGTCCACACAAACATCACACAAAAGATTGGTGATAGAGTCCGATGAATCGGATGACGAAGTTGCTCTTCTAGTAAGAAAATTTCAAAGAATGACAACAAGAAATAAAGCTCAAACAAGAACGTTTTTCAAAAGACCACCCAAGGAAAAAGAAGCAAGTGAAAAATGCTATAAATATGGTCGACCCGGTCACTTCATTGCCGATTGCCACGTCAAGGAGCAAAAACAAGAAAAGAAGGTCTTTTCTCGAAAGAAGAAAGCTCTTAATGCGGAGGTAACCACGTGGGATGATCTTCTCTCCGAATCGGAAGGAGAAGAAATTGAAGATCAAGATGTTGGACTTGTTGCAATAGTTGAAAATCCAAAAGCTCAACATACTTGTCTCATGGCAATTGAAGATGACCTTGAGGTAAATTCTAACCCTTCAAATTTACAAGATGAAATAGGGGATTTGCAAAATGATTTTGAAAAACTGAATTTAAAGTATAAACATTTGAAGCAAGAGTTCAAGAAGTGTATTTTAGAAAATAAGAGCTTGCATGATAAGAACATTTTGATATTTCAATATCATGACATCATATTCACCATGCATAAAACCGTAGCTCTTGAAAATGTGAAAATTAGGAAAGAATGTGAGAAACTAAGGTTAGATTTACAAAGACTAACAAATGGTAAAAATAATCTAGACAAACTCTTGGAAACCAAAGAATTGGAAATGATAAATCCGGTTTAGGATTTAATTCATCACATTCTTCCATTAAGCCTAAGTCATTAAAGAAAAAGGCAAACAAGAGAAAAACACAACATAACTCATCATCTTCTAAACCAAGGCATGTACCCACTTGTTTTCATTACAACAAAGTAGGACATGTGAAGCATGCATGTAAAGCTAGATTTAGAAGCATGTATGTTTGGAAGCCTAAGGGTCAACAAACTAATCCTAAAGGACCCAACCATCAAAGGGTACCAATGCATAAATCTCTTGGTTTTGTAGGCTCTCAAGATAAATGGAGTAGACAAAGAAGAAGGAACCAAATGGCTTATGAACAACGGATGTTCAATGCACATGACCGGAGACAAAACGTTATTCACCAAGCTCAAGCTCCAAGATAGTGGAACGGTGCATTTTGGCAATGTGAGAGCCAAAATCCTTGGACATGTAGAAATTGGTAACTCTTTTTTCAATATTAATAATGTACTATATGTAGAAGGGCTTAAATATAATTTGATAAGTGTTAGCCAACTATGTGATGTTAATTTTCAGGTTGAATTTGTGAAAAGAAAATGCATTGTGAAAAAGAACAATAAGATTGTTTTTGAGGCTACAAGGAAAAATGATGTTTACAAATTTAGCAAACATGATTTGATATAACAAAATATTTATTGCTTAGTTGCCAAAAATGTTTTGATTCAACTATGGCATAGACGACTTGGACATATTAGTTTTAAAAATTTCAAAGAGATTTGCAAAAATAAAAAGGTCCAAGGTCTTCCAAAATTGAATTTCGAAAATCATGGCTTATGTGACACTTGTCAAAAGGCAAAGTTTGTTAAAACAAGCTTCAAGCCTAAAAGTGAAATCTCCACCACCAAACCTCTACAATTACTTCATATAGATTTGTATGGGGATATTGGTACAGCAAGTCTAGATGGAAAACATTACACCTTTGTGGTGGTAGATGACTTCTCTAGGTACACTTGGGTAATGTTCTTAGCTAAAAAGAATGATACATGCCAAGAATTTATAAAGCTTTGTAGGAGATTAGAAAATAAAAAAGAAGACACAATTAAGGAAATTAGAAGTGATAGAGGTGGTGAGTTTGATAGTGAGTTTCAAGAATTTTGTATATCCAAAGGGTATGGACACAATTTATCAGCTCCAAGAACTCCTCAACAAAATGGTGTTGCGGAAAGGAAAAATAGAACACTTTAAGAAATGAGTAGAGCCATGCTAAATAAATTTGAGCTACCCAAGTATTTTTGGGCCGAAGCGGTAAACACCACTTATCATGTGATCAATAGAGTTTATGTGAGACCGTCTCTCAAAAATACTCCTATGAGCTTTGGAAAGGTAGAGTACCAAATATTTGTTATTTCAAGGTTTTTGGTTGTAAGTGCTTTATACTTAACACCAAAAGTTGACTTGGATAAACTCGATTTCAAAGCGGATGAAGGAATCTTCATGGGATATGATCAAAATAGCAAGGAATTTAGGGTATATAATAAGAGGAGCATGAAAGTTGAAGAGTCGATTCATGTCAAGTTTAGTGAACTCATTGAGGATGAAACAAGCATTAATGATGATGATGGTGAAATAATTGAAGTCATATAGAAAAATTTGAGAATCTAAAAGGTAATATTGTCATTGACCTTAGGATTGATCCCCTTGAATCTAAGGTTTTTGTTTGAAAATTTTATTGATGATATACAAGTATAAATGATATAAGTCTGCAAAAGTGTATATGATGTATTCCATGCTTGTATATTTTTATTACGTAGTAGAAACGTATGAGTCAACCATTAATCTTGTGAAGTTTGCAGGATTATCTATTTCATTATGATGAATTGAAATATAATATTAAAGTTGAAAATCTTATATTTTGGGTATTGAAGCATAAAAATGGGTAATTGACTTTAGTGCTTATGTTTGTTAAGCATAGATCAAAAAATAATGAACATTATTTATTTGTAAATGAACACTGAAGCAAATGTGAGATAGGTGATAGAAATATGATTTTGTTTACTCTATGCTATTTTTCAGAGGTCATGAGGTTATTTTTTATGAATCTATGATCATAAGGAATATGATAGAGCAACTAAAAAGTGGTATAGATAGTTAATTCTACGTCTAAAGTTGAAAGTCTTTTGAATAGGATAATACTATAGCCTGTTATAGGACAAATGTTTGTAAAGTTATATGGTTGGTATTATTTATTTGATAGAATGAATCCTAGACTTTAGTACAACAAGTATTGGTTTTTGGTGAATGTTAGCATGAACCTATGAATAAATGTAGGAATTCCATCTTTCAAATTTATTTTGAAAGTTAAATTTATTTCTGAACTTGTGGTGTGTAACATATGAATAACTTGTATAGTTTTGCAATCTCTAAAGAAAATGGGAAGGTTTAAGGAATCAATTAAATCAATAGCAAAATGGTTGTTGGCCTATTGTTTCTAATTGGTTGAGAATTTGTTGTCTCAAGGTTAAAAGTATGATTGGCTTTCTTGATTTACATGATTTTTTCAACGTTTGGTTGATATTTGTTGATAAAACTAGCTCTATGATAAAGATATTTATGATGAATAAGGATTATATTTGTTGGATGAGTTGGTTAATGGAAACATTTTGTTGTATTTGAGTTTTACGCTTCGATTGGTATAAACAAAACTAAATACACAAAACTAAATGCTTCAAAGTTTGTTTCTTGTTAATGTCTATGGACTAATGAGAAGTTATGGACTAATGAGAAGTTTTGTGTAACGATTCATAGACAAGAATTATTGAAAGGAAAATGTTTAAGAACATGTTAGCACTTGATAATGATACAACGCTGTAAAATACTCATAGCCTTCTTTTTAGTAAATCATAGATAGTGAAACCTATGAAAATGGTTCAATTAAAGAGAACCAAGTAAAAGTTAGTTCTTGTGACATCGAGGGAGATATGATTATTTCAGTTGACATGAGCTCTCTATGATGGCAACCAAGTCTATGTATTTAGAGATTCTACAAATGAAGTTTAGTGGGTAAAATCAAGTCATAATAGACTTATCTTCTGTACTATAAAACTTGTCCTTCCCTATATTGTTGATATAGATAGTTTGATGCAAGTCTTTGAAGGTGAGATATTAAGAATCTCTTAAAAATTCATACGCATGTTGATGATGGTGCGAGATACACATTTGATGAACTTCATCTATATAAGTGTGGAGACAGTGTAGCTTCCTGTGAGTCTTTGAAAAACTCTCTAGAGTGCTTTTGAAAATCTAAAACAGGCAAGCACCAAGAAGCAAACTTGTTTGAAGTAGACAATGGCAAGCCTTTGGTTGATCGTGTAGACATTAAAGAAATATGATTAAAGATGTCTATGACATACTATTTTCTTTTATATACAATCATTTGTACTAAGTGGCGATTCGACACACAAGTTATCACCCATTATGTGTTATTATCTTTGTTCATAACAAGAGACCTATTTATCACATTTTGTGAGTTTATATTAATTTGGATCATATTTGGGATGTTTGGGGAAAAAACACCTAAAATGGTCCTTTATGTGCTCTAATTTAGCATAAACTTAACTTAGAGTTTGGTTTCAAAAATGTGTCAAAAACACTAAGAAAACATGTGTCAAAAACGTAACTTAGAGTTTACTTATATTTTAAGTTATTTTCACCTTCCTGCCTCAAATTTTCAACAGAAATAAGGTTACCTTGTTAGAAAAAGAAAGTGAAGAAACTGAACATCGGTTATGCATTACTCCATTCGTATGAAAAGTATGTTTTGGCTTAATTATATTTTAAAGAATTCAAATTGTTTTTGTCATTATTTGTATTCTACTACTAGTTTTAACATAAAGAAATCAATTAAGTGTTAATTGAAAAAAAATAGTATAAAAACTTTAACTACAAATATATTTCTATTCTTAAAAAGCGGACAAGATCTTTTAAGACAAAAAAAGTAAGATAATAATTGTATTAGTATACATGTCTGCATGTTTATAAAAAGTATAATTCTCGTACAATAACTTGTACTTTGTCTTCTTCTCTATGTATTATATAGTATTCCTCCTTCATAATTTAGTATAAAATAGTAGCCATTAATAAAATTCTAAAATTACGTCCCCTTTTGAACCAAAAAAAAGAACTTGTTAGTTATTTCAAACATGGCCGTAAATAATGTCATACGAAATGTTCAACCTGGACAATTTCCTTCGTAACATGATATGACGTTTGTTACAAGGCAAGCCCTGCAATGGTTGGAGGAGCAAGGCTGCAGATGTTGATCCAGGGGCGGAATCATGACAGAGTAAAGCAGAATCATTGGATTAAAGTCTTAATCTACGGTATCTATTGGCTGGAAGTGAAGAGAGCACGTGAGGCAGGTTGATCCAACAAGATTACGGAAGGGCACATTTGCAAGGTGCAGTGCAAGAAAGGAAGAAGAAAGGAGTAACACGGGAAAGTTTGAAAAATATGAAATGACAGTTTTACCCTTTTAATTGTAATAGTCCAGTATTAGTTGAAAGGGTAATTGTGTAATTTTGGTAGGGTAGTTATTTTCTTCTTCTTCCTTGTACATATTCTAGGTCGTTCAACGTTTTGGCATATCAAGAAATCAAAGGCTCACATTTTCAATTCCTCTCTCTCCTCTGGACATTCTTACTCCTTGATTCATATTTCGTGTTCTCGATTCTTCATATCAAGATTCTGTAATCAAGCTTGCTTGATGTTCTTCGGTTATTGTTTGAATTAGTTAGTTGTTGAATGTTTCACATGGTATCAGAGAAAACCGCTTGCATTTAATGAATTTTGGTACATTTATGACTGCGAATCAAAATTTTCCTTCTTCTTCTTCCAATAATGCTGGAAATCTTGCTCATATAGATCCTTCTGAGGATCTTTTGTACATTCACCCAAGTGATAGTCCATCTCTTGTTCTTGTTCAACCGCTGTTGGATGGAAATAACTTTCATAGTTGGAGTAGGGCGTTTCATAGGGCATTGGAGTCCAAGAACAAGGTAGGTTGTGTAACAAGTATGGTTCCTAAACCTATAGAAACCAATCGTAGATTTGTGTCTTGGACTAAAGCCAATAATATGGTGGCGTCTTGGATCGTAAATTCAGTAATCTCGTCTATTGCACAGAGTATTATGTGGTTTGATAATGCTTTAGGCATTTGGAATGATCTAAGATACAAATATGGAAATGCAGATTTGTTTAAATTATCAGATTTACAAGAACATTTTTATGCTACTAAACAGGAGAATAACTCTGTTACTGAGTATTACACACGCTTGAAGGTAATTTGGGAAGAACTTATGGTGCTTAGGTCTATACCCAACTGTTTGTGTAATCGTTGTATTTGTAATATCTCCAGTCAGATAAACAAGTTCATTGAAGATGACTATGTCATCAGTTTCATAAAAGGATTGAATGATGAATTTGAACCCGTAAAGTCTCAGGTCCTATTGATGTGTCTTCTTCCTAATCTAAGGACTAAATTTGTCATGGCTGTCAAATTGGAGAGAAAACTGAATTACACATCTGCACAAGACCAGTTTACAAACAATCCATCTGTTGTATTAAGTACGAATGGTGGTAACACAAGGATTGGTACTTATGGTGTTAAGCCAACTGGTCAAGGATCCGGTGGGAACTGGTACAGACCAGCAGGGAGTGCATTTAGAAAATACTCCCAGAAAGCATTTGTTCAGAGTCCAAAAACTCCTGTGTGTACTCACTGTAATATGACAGGACATGCGATAGATAGGTGTTATAAGAAGCACGGTTATCCTCCTGGATTTAAGCCTAGAGGACAAGTGAATTGTGTTGAAGGAAACTTGCATGTTAGTCAGGAGGGAGGAACTTACTGTCAAACTGATTATGAGCCTAATTAAAATACTGAGTTAGTCCAGGATTGTCCATTGAACAAGCCATCACATGTAATTTCTTCATTCACGCAGGAGCAATGTAATCAACTGATCAGTTTATTACAGGAACATAGAACAAGGAACATATGGAAGGCAGTGTGCAGGCTTAGGAGAGTAAGGGACATCATGCTGTGATGTCAGCTCAACAAGCTAATGTGTCTGCTAAACAGCCAGGTAACGTATCACATAATGTTTTGTATACATGAATTTTGGATTCCGGTGCCACAAACCACATTTGTTGTTCACTATCTTCATTTGAATCATATCACTCAGTGAAGTCCATATCTGTCAAGCTTCCAAATAATGTCCTTGCACCTGTCACACATATGGGCACTATTTGCCTTAGCACATTCCTAACAGTATATAACGTTCTATATGTGCCCTCCTTTGTCTTTAATCTTGTGTCATTGAGTAATCTTACATAAAAAGGTGATATAGATTTGATCTTTCACTCAAATTCATGTCTCATACAAAACCATTTGAGCAAGAAGATGATTGGTTCAGCTAGGGTGAACCAAGGTTTGTATCATCTGCTTGGCAGTGTCTCACCTCAGTTTCATCTGTTCTTTATTGTTCTCAAGCTTATGCTATTGAGTCTTCAGATCCTTTTCTTTAGCATTCAAGGCTTGGGCATTTGTCGTCAACCAGGTTGGCAGAAATCAGCAAATTAGATCCTCAAGTTGATGCAACTTTCCATTCCCCTTCTTGTACCATGTGTCAGTTAGCTAAACACAAAAGAGCCCCTTTTCCTACTTATGTTTCAGTTGTTAAGTCACCCTTTTCTCTTGTACATATGGATATGTGGGGTCCATATAAGCACCCTACAATGTATAGACAACAATATTTCCTTACAATTGTTGATGATTGCACAAGATATAGTTGGATTTACCCGATGAAATCAAAGTCTTAAACAAGAAGCATTGTTGAAAGTTTCTGTACATATGTTCATGTTCAGTTTGATATTGCCATCAAAGTCATTAGAACTGATAATGAATCTGAATTTAAAATGAATCAGTTCTATGTATCTAAAGGAATACTAAAACAAACCACTTGCGTGTACACCCCTCAACAAAATGGTTTAGTTGAGCGCAAGCATCAACACATCCTCAATGTAGCTAGAGTCTTGAAATTCCAGGCAAATATGCTAATCACTTACTGGGGTTTTTGCATTCAACATGCTGTATGCCTTATCAACATCACTCCATCACCTTTGCTAAGCCACAAAACCCCGTACGAACTGTTATGTAAGAAGACTCCAATGTACAGTCACCTTAAGGTGTTTGGGTGTCTTTGTTATGCGGCTAACACATCTCCCCTCAAGGAGAAGTTTTCCGTCAGGTCAAGAAGGAGCATCTTTCTTGGCCTCTCTCGTATTACAAAAGGCTACATTCTTCAAGATTTGACCATTAAAGACATTTTCATCTCCAAAGATGTTATATTTCATGAAAACACATTTCCTTACAAGTCCAACCATGAGCCTGTATCTAAGCATTCCTATATACCTGCCTTACCTTTACCTGCCTCAGTACTTCCTTCTGATACAATACTTAGTCCTCATTCCAACTCCTTCCCTCTATATTCTGAGCATCCTATTCCTCTAGATCCTTCTTCACCAACGAGATGCGATCCATCTAGGTCCACATCTAGGGGGACATGACCATCAATCACTTGATCCAGCCCCTAATCCAGCTCCAGAAACTTCAGAAACTTCCTTTTCATCACATTCTTCCCCTCAACACATTACACCTCAGCATTCCGCTGGAAATGATTCCAGGGACATTCAAGAGATACTTGTCAGCTCCATATATATTGATGTTCCTATATCCAAACCTCATATAGTGATTTTCGGCCTATCTGTCTTACGAACTTTCTGAGCAAAGTATGTACCCGTATTATTGCCACGCGTTTGGGGGCACTATTGCCGAAGTTAATCTCGCCGCAGCAGACAGGATTCCTTCTTGGACATGATATTTCGACGCAAGTTTTATTGGCCCGGGAAATGGTTCATATGCTGGATAAAGGGGGATCTCAATTATGCCTGAAGTTAGACATGATGAAGGCATTTGATCGGGTAAGTTGGAAGAATCTTGAGCTGTTATTGCAAAAATTTGGTTTCTCTGATTTTTTCATTCGGATTATCATCAACCATTTACGTGCCACAAAGCTGTCAATTTTGATAAATGGTCAACCATCAGCATCTTTCCGTCCATTTAGAGGGGTCAAGCAGGGTGATCCATTGTCCCCATTGCAATTTATTTTATCATCGGAGGGTTTCAGTAGAGGATTAAAATCACTAGTTGCCTCTGGCCATATACAGTCATTTCGACTAGGATGCATT
>AP025069.1:21765047-21787547 GCA_036186865.1 Eustoma russellianum | reverse complement strand
GTATAAAAAATGCTATTAAACTGTTAGATTTTAAAATTTTTTTGCACATAAAATGGGGTTTTTTTTTTTTTTTTTTGTTTTTTATCAGGTCGGGACTTGCAGCTGAAAGGCAAAGCATGTAAAGGGCACTGAAGAAGAATTTCGGTTTTAATTCAAGACCGGATCAGACCCACAAGTCAGACCGGTCACGCTTCGATTCGGTTTGCAATCCGGTCTGATGAAAAAAGTTATATTGAATGACTTAGTCAAACTCGGTTAAACTGTCTGGACCAGATTTAACTCAAACCGGATTGAATAGTTTTTTTTATTTTACCATTTTTTTTTACCTTCCTTGGATTTTGAATCAAATTTTAAACGAATTCGACTTAAAAATTCAATAACGAATGTTGTCCGGTTTATAATTTGTTTGTGGAAATGTTTGTTGTCTATGTTATCGCTTTTATGACAAAAAATTTTTACATTTGTGTGTGTGTTTTATACCTATGTATATGCATATCTATTTATACAATATAATGTATAAGTATACATATGTGTATGTATATATGTGCCTCTGTTATGATAAAATCACCACGATCATCATATGAAACAAATTAAATTCAATCAATTCAATTCATCATCATTTGGCTAACATCATGAAGCATCAAAATAAACAAACAATAATGCAAAACAATCAACAGAATTTGAATTATACGATTGGCGCCAAGAAAGGAACTGTCGAACACCTTTGGAGAAGAAGAAGAAAAAGAATAGGCAACGATTATTTCATTGATTAAAATTGAGAAATGTCTATTACAAGGCTTTATATACGGATTACAACTGATTAAGTAAATGCCATAAACCTAAATAACCGCTAAGCTAGCTAATCTTAGTCGACTAACACTCTTGCACGCATGCTCTTCTTAGTTGCTGAGTTGGCAGTTGTGTTGTGAAGGTTCAGCATCAGTTTTATGCTTTCTCTATGATCCACCAATCAGTTAATCCACCAATCTCGTTCTACGTTGAGCTTGATCTGCGTATTTCATGGTTAACTAATGTCATCACATGAATTTGCCACCTCATCAGCATTTGAGTTTCTTCCTCGTGTCAATGCAGCTGCCCCTTGCTGCTCTGCTCTTGCTCGCTGTTTTCCTCGTGCCAATGCAGCGCCCCTTGTTGCTTTGCTCTTGCCTCCTTTTGACCTTCAAGTTCAACACCCTCCAACTCAAACCTGACTTCATGTACACTTCACATAATCCCATTCAGAAGTCAGGTTTGTCATCATGCTATTATCCAAGGCCTTCATAAACAAGTCAGCCAACTGCAGTTGTGTGTCAATTGGCATGGGCTTGATAACTCCTGCCAAGAACTTATCTTTTACTACATGACAATAAATCTCTATGTGTTTTGTCCTTTCATGAAACACTAGATTTTCTACAATATAGATGGCACTCTTGTTATCATAGAACAATTCCATAGGTTCCCTTTGTTCAATATTCAAATCTTTCATCAGATATAGCAGCTATTGAACCTCGCATGTAGCTGTAGCTAGAGCTCTATACTCTTCTTCAGATGATGATCGTGGTACAATACTTTGTTCCTTGGCCTTCCAAAAAATCATGGCATTTCCTAAAAACATGCAAAATCCAATGATGGACCTTCTAGTTTCTGAGCAACCTCCCCAATCAGAATCACTAAACCCTTTTACTTCAACTCTCCATTACTTGGAAACATCAAACCTTTGCTTGTTGTACCTTTAAGGTATCTTAATAGCCTATGTATAGCCTTGACATGATTTTCTGTGGGTGTGTCTAAAAATTGACTAAGCTATTGTACAATATATGAAATGTCTAGTCTTGTAATAGTCAAATAAAGAAACTTGCCTATGATCCTCCTATAACTCCCAACATCTTACACTAGTGGAGAATCATTGTGCTCCAGTTTCAAGTTCTGCTTAATAGATGTATTGGCTGGCTTAGGTTCAAGATACCCAATGTTGTCTAACATTTCAAGCACATACTTCCTTTGGCTTAACATGATCCTCCCTATGACCTGACCACCTCTAATCCAAGAAAAAACTTTAGGTCACCTATATCCTTGATGCTGAACTCCAAGTGCAAAGCAGCTTTGAGAAACTGAATCTCTAAGAGGGAGTCACTGACTAAGATAATATCATCTAGATAAACCAAAAGTACCAGGAAGGAAGAAGCAGTTTGCCTTATGAATAGTGTCTAGTAATGCTTAGGCTGCTTACAACCTTGAGAAACCAGAAAATGGGTCAATTTCTCATTCCACTGTCTACTGGCCTGCTTAAGGCTATATAAGGACTTGTTGAGCTTGCAAACAGTATTACAGGGAGTAGAGAGACCTTCAAGGACAACCATGTAAATGTCTTGATGTAAATCACCATGCAAGAAAGCATTATTAATGTCTAGTTGGTGTAAATTCTAATTTTTAAGAGCTTCAAGAGAGAGAACAAGCCTAGCAGTAGTCATCTTGGCTAAAGGACTGAAAGTATCATTACAGCCAACACCTAATTGTTACATGTAACCTTTAGCTACCAGTCGTGTCTTATACCTGTCAATGCTTCCATCAGATTTTTTTCTTAATCTATACACCCATTTGCAGCCAATAGGAGTTTTTCCATAGGCAAAGAAACCAAGGCCCAAGTGTCATTGGCCTCAAAGGACGCCAGCTCCTCCTGCATAGCTACCTGCCACTCAAGAACCTGTGCTGCTTGCTGATAAGAAGAGGGTTCCTGTTGTACACTAATATTGAAAACATATGATCTATATTCAGGAGTAATGAATCATAAGACATGTAAGATTCAATGGGGGTAAGGAGTGGAACCAACGGAGCAAGAGTGAAGCAGGCTCAACTGATGACAGTAATAGTCCTTTAGATAGCCAGAAGATTGCCTATGTCTTTGAGGCTTCTAATTAGAAGTGGGTAAAGGTAAATATATTGCATAAGAAGCAGATTCCTCAGGAACAATAGGATCAGCAAAGAGATTGTCTGTAACACGTTGAGTAGAAGGTGTAGCTGTGTGTTGTGCAATGGGCGTAGAATCAGATCAGGAGAATTAAGTGGTGCAGGATAAGGTTGAGGAGGATCATCAATGATAGGATTAGGAAAGGAAGACATATTAGGCAGTGGTGACAAATTGGAGGAAGTAAAAGCAGACAAATTTAGATCATTGGAGGCCAAAGGGAAAATATGTTCATAGAATTGAACATCCCTAGAGACAAAGATGTTCTTGGTGCTCAAATCTTGAAGTATGTACCCCTTAGAAGTAAGAGGGAGACGAAGAAAAAGACAGAGAGTGGCTCTTGGATCAAATTTGGATTTGTGAGGATTAAGGTTTCTCGCAAAGACCAGGCAGCCAAAGACCTTGAGTTGTTTGTAGCCAGGTTCATCATGTGGAGTTCTTTTTGATGCAATATAGATGTAGGAATAAGATTTACAAGATAGGTGACATGTTGCACACAAAAACCACAATATGCTATGGCAGTTTGGCCTGGAATTTTAAGGATCTGACCACAGTGGTGATATGTTGATGATTTCTTTCAACCACTCCATTCTGTTGAGGAGTATAAGTACAACTAGTTTGATGAACAATTTCCTTGGCAATGTAGAAGTCATTGAACTTAAATTCTAGGTCATGATCAGATCTGATGACTTTAATTTTCGTTTGAAAATGAGCATGTACATATTGATAAAAGTTTGTATAATAGGTCTGACTTCTGCCTTTGTTTTAAGCAAATAAGTCCATGTATATCTACTGAAATCATCAACAATTATCATAAAGAAACGTTGGACACATATTGTGTGGATTTATATGGTCCCCAAATATCCATGTATACAAGGTCAAACATACATTTGGATCAGAAATGGACAAAGGAAAAGAAGGCCTCTTCATCTCGGCCAAGGGACAAACTGTACAAGGAATTTCTAATGGAAATGCAACTACAAAATCATCCAACTTGTTAATTTCCTTTATTCTGGATTGTGAGGGATGTCTAAGCCTGCAATGCCAAAGCTTGGACTGAGAAGAGAGTGAACCAGATACAAGTTTATCAACAGAAGCTATAAAATAAGGTTTAGTAGATGCTGGCAGGTAAGTGCCATGAAGATAGTATAGGCCATGTGTTGGTTCGGCTAAACTAATCAATCTTCCGGAGATCATGTCCTGGAGCAGACGGGTATTTCCAGAAAGTTGTATAAGTACATAGAAGGAAGCAGTAAGTTTACTCAATGAAAGCAGATTGAAAGAAAAGGAAGGAACATACAACACGTCTTGAATGATGAGTCCAGGAGTAACTCTAACTGTTCCTATATGAGTGGTAGGAACAGTAACATTGTTAGAAATTTTGGTGATCATGTTTGATAAAGGTTTGGAATGTAGGAACAAAGTCAAAGAACATGCTATATGATTAGTAGATCATGAATCCAAGATCCATACGTTTAGATTATTACCTGGAAGTTACTTTTATCCATCTCAGCTTGAGCAGACAGGACAGATGAATGTGAGGCACCAGATGGGGCATTTTGATGAGAAACCACAGAATCATCTCTAGCGCTCAACAACTTCATTAGCTTCTGGTGCTGTCCATAAGTCAACATGGGAGGCTGATACAAGGGTTCAGATGACTGCAGCTACCTTTCTTCTCCAAGGTCAATCATGTTCTCAACCATATTCACTTGTGACTTAAGCCTGAGTCCTGGTGGAAATCTATGCTTTCTGTAACACCTTTGAATAGTATGTCATATCATTCCACAGTGTGTACATTGAGGCTTCCTGTGATTATCTGGATAGAACCTACCATTTCTCCTTCTATACACGAACCCTTGTATTGTGTTGTCGAAAACCTTAGCCATTGTATCTGCATCTTCTTCTGCCATGAAGGCTATTGGTGCATTGTTGAAAGGAACCTGAGCCACTTCATTTGTGAGCATTCTTTCATACTTTAGTGCCATTGTAAATGCAGTACTATATCAGGAATTGGTGCCCTGACAAAAACCTGAAACTTGAAAGGCTAAAAATCTTCATTCAGTCCCTTTACAAATTTGATGGCATAATCACTACTATCATAGTCCTTCATCTGCCTAGTGACATCACACCTACGTCATTGACACTCACACTTAAGTATAGGTCTCAATGCCACCATCTCTTCTCAGAGAACTTTGACTTTAGTAAAATAGTCATTCACTGAAGAGGACTCGTGTTTGACAGCATAAAAAGGACTCAAGTAAATCCTAAAGTCTAAAAGGATCTCCATGTCCATACCTAAGTGTGAGATGCTGCCACACCTCATAAGCAGTATCATACCACATTATGCTCTGAGAAATAGAGGAAGAAACGTTGTTCAATATCCATGAGTGAACCATAGAATTCACTTGTCTCCAAGTATAAAGGTTTGATCATTTTCTGCATGTTTGGAGATTGAGCCATCAATAAATCCAATCTTATTTTTGATAACTAGTGCCACCTTGAAAATCCTACTCCATGAAAGAAAGTTGTGTTGCCTAAGAGCAGGTTGGGCCAGCACAATTAATGGACTGTCATTGCGTTGCGGGTAGAATAGATTATTGTTAGGATTTTCATTCATGTTCCCTTGATTGTCTCTTAAATTTTGTTGAAAATTACTCTGGCCATTAATACTATTGGATCCAGATGCCATAGCAACACACACAAACACCAAATTCTAGTATAAAACAATCTTCGAAATAAATAATCAATCAATTGTGCAAATTACAATAGAGAAAATTACCCATCCAAAACTAAGTAGCCTCGCGCTCTGATACCATCATAAAATCACTGCGATAATCAAATGAAACAACTTAAATTCAACCAATTCAATTCATAATAATTTAGCTAACATCATGAAGCATCAAAAAACAAACAACAATGCAATACAATCAACACAATTTGAATTATATGGTTGACACCGAATCGCGCCAAGAAAGGAAAATTCTCGAACACCTTTGGAGAAGAAGAAGAAAAGGAATAGACAGTGGTTATTTCATCGATAAAAACTGAGGAATGTCTGTTACAAGGTTTTATATACAGATTACAACTAATTAAGCACATGCCATAAAACTAAATAACTGCTAATCTAGCTAATCTCAATCGACTAACACTCCTGCACACATACTCTTCTTAGTTGCTGAGTTGGCAGCTGTGTTGTGAATGTTCTGCAGCAGCTTTGTGCTTTCTCTTTAATCCATCAATCAGTTAATCCACCAATCTCGTTCTACCTTGAGCTTGATCAGCGTATTTTATGGTTAACCAATGCCATCACTTGAATTTGCCACCTCAGCAGCATTTGAGTTTCTTCCTCGTGCCAATGTGAAGCATGCTTTTTCAACAAATACAGAAATAACATACTTTAATTTTGATGAAATGTATATGCTTGGGGTTTTCATTCTTTTTATGCAAGAAACTGGAGGAGAAGATTTTGGACAGGGTAATTGATTTCTAAAATGTTAGATAAGGATGCTAAACATTGCCAAAAAATTTGAAAATTGTGTTAATTAGTAAATAATTTTGAAAACAATTGCTACTTTGAGACTCAACTCTTTTCTCCTCCTTTATAATAAGAACAAAGTAGAGTAGATCTACTAAACTCTTCTATCTCATATCTTCCAACTCTTTGAATTGAATAATGCTAAGTGTACTCTACTTCCCTTAAAACGGTATAATATTATAACTTTATTGATGAAGGCAGAGACTAGAACAAGGGTCTAGGAAATCTTCAGTCGAAAAATGTAAGAATTTTCTTTTCCAACACGTTTATAACATCCGTTTTGCTTCACAAAAGTACTCCATTCCACCTATAGAACTCTTTTAACGAATTTTAAAATTCCTATATTGATAATCTGGTATCATGTCAGTATGTGTGAAAAATGTCATTACTTTTTTAACTACTTTTCCTTATTTTAAAGTGCTTTCTTGACTACTTCTATCACACGGAGCTAGGTCTTATAATATGTTTACTATTTTTAGTCAGAACATAGAAAATATAGAAAATCATAATGAATACAAACATTACATACAACCCAAAACAAGCAGGCCAGTACAAGGAATTTGAGCATGAAAATAATTTCTCATTGAGTTCGTACGTTACACAACAAATGTATTTATTTATACATATCATATCATATCATGATGATATCTACCAACCAACCGGTGACATATCCTATGCTAAGTATTAGATAATTATTACGAGAACATTGTCGTAACCACTAAGTATTCCAAATAGTGTATCAATAATCTCTTTCAAATCTGGACATGAAGATAAAAACTACCAAACTGGTATCATGTTGGTATGTGTCAAGAATATACAGGCTAGCTACAAGGTTTTCAATTATCCATATTTTGTTTATTTTATGGTGAATGTGACCTTTTCCTTTTTTTAGGGTGAGCTTTATCTTTATTTTAAGGTGACCTTTTCTTTTTCTTTTCTTTTTTTGGTTTTGTATACAACTATCACATATCAATATCATGTCTTGCAACTGGTTTGATTTCTTTTTTTTTTGGGAATACTACAAAAATAATAGGCAATGAAATTTATCAATATAGATAACACATACGACTCGAAGACAGCCGTAACCAAAACTCAGTCAATGGATTTTTTTTCAATCTGTTTATGAAAGAAACGGGAGGACAACTATTTTGTTTTTAAAATATTAAATAAGGATGCTATATTTTTCTCCAAATATTTGATAATTGTGTTATTCAGTGAATAACTTTGAAAGTGAATGCGAGAGTAACACTTAACTCTTTCTCCTCTTTTTCGAAAAAGTATAGAGTAAATCTCCTAACCTTTTTATGTATCATCTTCTAATTTATTTAACTGAAGAATGTTATGTGTATTCCTCTTTCCTTGGAATAGTATATGTTACATAATCTTATTGATGGAGACAAGGGATAAAGCACCAAAAGGAAAATCTCCAACGGAAATATATAAAATAAATTTTCTCGCAGCCAAAAAAAAAAAAAATACATTTTCTCGTAGCCAAAAAAAAAGCATTTTCTCCTTGTGTTTATTAGCACTTAGTTTTATTCTACTATTATGTAATAGCTTTAGAAACATATGATATTGAAAAAACTTTATGCAATAACATGTCAGTTAGTTTAACAGTAATGACATTATTTGCATTTAACCTTTTATTTTTTACAGATACAATGTCTTTCTTTTTTCTTTTTACAAATACAATGTCAAGATCAGTATCTCATTGAGAATGAGGCTGCTTAGAGGTCAGCCGAGATGACGTTTATTTGTAGTTGAAATTTGTTAAAAATTGCATCATCCTTTTCTCGTCCGGAATGAGGTATATTTATACTTAAAGTTGAGGAGGTCTGACCCTCTACTTGATGATGAGATTGTGATGTCTGAGATGGCTGTCTTGGGACAGATGCCTGTGACTGCAGCTGTGTCAGTGGCAGACTCTATGACGTGTATGTCGGCCTGCAATGATGACTTTGTACTAAACCAGCCAATGCTTGACACCTGAAAAGTGCTCTACAGAGCTGTATTGGTGGGTCTCAGATGGCAGTTGATAAGGTCTTTTCTGATCTTTTCCAAGAGACTAAGTATTCGTGAGAGCAGGGCCGAGGTCAGAGCTTGATGCTAATATGAAGCTGAGGCCAGAGCTGTGCCGAGGCCGAGCTGAGTATACTTTTATATAAGTAGCTTGATTCCTTTTATTCGCTGAAGTTGACTATAAGCAGTTGCTTTGATTAGGGCATTGCCGAGCTGAGATGCTTCATAAACAATTGGATATATGCTGTCTCTGAGCTGATCTCTGAAGACATGATACATTCTTTATTTACTTCTGACCGTGTTGAATAAGGGCCAACCTGACTCAGGTGTAGAGCGGAGCTGACCAAGAGTTATACTTGAAACTGCATTATCTTCAACTGTAAATAATAGTGGCCGAGACCGATGTCTTCTAGCCGAGGCTACTAAGTCAAGTAGCTGAATCTAAATTAGTTTGACTGTTAGTTGACTAACCGAATATTTTTGCCTCATAATTTGCCCCCAGATTAGTTTGGTTAAGCTGACCAGGAAGGGCAGACTAATCAATTCAGAGCCTTTAATGAGTTGTCCTTTCAAGTGTGACGTGTCTGCTTCTGATTGAGCCGATCTGCGCATTTACTATCTACACAGAGCACGAGGCGTCAGTTATGCCGAGATGAAGGTCTATAAACTGGGCCTTCAGAGTTGCAATTAACTTCTTCTGCTCTTTCATACTTTTCTTCTCCTGCATTACCCTTCCAGACTCCTCCGGCGATCTCAGTCTCCTCCGGTCTTCTCAGTCTCCCTTTTCCTCAGCTTTACTGTAAGTCTTCCTTCCTAGTTCTTCATCATGTCTGCTTCTCCTTCTCGTGATTCCCAAAACTTCTCCGAAGGCGCTTCATACACTGGCGGCGATGGAGGAAGGTCCAGTTCTTCCTCTTCATCTGGTAGGACGGTTTTTAATAATGCCCGTCCTATTGGTAGTCTTTGCAGGACCACTGGTGACGCTGCTCAATCTAGCAGAGCCATCACGGTGGTTGAGTCTTCACCAGAGCAAGCAGGGATTGCTCCTGCTCGAGCGTCTGTAAACCCTTCAGTTCTGCAAAGGGCCCAATCCTTGTTTACGGGGATACTTGAAAGAGGTCCTCCCTCTTCTTTCGTTCGAGAGTCTTTCTGTACCTTATCTGAGGCCGACCTGAACCGGATCTGCAAGACGCATAGAATTGACTGGGATTCATCATCAATGCTTAAGTGTCTTCACACCACTTGTTCGCCATATAAACACATTGTACACTTGGCAACATAAAGAAGGATGATTGGTCCACCTTAGAACTTCATTTTGGCCGAAATTTTGTCTTCGAAATGACATGGAAATTGTGAAGATAATACCCCAAGGATAAGATGACATATTCCCTCAACTTCTTGGCCAGATAATAGGACTTGTAAATGGCTGAAAATTTTGAACAACCATTTTCAGCTTCTAGCGGTTGCCTTCATATTTGAAATTTTGCCAACTAGCTTGTATTTGATTTGTCCACTTGTACCCAAGTCATAAAATGGATAAAACACCTTTGCCACCTGTTATGAGGGTGTTTTTGCGGCTGTATATAAGAGTACAAACTCAGATTTTTGAAGAGACATCAATAAATAAAAGTTGACAAGATTAAGTCAACATACAATTCGAAATTCCCACACTTTTACTCCTTGTATGTTGTGATACATTTTGCACCATTAACACCCTTATAATCTCTGCAAAATATGAGTAAGAGCCTCCAATAATATATGAGTAAAAGTGTTCAAGAAGAAACAGAATGTGACATCGAATATCGTCACATATCCTGTTACCGTCAATAATATCACCAAATAAGAACATAGAATAGAAAACTATGATACAATCTTCAAGAACACCATAAATAATCTCCATAATGTAGATAAGATACTCAAGAGATGTCCATGAGTAAAATGACCAAACTGCCCTTGAGGGGTAAAATGACTAAAATATCCCTGCTGATAGACAACTCCGAAAAGGACCCTGATGGTTAGAAATAGATATAATAACACCTTCATAGTGATGAATAAGATATAAATGTGTCCTTGCATCACATTCACCATGCCAAGTACTTACGAGAACTCAAAATACCATTTTGCCCTTTTTGGTAAGTTATAGAAACTTCCAAGGTATATTAGTCACAAGACATTATTATATTCATCAAAAACACATAATAACAACATGATAAACATATATGAAGCATCTACAAATGAAATAAATCATTTTATCACATTTTTAAAAAAAATTTCTAAAAACCCTAGACATGGATCGATCGAAGTATCTCTGCTTGAGAGATCGATGTCTCACAGTGAGGTTCTGATTTTGTCTCTGACCTACATCGATCGGCCAATGTGAGAGATCCATGTGTACAGCGATCGATCGATGTGTCTTAGGTTTAGAGATCGATGTCTAACAGTAAAGTTTGGGATTTCCCTATCGTACTTCGATCGATCAATGTAGATATCGATGTATACATCGATAGATTGATGTGTCCTACCTCAGAGACCGATATCATTTTTCTTCACTTATTTCATATATTTCAACTCTTTATTATTTGCAACATCATACGTGATATTTTTATGATATGTAACACTTAGAATCATGATTTTGAAAATTGTCCAAACATATTTCTCAACATTCTTCTCCTTTTTGATGATTTTCAAATAACCTCACATGATCTTAATGTCACAAAATTGTTACCAATTTTTCATCACATATGTACCAATTCTATACCAATGTTGTATACCAATTGAATTGTTTTGATAAAACTCACCAATTCTATACCAATTGTTTGCAAATTCTTTTTAGATTAATATATGTGATCCCCCTCAACTTATGCTATCATCCTTCGGCCCAATTCTGCCTCTGCTAGGTCAGGCTGCTAATGATCCTCCAAAGGATTATGAGGCAGTCTACGAAGAGTACTTTAAGTCGGGGTTCAATCTTCCCATTCCTGAACCCCTTACCTGAATTATGCGCGCTTATGGCCTTAGAATTCCTCAAATTCAGCCAAATGGTTTGAAACTTATTCTTTGTTATCTCCTTTTCCTTGGAATAGCTGAGTCTCCTTTTAACACCAACGTTTCTAGAAAGGTTAGGCGTGGATAGTATAGCAGACAAGATAAGGGAGGGAAGATTGAGATGGTTTGGGCATGTCAAGCGGAGACAGACAACGGCGTCGGTCAAAGCAATTGAAAGCCTCATTGTAGAGGGAAACATGAGTAAAGGCAGACCCAAACTGACTTAGGATGAGCAGATAAGGCACGACTTACTAGATTTGCACCTCTCTGAGGACATGGTCCAGGATAGGAGTTTATGGAGACATAAGATTAAGGTTAACGAGGTATAAGTCAGATATAGGGATACTTTAGAGTATATATAGGGACATAGATAGGCGTAGACACTATATACCTTTAGATTAACTTTCCACTTGGTGGCGTATGTTATACCGTTGTTTTACATTACATGTATATATAGAAGTGCTGTGTATTTTAGTATCGAAATTCCTTCCTTTGTATTTCTTGAATCTACTCACTAACACACTAGCACAACATAGCTCTATTATCATGTCATTTATGCAAGTAGAGCCGGGGGTCTCAATGGAAGCAGACTCTCTATCCCTTGGGATAGAGGTATTGTCTGCCTACCACTTACCCTCCCCAGACCCTAACGATAGCTTTTACTGTCGTTGGGATATACTGGGCTCGGATGATGATGATGATGTTTCTAGAGCTCTTTTCTATTGCCGAGCTTTGCATAGCTGATATTATTTCAGCAAGCGAGCTCCTACTAGCGATTTCCATCTCGTTATCAACATTCCTACCTTTACCAAGAAATGGAAAGGTAAATTTTTCTATGTTAAGAAGGATGAGCTGCCAAAATGGAATATTTGGAAGTCTGGCAAGGCGGACAACCTGAAGCGGAGCTCAGACTACTGCGATGAAGCAGCCAGACTTCGGAGCCTATCCATCGTAATTGACTGGCATAAAGTGGACTACGATATTCTAATGGCAGCTGACCTGAGCCATTTGGCTGTAGGTCAGAATTATCTGCCCATTTCTCCTGATAGTGTGATCATTGTCAGAGGTTGGTCTTGATACATCTTAACTTTTGCATTTTTTCTTACTTTCAGTTGATAACTGTTTCGTTCTTGATGCATGCTCAATGGCTTCTGGCAATACCGACCATGTTAGCAGAATGGCCGTGGCGGCAACGAGGAAAAGAGCCCGCCAAGCCAGAAGAGTCGCATCACTTACTTCTGGGGGATCCTCTGCCCCAGCCTTGCCCCGAACTGTTCCTGTGGCCGAGCCCATGCAAGAAGAGACCCAGCCAGGTAATTGAGATTTCTTCAACCCAAATCTTTCACAAGATTAAATCTGGTTCTAACTCTTTGATGTTTCTTGCAGCTCTGCCAATTGAAATCCAAGATGACGAGCTCGAGGCCCACCCCCAACCTCAGGCCTTGGCTGAACCTGAACCGACGGCCGAAGCTGGTGAGGGCTCGAACCTTCGCCAAAGAAAAAGGCAATGGGGCGAAGGCTCATCCAGTGGGAGGGATGTAGGACCGTCTCTACCCTTGGAAGTGGCTACATCTGAGCCAGCTGAGGAAGTCCTGCCTCAGCCAACTGAGACACATGACCCAATTTTGATTGGGTTTTCAGAAAATGACTCTGTAGTGGACCCGACCATAGCCAAGAAGTTGAATAAAGTGACTTTTCTGCCCGGGATCAACAGAAGTTTGAAGCAGCCTCCTGGGAGAACCTGAAAGATGTCCTCCATTCCAACATTGCTTTGGTAAGTGCATGAAAATTTTTCTAAGTGTTCATTTAGTTTAACACTTGTCTTTTTCTCACTTTGTTACCCTGTTAGGTCCGAGCTCAAGAGTTGGAAGCCTTGGCTCGAAGAGAAAGATTCTATGAAGCTCTCCAAGCTAAGTCCAAGGAGCTTGATGAAGCTAACCAGCAGAGAGCCGGACTGACTCAGCGAATTGACACTCTGTAAGCCGAGGTCTCCACATTCCAGCAAAGGGCAGAGGATGCTGAGATGAGGTTGGCCACTTCCAACTCAAAGGTGGATGATTTGGATCACAAAGTGGCCGACCTGGAGTTGGCTTCCACCCAATCTTTGACTGAAATTGATCCCTTAAAGAACGACAAAGCTGAGCTGTTGCAGTGGAGCAATACTTTTGAAGAGCAGCTGGATCAACTACGTCAACAATTAGCCGAGGCTGAGGTCAAAGCAGTTGCTGATTTTAGGAGATCCCGGTTGTTTGAAGAAAACGTGATACTGCTGCAGAGTTCATCTATGGAGGTCGGCCAAACAGAGGCCATTGATGTCTGCTCAGATATTTATCCTGAGTTAACACGGAAGATCCTCATCTGGATAATCTTTACAATTCAACTGCCGTGCAAGAGTTCAATACTCAATTCCAGCAATTCTTGAAGGAAGCTGACTTGAGAGAAGACGAAGAATAGTCTTAGGATCTTTCTCTGTAATATTGTTGAGAAGGCATCAGTACTCTGTACTCAAACATTCTTATCAATGGAAAATTCCAAGTGTTTTGTAACTTGTAGCCTTTCTTTCTGTTCTGCACTTTCCATTTTAGAATTTCTGCTAAGTTACTTTTTCAACTTGTCTTCACCGAGATTCAATGTTGGCTTTTTACGATAATCTCAACTCAGTTTAAATGAACTAAGTTATCAAATTCTTAAGTTTTCAAGATAAACCTGTCACTCTGCCGGGATGAGCTGAGAATTAAGAATAAGGTCTGCCTTTGAGCTGAGCCGATATACATGATTTATTGTAGCCGAGATCACTCTTCGTAGTGCTTTGAAATAACCACTTAGAATATTTCTAAGTTTACCATAGTTTTTTATAATGATATCTGGCACTGTTTGGCTATTCCACAATCTGTTCAAGATTTTTGCAAGCTTTTGATTTCGGCTCTGCCAAGGACTTTAACCACCATACTTGGTTAACTTTGTAATGCGAATTCTTAACCTTAGCTCTGCCAAAGGTCTTATATTGCTTGGCCGGGTTACAGCTCTGCTGTGCTTCAATTTAGTCCATACAAGAATAAAATAGTTTCACTCTTTTGAAATGAAGCAAGGCGAAAGATAACATTGCATAATCTTAATTCTGGCACTGCCATAAAACACTTTTTTATTCAAACTTCAGCACTGCTGATAACTTTACAAATGATTTAAATTTTTTTCTAGTCCTGCTAGCAATTGATAATTGTGAATCCTGTTCACAAAACTTAACTCTTAGTGGGCATCTGCCTCAGGCCTGCTGAGGTCTTGCTTGATCGAGTCCTGCTCGGTCCATTCAATCCTGCTGAGGTGGAGTACTTGTAAGGAAACCTGTCCCCATCAAGTATTGAGTCCTGCTCAACTGGCTCAGCCCTGCTGAGATGACATACTTCTACATCACTGATGCAGAAGTCTTAGATGTATAGAATGCCAAGTCTTTGGTAAAGTTTTGCCTTCCAAGGTTTGTAATTTGTAAGCTCCAGCTCATCGCACTTTGACTATTCGATAGGGACCTTCCCACTTGGGGTTAAAAGTCCCACTTGGTGCTGCATGACTTGCTTCATTATTGTGCACTACTAAATCCCCCACTTGATAAGACCTGGGTCTCACTCGAGAGTTATAGTACTGAGCAATTAGATTTTTGTATTTCGCCATGCGAACATGGGCTTGCTCCCTTTTCTCCTCCAACTCATCCAAATTCAATCACAGCATTTGGTCTTTGGTCTCAGCAGTGTAATGAACTATCCGAGCAGAGCTGGAACCAATTTCAGCTGGGATGACTGCCTTAGTGCCATAAACTAAGGAAAAAGGTGTTTTCTTAGTGGAAGTGGAAGGAGTAGTTCGACATGCTTATAATATACTTGGGAGCTCATCAGCTCAACTTGCCCCAGTTTTGTATAGACATTTCCTCAACCCGTCCTTGATTGTTCTGTTTGCCAACTCAACTTGCCCATTTGCTTGAGGGTGTGCTACCAAAGTGAATCGCTGTTCGATTTTGAGCTCGACACGCCAACTTTTAATGGGGTCATCAACAAATTGCTTTCCGTTACATGAGATGAGAACTTGTGGAAGACCGAAACGGCATATGACGTTCTTCCACAAGAACTTCTTAATTTGACTCCCCGTTATAGTTGCTAAGGGCTCTGCTTCCACCCATTTGGTGAAGTAATCAATGGCAACAACTAAGAATCTAACTGAACCGGGTGCTCGAGGCAGAGGTCCAACGAGATCTATTCCCCATTACACAAAAGGACAAGGACTTACGATAGCGGTGAATTCTTGACTAGGCAAATGTGAAATTGGAGCATGAACCTAGCATGATTGACACTTTTTGACCAATTCTTCTGCATCATGATGCAGAGTGGGCCGATAATATCTAGCAAGGTAGCATTTTCGTGCCAACGATCGCGCACCAGAATGGTTTCCACAGATTCCTTGGTGCATTTCTCGAAGGATATAATCTCCTTCTTCTTCAGTTACACACTTCAACCAAGGCTGTGAAAACGACTTTTTATAGAGGTGGTTGTTAAAGAAAGCATACATTGCTGCTTCAATCGAAGACGCCGAGCTGCCCGTTTATCCTCGAGCTGAATTCCATGCTGCAAGAAGCTAACAATCTCATCCATCCAGGTATTATCATAGTCAACTTGCAGCACTTCATTGGCATCATAAGCACGGTGCTTTACTAGCTCCACGACTATCTTTTTCCCCAAAGTGGTTGAAGTGGATGAAGCTAGCCGAGATAAAGCGTCAGCTCTCTTATTGGCCGACCTGGGGATATGCTCAATGTTGAAGCGCTCAAAGGTCTGGCCGAGCTGCAGCACTTTAGCCAAATATTTCTTCACGTTTTCTTCCTTAGCTTCATAATCCCCATTGATCTGAGATACGACAAATTGTGAATCACTTCGAGAAATGATTCGTTCTGCCCCCAACTTCCTTGCAAGGCCCAGCCCATCTATTAGGGCCTCATATTCTGCCTCGTTGTTAGTTTCTTCAAAGTCGAAAATCAAGGCATATTCGAATTCTTCCTTGTTGGGGTTTATGATTAGGAGACCTGCTCCACATCCATCCTTGGAAGAAGACCCATCAGCATATAGGGTCCAATAAGCTGCTCGATGAACATCTTCCTCCACAGATATCCCTTCAGCCAAGAAGTCTGCTAATGTCTAGGCTCTGATAGAAGTCCTTGACTTATATTGGATATCATACTCTGTAAGATCCATAGCCCATTTGGCAGCTCGGCCAGAAGTGTCTGGCCTTGACAGAATTTGTTTCAAAGGCTGATCAGTGACCACTACGATTGGATGAGCTTGCAGGTAAGGCCTGAACTTCTTGGCAGCCACTATGAGTGCCAAGACCACCTTCTCAGCATTGGGATATCTCACTTTGGGCCCATGTAAAATTTTGCTAGCGAAGTAGATGGGCCTCTACACATTATCCTGCTCCTTGAGCAGGATTGCACTCACAGCTTCTTTGCACGTGGAAAGATATACATAAAGCTCTTCTCCGGGCAGAGGTGACGTCAACATCGGCACCTCATGTTACACCCCGTGACTTTTAAGCGCAACTTTCAATACTTAGAGGTCAACCTTAAATGCAACTTAATTAATTATGTAGGTTATGAGACTTAGTTACACAAAACATAGAAGAACAAAAGAAAGGGGGTAAAAGTTGAATTAAAAGAAATTATGGTAAATTATCAAAATAGTCCCTACTAAGGATAGGGGAGTTACCAAAACTTAGTATAACTCCCCATCAACTTATAGGGGGACGGTTTCCACACCAAAGAGGAGAGAGAAAACCGCAGGAAAAGAGAGAGAAGAGGAAAAGGAAAGGAAGAAGAAGAAGAGAAGAAGGAAAAGAAGGAAAAAGGCCATTCTAGGTTCAATCTTTACCAAAATTCTGCAGTACGCTTGTAAGCTTATCTAGATTCAAAGGCAAGTAATCTTTCTATACGCTTTACGTAAATTTTGATACTTAAGGCCCTATGTTCTTACAAAGAGAAAACATGAATCACACATTAGTATTCTTGTCTTGTCTATCTTAAATGCTTTGCTATATGTAAGTCTTGTTGCTAATTGTGTAAAGTCTTGCTCTTTGGGCCATATTTCTGAAAACAGTTGTGTGGTGCTTTATTGTTTGTCAAGCATGCCCATAAAAGTTTATATTTTGATGTGCTTATTGTCTTGCTCTACTCTTATGTTGATTGTCTACACTTAGATGTTGAGAGTAAGTGCAGGAAATTGAGAGATGAGTGATGACATTGCTGTAGTCTTGTTTTGTTGGGGAAGTTGATGAGATCTTCTGAAGGTTGTGAATGATTGAAGGCTAGAGTGGATATTGCTAGGCATGACTAGGCATCAATTCATGTTTAGATGTGTGTTAAGTAAGATGAATCTAGATGTTAAGATGGATCTTTAAGTGTTGAAAATGGAAGGGTTGAAGAAGGAGGGTGTTGGAGAGGAAGTTACTGCAGGAAAACTGCAGTTTGGCATCATCAGAACACTTCGAACGCCTACATTAGGCGCTTCAAGTCACATTAGGCGCCTAATGTAGCGTTCAATGTGTCTTGAAGCTTTCCCGTATAGAAAAACTGCAATTTAGAACCGTCAGAACACTTCGAACACCTACATTAGGCGCTTTATGTCACATTAGGCGCCTAATGTAGCGTTCAATGTGTCCTGAATCATCCCCGAATACTTCGAACAACTACATTAGGCGCTCTATGTCACATTAGGCGCCTAATGTGGCGTTCAATGTCACATTAGGCTCTTCATGTAGGCGTTCAATGTCTACGGCACATTCCCGAACACTTCGAACGCCTAGTATAGGCGCTCTATGTCACTTTAGGCGCCTCAAGTGGCGTTCCAAGTATACTGGAAGTCTTTTTTTTACCCTTTTAGGCGCCCTATGTAAGTGTAGCAACTTTATACACTTCCTTTGAACATAAAATGCGAGGGTATTTGAGGTGTAATTGAGGAATAGATGGTAAGATTGACTAAGTAAGAATAAGATTGAATCCTAAGTGAATTAGTGAGACGAACGGACTTGGAAAGATACAAACAGGGAGTGTTTGAGGTGCAAGACCGTATACATGATATGTAAGAGGTGTGTGTGAAAGTGTTTTGAAAGTGTGCTAGAGTTGTAAACATTAAGTGTGAATGAGTAGGGTTAAGTATGAATCCGATGTGGATTCGTGATACTAAAGGGCATGAAGTGGTATGAATGAGGTGTGGTTGAGTCGTAAACGTTAAGTGTGAATGAGTAAAGTTAGGTATGAATCCAAAGTGAGTTAGCAATATGAAAGAGCACAAAATGGTACGAAAGGGTGTGTTTGAGGAAGTATGAACGAGCAAGGTTAAGTGTAAACTCGAGATGATTTCGTAATACGAAGGGACATGAAATGATACAAGCAGGATGTAATAGAGGTTCAGGACTTTGTACTTAATATGTAAAGTGTGTGTGCATGTTTACACGTTGGATATGATGTTACATGAGCATTCTGCATCATGACATGGGCACTTGCATTTGATTTGAGAATTGCTTTGCGAAAGAACATGTGTTTACAAAAAAGTTTGAAGTTTTCGAAAGACAAGATGGCTGCTGGTTGATCACAGGGTATAAAAGTCACGCCTGCGAAAGCAGGGTATAAAAGCGTGATCTGTGAATCAACAGCAGGGTATAAAGTATTTTATGGGGCCGTGGACCTATCAGCACGGAAAATAAAGTTATTTTATGGGGCCGTGGACCTATCAGCACGGAAAATAAAGTTATTTTATGGGGCCGTGGACCTTTCAGCACGGATATATGATATATGTAATGGGACCGTGGACCTTTCAGCACGGATATATGATATATGTAATGGGTCCGTGGACCTTTCAGCACGGGGTATAAAGTTATATGTTATGGGGCCGTGGACCTTTCAGCACGGGGTATAAAGTTCTGTTTGCTGTGGACTGATCACCCACAGGGTATAAAGTTCTGCTACGCGAAGAATATGATATGTAAAGTGATGAAATGTTTTGTGAAATGACATGCATGACATGTTTATGAAAGAAGACATATGCATGGGTGTTGTGTGTGATTTTAAAGAAGTACATGCATCATGATACACGAAGCATAAGACTTGATATGCAAGAAACGTGGTTAGTTTATGACCTGCTTATGCGATACGTTGTTTTAATACATGTTTGTTCTCGTACCCGTGTACCATATATGCTTTATCAGTTTTGAGACATTCTTATTGAGATGCTATTTGTTAACTCGAGCACCTATATTTTGGGCAATGATTTATACACTGGTGACTCGTCGTGTGTGATTCCGTAAGGTGTATAGACGGGTTACTTGCTGGCGATAATTTCGCTAAGAACAGTTACTCTATTCCTTTTCAGGTGAGCCTGAATATGAGTTGATATTTATCGAAGACGACGGCGAGTGGGCTCAATGGGATGATGGACATGGGAATAGATAGATGCGGAACTACTTTCTTTAAGTTTGGAAACTCATTGTTATTATGTTGTCCTAAAACTTATGTTGGCTAGATGAACAAACACCTTTTATTTCCGCTGCAGTTTCTGGTTGTATCATCGACGATGAAAGTTTAAATTTTATGACGTTTCCGCTGGTTTTTATCTTACATTATGAAGGATGTACGCTTGATCTGCTTGACGCTTCGTAGTTCTCGTAGTAGGCTACGGCGGGTGCACTGGTTCCGATGACGGTATCGGGCCAGGGCGCTACAAGTGGTATTAGAGACTAGGCTTCAGATCTATCTCGGAAACTTAGGTTCATGATCTTATAGCAAATTAAGATGTGATTTTCCCTTAAGTTTGATCCTTAAGTATAAGTGATGATTTTCTAGAGTCTAAGTATGATCTGGGTTGGGTGTGTGCGAGTGCGTCTATCATTTAACTTTTTATAATAATTTTAATTGTGGACCCCACCAATCTCTTGGACACGATATGCCTCTCTGCAGTATTACGTGGCCGAGATAGCATGCTTAGACAAGATAAGGGCATCCGACAGGCTGAAGTAGGGTCGGATGACAGTGTCGGAGTATGCCGACTGTTTCCATGCGTTGGGTTAATTCGCTCCTACGATTATGTAAGATAATTGCTTAGAGATGATGAAGTTCGAGCGAGATTTGGACTCAAGAATTCAGTCAGCTATTGTAAATGCATGGATGTGGACATACGAGGATGTGATGGATGCATGTTTTCACGTCGATAGTGATTTCCGCAGAGTGGCGGCAAGAAAGGCCGATGCAGGACACTCTGACAAAGGTAAGAGATTAAGAGGCCAAGGGAGGAGATTGGATTTGGTGACAGGCCTGGACGTTAGGTTAAGATCCAGAAAAGAGGCCAATCGGGAGGTTTTCAGAGACCCCCGTCACAGAGTTCAGCGGTACACCAGGCTGTAGGAGTTTGCCGCATTGTAATAAGAGCCATGATAGTGAATGTGGGAAGGTGCCAGGAGTATGTTATCGATGCAGACAGGTGGGAAACCTTATTCGAGATTGCTCAGAGATGAGAAAGAATGCTCTGGGAGAAGTCGCTCAATAGCCGAGGACGAATGTCTGCGTCAATGTCATGATTGCCATGGATATTTGAAAGTCGCCGATGTGGTATGAGGTACAATTTTAGTGAACAAGATATTCGCCAATGTTCTTTTAATAGCGGTGTGAACTCCTCTTTTGTGGCAAAGGGATTTGTTAAGCGTCTTTGTGGTTCACCAAAATAGTTGGAGATTCCGTACTGTGTCCAAGCGTCCAAGATCAAATTATGATTTCACATCAACATTGACTATCGACTAAAACAAGTGACAGTTAAGAATTCTGTGATGGAAGATATAACCTTTCAAGGGGATTGCTGTTGATTTGAAGGAAGTTGAACTTATTACCAAGTGGTCTAGATCTACGAATGACACTGAAGTCGGAGTTTCTTGGGTCTAGCTAGTTATTATAGGAAGTTTGTCCAGGGATTCTCGACAATAGCAATGTTTCTTCAATTGCCTTACTCAAAAGAAGTCCAAGTTTGAGTGGACGGCAGAATGCGAGAAAAGCTTCACGGAGCGTAAGAAGAGGTTAACCATAGCTCCAGTATTGGCTCAATCTTCTGGTATTGATGGGCTGCGATATGTAGTGATGTGTCAAAAAAAAAATCTAGGTACGTAAACTGTAGCGTAAGTTATGACTTTTCATCCAAATTGAGTTTAGTTGATACTTCATTTGTAGACTGTGTTTTGATGCAATACAAACGAGTTTTCAGGTATGCCTCAAGACAGCTAAGCATGAGACAGCGAAGAGGGTTGAAACTACAAAGGACTACAGCTTAACCATTAATTACCATCCCGGAAAAGTTCATAAAGTGGTAGATGTAGTAAGCAAAGAATCTAACCATGCGCGACACTCATCATTTGAGAGAGAAATAGGAGAATTTGGCTTGAATTTGGTTGACTCTATGGTTAATGTTTTCGCATTATGGACCATCATCTCAAGTTTCATGAATTAGGTGAAAGAAGCTCAAAAGAAGAATAAGACTGTGGGTGATATTTTTGGAAATTGAGACATAGTCAGGTTGATGGATTTTAAACCAATGAGGACGAGCGCTTATGTTTAGAAAAAAAATGGGTGTATACCTGATTTAGATGAGCTAAGGAAAGAAATATTGCAAGGGACTCACAGCTCAAGGTTATCGATATGTTCTAGGAGCACCAAAATGTACAGGGATCTATGACAATACTATTGGTGATGTAAGATGAAGAGGCATATTGTGGAGATTTGAGAGATGTTTGGTGCGTCAGTAAGTGGTGATAAACACCAACGATCTGGTGGAATATCGATGCTGTCGGAGATTCCATAGTAGAAATGTGAATGTGTCCCAATGGACTTTGTGGCTGGTTTACCGAGGACAATAAGTGGGGT
>AP025069.1:21374558-21763563 GCA_036186865.1 Eustoma russellianum | reverse complement strand
CTGGTTTACCGAGGACAATAAGTGGGGGTAACATGATCTTGGTGATTGTGAATCGGTTGACCAAGTCTACACATCTTCTACCTGTCTCGAGGGAAGCATCTCTCGATAAGTTGGTAAATTTGGATATGGTCAACATTTGTCAGCCTGCATGGTGTTCCCATGGGCATAACGCCTAACCGAGACCAATGGTTTACTGCCAAGCACTGGACAATATTTTAGAGAGCCATGGGGACGGAATTAAGGTTAAGTACAGTGTATCATCTCCGAGCCAATAGACAATCTGAGCGGACTATTCAAACCTTGGAAGATATGCTAAGGGCTTGCATGTTGGACTTTAAAGGGAGTTGGGATGGAATGGTAAAGCTGATGGAATTTTCTTATAACAATAGTTATCACCGCGCAATTGACATGGCTCCTTTTGAGGCGTTGTACGGAAGAAAGTGTAGGTCCCCGGTTTATTGGGACGAAGTGGGTGTGAGAACTATCACGGGACCTGAACTATTGGAGAAAAACGTTAGAGAAGGTGAAAGTTATCCGGGAAAGACTCAAGGCGGCTCAGGATCGCAGCAAGAGTTGGACAGATTCCGAACGACGACCATTGGAATTTGATGTGGGTGAAAAATTTTATTTGAAGGTATCACCTACGAAGGACGTCATGAGGTTTGGAGTAAAAGGCAAGTTAAGCCCTCGTTTTATTGGTCCTTATGAAATACTTGAGAAGGTAGGATCCTTGGCATATAGGTTGGCATTACCTCCGGTATTAGCGAAAGTTCACAATGTATTCCACGTGTCATAATTAAGGAAGTACGTGGCGGTTCCAAGTCATGTACTTGAAGCTCAACCGTTGGAACTCAAGGACGATGTTACATATGAGGAGGTACCCGTGAAAATTGTGGACCGAAAGGATCAAGTGTTGAGGAAGCGAGTGATCCCTTATGTGAAAGTCCAGTGGAGCAATCACACGGAACGTGAGGACACTTGGGAACTCGAGGAACAAATGCGGGAGAAGTACTCTCAAATCTTTGATTAAGGTACGTAAGTTTCGAGGACGAAACTTTTTGTAAGGGGGGTGGAATGTTACACCCCGTGACTTTTAAGCGCAACTTTCAATACTTAGAGGTCAACCTTAAATGCAACTTAATTAATTATGTAGGTTATGAGACTTAGTTACACAAAACATAGAAGAACAAAAGAAAGGGGGTAAAAGTTGAATTAAAAGAAATTATGGTAAATTATCAAAATAGTCCCTACTAAGGATAGAGGAGTTACCAAAACTTAGTATAACTCCCCATCAACCTATAGGGGGACGGTTTCCACACCAAAGAGGAGAGGGAAAACCGCAGGAAAAGAGAGAGAAGAGGAAAAGGAAAGGAAGAAGAAGAAGAGAAGAAGGAAAAGAAGGAAGAAGGCCATTCTAGGTTCAATCTTTACCAAAATTCTGCAGTACGCTTGTAAGCTTATCTAGATTCCAAGGCAAGTAATCTTTCTATACGCTTTACGTAAATTTTGATACTTAAGGCCCTATGTTCTTACAAAGAGAAAACATGAATCACACATTAGTATTCTTGTCTTGTCTATCTTAAATGCTTTGCTATATGTAAGTCTTGTTGCTAATTGTGTAAAGTCTTGCTCTTTGGGCCATATTTCTGAAAACAGTTGTGTGGTGCTTTATTGTTTGTCAAGCATGCCCATAAAAGTGTATATTTTGATGTGCTTATTGTCTTGCTCTACTCTTATGTTGATTGTCTACACTTAGATGTTGAGAGTAAGTGCAGGAAATTGAGAGATGAGTGATGACATTGCTGTAGTCTTGTTTTGTTGGGGAAGTTGATGAGATCTTCTGAAGGTTGTGAATGATTGAAGGCTAGAGTGGATATTGCTAGGCATGACTAGGCATCAATTCATGTTTAGATGTGTGTTAAGTAAGATGAATCTAGATGTTAAGATGGATCTTTAAGTGTTGAAAATGGAAGGGTTGAAGAAGGAGGGTGTTGGAGAGGAAGTTACTGCAGGAAAACTGCAGTTTGGCATCGTCAGAACACTTCGAACGCCTACATTAGGCGCTTCAAGTCACATTAGGCGCCTAATGTAGCGTTCAATGTGTCCTGAAGCTTTCCCGTATAGAAAAACTGCAATTTAGAACCGTCAGAACACTTCGAACACCTACATTAGGCGCTTTATGTCACATTAGGCGCCTAATGTAGCGTTCAATGTGTCCTGAATCATCCCCGAATACTTCGAACACCTACATTAGGCGCTCTATGTCACATTAGGCGCCTAATGTGGCGTTCAATGTCACATTAGGCGCTTCATGTAGGCGTTCAATGTCTACGGCACATTCCCGAACACTTCGAACGCCTAGTATAGGCGCTCTATGTCACTTTAGGCGCCTCAAGTGTCGTTCCAAGTATACTGGAAGTCTTTTTTTACCCTTTTAGGCGCCCTATGTAAGTGTAGCAACTTTATACACTTCCTTTGAACATAAAATGCGAGGGTATTTGAGGTGTAATTGAGGAATAGATGGTAAGATTGACTAAGTAAGAATAAGATTGAATCCTAAGTGAATTAGTGAGACGAACGGACTTGGAAAGATACAAACAGGGAGTGTTTGAGGTGCAAGACCGTATACTTGATATGTAAGAGGTGTGTGTGAAAGTGTTTTGAAAGTGTGCTAGAGTTGTAAACATTAAGTGTGAATGAGTAGGGTTAAGTATGAATCCGATGTGGATTCGTGATACTAAAGGGCATGAAGTGGTATGAATGAGGTGTGGTTGAGTCGTAAACGTTAAGTGTGAATGAGTAAAGTTAGGTATGAATCCAAAGTGGTTAGCAATATGAAAGAGCACAAAATGGTACGAAAGGGTGTGTTTGAGGAAGTATGAACGAGCAAGGTTAAGTGTAAACTCGAGATGATTTTGTAATACGAAGGGACATGAAATGATACGAGCAGGATGTAATAGAGGTTCAGGACTTTGTACTTAATATGTAAAGTGTGTGTGCATGTTTACACGTTGGATATGATGTTACATGAGCATTCTGCATCATTACATGGGCACTTGCATTTGATTTGAGAATTGCTTTGCGAAAGAACATGTGTTTACAAAAAAGTTTGAAGTTTTCGAAAGACAAGATGGCTGCTGGTTGATCACAGGGTATAAAAGTCACGCCTGCGAAAGCAGGGTATAAAAGCGTGATCTGTGAATCAACAGCAGGGTATAAAGTATTTTATGGGGCCGTGGACCTATAAGCACGGAAAATAAAGTTATTTTATGGGGCCGTGGACCTATCAGCATGGAAAATAAAGTTATTTTATGGGGCCGTGGACCTTTCAGCACGGATATATGATTTATGTAATGGGGCCGTGGACCTTTCAGCACGGATATATGATATATGTAATGGGGCCGTGGACCTTTCAGAACGGGGTATAAAGTTATATGTTATGGGGCCGTGGACCTTTCAGCACGGGGTATAAAGTTCTGTTTGCTGTGGACTGATCACCCACAGGGTATAAAGTTCTGCTACGCGAAGAATATGATATGTAAAGTGATGAAATGTTTTGTGAAATGACATGCATGACATGTTTATGAAAGAAGACATATGCATGGGTGTTGTGTGTGATTTTAAAGAAGTACATGCATCATGATACACGAAGCATAAGACTTGATATGCAAGAAACGTGGTTAGTTTATGACCTGCTTATGTGATACGTTGTTTTAATACATGTTTGTTCTCGTACCCGTGTACCATATATGTGCTTTATCAGTTTTGAGACATTCTTATTGAGATGCTATTTGTTAACCCGAGCACCTATATTTTGGGCAATGATTTATACACTGGTGACTCGTCGTGTGTGATTCCGTAAGGTGTATAGACGGGTTACTTGCTGGCGATAATTTCGCTAAGAACAGTTACTCTATTCCTTTTCAGGTGAGCCTGAATATGAGTTGATATTTATCGAAGACGACGGCGAGTGGGCTCAATGAGATGATGGACATGGGAATAGATAGATGCGGAACTACTTTCTTTAAGTTTGGAAACTCATTGTTATTATGTTGTCCTAAAACTTATGTTGGCTAGATGAACAAACACCTTTTATTTCCGCTGCAGTTTCTGGTTGTATCATCGACGATGAAGGTTTAAATTTTATGACGTTTCCGCTGGTTTTTATCTTACATTATGAAGGATGTACGCTTGATCTGCTTGACGCTTCGTAGTTCTCGTAGTAGGCTACGGCGGGTGCACTGGTTCTGATGACGGTATCGGGCCGGGGCGCTACACCTCAGCCAAATGAGACTTCAGCTCATCGAAGGCTTTTTGACATTGGTCATCCCACTGGAAAGCTGTTTTCTTCTTTAACATCTGAAAGAAAGGAAGAGATCTTTCGGCAGACTTGGAGAGGAACCTGCTCAGCGCTGCAATTCTGCCTGTTAACCTCTGCACTTCCTTTATATTCCTAGGGGGATGCATATTTTGTAAAGCTTCATTCTTGGAAGGGTTTGCCTGCACCCCATCTTTGGAAACCATGCATCCCAAGAACTTTTCAGTGTGCACCCCAAACGTGCACTTCTTCGGATTTAGCCTCATCTGTGAGTCTCTCAGCACAGTAAAGACTTCTCTTAAATTCTGGATATACTGATCAAGAGACCTGCTCTTGATGAGCATATCATTGATATAAACTTCCATTATCCAGCCAATTTGTTCACTGAATAGAGAATTGACCAGACGTTGGTAGGTAGCCCCAGCATTCTTCAACCCAAATGGCATGGTTACATAACAATAAGTGCCTGACTCGGTTATGAATGCAGTTTTTTCTTGATCCTCCTTTGCCATGACAATCTGATGATAGCCTTTGAAGGCATCCAAGAAATCAAAGATCTCATGTCCAAGTGTTGAATCCACTAGCCTATCTATCTTAGGAAGTGGGTAACAATCCTTGGGACATGCCTTGTTGAGGTCGGTGTAGCCGATACACATTCTCCATGATTCATCTTGCTTAGGGACCACCACTGGGTTAGCCAACTAGATTGGATAAAGGACCTCCACGATAAATTTCGCATCCAAGAGTTTATTGACTTCCTCTGCAATGACCTTGATCCTTTCTGGAGCGAAGTTTTGCTTCTTTTGCTTGATCGGCTTTACTTGAGGATCAACATTCAGCTTGTGCTCAGCCAAATGTGAGGGAATCTCAGGCATATCTTCAGCAGTCCACGCAAAGATGATTGCAAACTTTCTCAGCAGATCCTACAGCTGAGTTAGAAGCTCGGATGGCATCCATGTCCCAATCTTTATAACATTTTCAGGTCGGCTCAGATCGAGGATGAAGTCTTACACTGCGTCATCTGATTGCAAGCCTTCTTCATCTGAAAGTATAAGTTCATCAAGGCTGACCTGCTAAACAGCCTCGTTACCTTGAGTAGCAATGACGTAGCAACTCTGTGCCACTTGTATATCGCCGTGGATTGTCACCACCCTAGCTGGAGTGGGGAATTTCATGCTAACGTACAGAGGTGATAAAATGGCTTCTAGTGCCACCAAGGCTGGCCAACCTAGTAGAATGTTGTATGCAGACATCTCCTTGATGACCACAAAGTCTATCCATAGACAACGATAGGCTGGGGGTTTTCCAAAACTGCAACTGAGTGTGCCCAGACCTGTTGGCCGAACTGCAGCACAAGTGAAACCATATAATGAAGAAGTGATGGGCCTCAACAAAGAATCTGGTAGGCCCAGCTGCTGATATACACGGTAGTACATCACATTCACGGCACTATCGGTATCCACGTAAATACGTCGGACCTCCACAATCTTATCTGGAGCTATGTATATACACAAATCTATTACTAATCCTGTGTTGTTGGAGTCTACTGGAATGGGATCTTCTGGCCCATAAGTCAGCTCCTTACCTATCTTTGCTTTCTTAGCTGGCGGACCTGATGAGGTTCCCGCAGAACTAGATTCACCTCGGTCTGTATAAGGTAGACCTCCAGAGATGGTATAAATAATGGAATTGTCTTGGGGCCGAACTGTAGCCCCATGACTGCCTTGCTCCTCATCGTCATCCGACCTGCGGTGCCAAGGTGAGGTCTCTGGTCGGCATTTGTCCTTCTGAGGGTTCTTGTGAAAATCCAACCAATTATGCAGGCGTGAACGTGGGTCATAAAATTGCTTTAAGTGACCCTACTCTATCAGTTGCCGAATTGCTTGAGCCAATTGCCTGCAATCTTCCGTGTCATGTCCAATATTCCTGTGATATCGGCAAAATAGATTTGGGTCCCTTCTTTCTCTGGGCCCATTCAAGGGTTTATGATCAACCCTCAAGCCATCTTTCTTCATTACAGCTAAGATATTTTTCTTAGAGGCTAAAAGGGGTAAACCCTCTTTACCTCCTTTGCCTGTTCGACCCATGCACTCGAACACACTGCGCCGCTCACTGTCTTTTCCTTTATTGCGCTGATCTTCTTTTTTGAAGCTAGATCGGCTTTCTTTCTGAGCTCCCTGCTCGGCCTTCCTTTTCAATCTGTTTGCATCTTCACCTCGGGCAAATTGATGGGCTATCCCCAGACATTCTCTTAAGGTCGTAGGTCCCTCCTCAACTAGCTGAGAGAAGAGGCAACCAGCTCGGAGCCCATTAATAAAGGCAGCTGCTTTCACGCCCTCATTTCTGTCACTGACCTGTAGTGACTCATCCAAGAAGCGTTGTATATATTTCAGCATAGACTCATCTGAACATTGTCTCAAAGTCATTAGATGTGATTAGTTCTTCACAAAAGGAGTACTGGACACAAATCGAGACTTGAACTTTTGCGCCAGCTGCTTGAAGGATCCCACTGAATTTGATGGGAGCTCTTGGGACCACCTCCTGGCCTTTCCCCGCAAATACATCGGGAAAGTTTTGCAACACAGAGGATCTGGGACATTTTTCAGACTCATTGCAGTTTGGAACTGAAAAAGATGATCTGTGGGGTTTGTTGTCCCATCATAGGTATCCATCTTTGGACCTTGAAGCTGTCGGGTGCCATGTATTTTGCAATATCCCAGGAAAAAGGACTTTTCTGGACTGCCTGCACAAACTCGTGCTTGTGCTCTTCATAATAAGTTCTCGGCCTGCTATGAACTTCTTCTTCCTTGGGGACGCTCTTCAAAGGCTTCGACCTTATGCTCAGACATTGTCTGGCCATAGGTTCTGACTCTACCGTTGGAGCTTTGAAGCTATGTCTTCTGGCATCCGCCATGAAACCTCTAGGGAGTCTAGAGGATTGATTTTGTGATACTTCCTTAGGATGAAGAGGGGGATCTTCATCCATATCCTCTACCTCCTTCTGTTTGCCTTTGATTTGTTCCATCATAGCCTCAAAGACTTTCAAGTTTCCAGCGACATATTTCATCGCTTTGTCTCTATCCTCCATTGATATTTCTGGAGTAGGATTATGTTGCTCAGCTTCCCGAGAATCCTGTTCTAGGATACCTGGTCGAGTAACCATTCGTCATTGAGGGTTGGATGACTCACCCAAACCTTCACGGCGACCTCTAGCCATGGAATAATGTTGGCTGTTTCTGATTTTAGAAATGTTTTTACTGGATTGAGGGATGAGGCCCTTCCTCTAGCGCCAAATGATGAAGCTGGATCTTCACCCAGGATCAAAGATGATCCGAAATCAAACGTCCTTAGCTCCCTGTCCAAATTCGAGAACGAAATCTAAGAAGGAAGAGAAACGTTAGAGGCCTAGAGCGCTGCTCTAGGATAACCCTCCGACGCTGAAGTCAGTTATGGGTGTTTTGGTAGGTATTTTACGCTAAAACACAGGTTTAGAATGAACCTGGATCAGTATCTCACTGAGAATGAGGCTGCTTAGGGTTCAGCCGAGATGGTGTTTATTTGTAGTTGAAGTTTGTGAAAAATTGCATCATCCTTTTCTCTTCCAGAATGAGGTATATCTATACTCAAAGTTGAGGAGGTCTGACCCTCTACTTGATGATGGGATTATGATGTCTGAGATGGCTGTCTTGCCTGCTGCATGTGCGCAGTTTGATGGGACAAATGCTTGTGACTGCAGCTGTTTCAGTGGCAGACTCTATGACATATAGGTCGGCCTGCAATGATGATTTTGTACTAAACTAGCCAATGCTTGATGTTAGTGTATGTGCCCTAGGCCGTGATTTGGATATTTATGTTATACATTTATTATTAATAAAAGAGGTTTTATTATCATTATTGTTGGTTAGTATGTTACACAATTTTGATATATGTCCCTGATTCATTATTGTTATAGAGATAAAATAATTTATAATCAGTATGAGTATTGATTTGATAATCATGAGATGATTATGTGTATGATGATACAAATCAATCTCATAGATACTTGTTAGAGAACAGTGTATTGGATAGACCCATAATGAGATTACTACATGGATTAGCGTCATAAGTAAATCTCATGATAGTCATGTTTTAATCCTTAGACTTGAGATTGTCATAGTTTCCGACATAAGGACTATTATATTTTGACATGATCTAACATTATCCGTAACTGGATAATAATAAAGGTCATGATTGAATATGATAGAAATTATGTAGAGGATATTGAACAATTAAGATAGAATTTGTCCCTATCTTTTGAGAGAGATATCTTTGGGCCCCTCGATTAGTGAGACTGTGAAATGCATGGCCGTGCTCAGATGAATTGATAGTGTGATCAATATCATTTGTTTTATCAGTCCACTTAGAGATCGAGTAATCATATGTTTGAACAATATAAGTATGACGCTGACCATGACTTATGTTCAAACCAGATATCGTGTGACAAAGGGATTAATGCATGTGCTATTATTAGGCTAGTTGGACTGACTCGTATTAATTGGGTAGTCGCAATGCCTTGCTAGAGGCCAATTACGACTTGTTGGTTTAATAGAGATTTAACTGACTACCAATTAATATGGGCCTATCGGGTCACACACAAGAATGCGTATGGGCTGATATTAATAATATCAATATTAGATATTAATTATTATTATTATTATTATTATTATTATTATTATTATTATTATTATTATTATTATTATTATTATTTTCATTTTTTTATATATATTTATATCATCGAATAATAACAATAGAATCCATATCTGATATGGATTTTGATTCGTTTTATCTAATCCTAACAAAATCCGTATTTGATACGGATTATGATTGGCATTAACCAATCCGATTTGGAATCGGATTTTGATATCTATATATATGTATATATCCTGGTGTGTCTTGTACACTACAAAATACAGGAAAAACGAAACCCTAGAATCGTTTTTGAGAAAAGCCGAGTTCTTCAGCCGCACCGTTTCAAGAGCTAGCACTCCGGACGGAAGCATTCGTGTGGATACCGACAGAGGGTGATCGTACCATCGCACCTCCTACATTCGCACATTCTACGTCTGCAGATTTCGAATCTGTAGAGGTATGGTTTTTGATTTCTTTCATCGAATTAAACGAACAACATGGATCCTTGGTAGGAAATCGGAGATCAAGTTTTGTTTTTTCCGCTGTGCATTTTGCAGTGATCTCGTTGGATTTTCTAACACTTGACACCTAGAAAGTGCTCTGCAGAGCTGTCTTGGCGGATCCCAGATGGCAGTTGATAAGGTCTTTTCTGATCTTTTCCAAGAGTCTAAGTATTCGTGAGAGCAGGGCCGAGGTCAGAGCTTGATGCCAATATGAAGCTGAGGCCAGAGCTGTGCCGAGGCCGAGCTGAGTATACTTTTATATAAGTAGCTTGATTCCTTTTATTCGCTGAGGTTGACTATAAGCAGTTGCTTTGATTAGGGCATTACCGAGCCGAGGTGCAATATGCCGAGCTGAGATGCTTCATAAACAATTGGATATATGTTGTCTCTGAGCTGATCTCTGAAGACTTGATACATTCTTTATTTACTTCTGAACGTGTTGAATAAAGGTCAACCTGACTCAGGTGTACGACAGAGCTAACCAAGAGTTACACTTGAAACTGCCTTAGCTTCAACTGTAAATAATAGTGGCCAAGACCGATGTCTTCTGGCCGAGGCTACTAAGTCAAGTAGCTGAATCTAAACTACTTTGACTGTTAGTTGACAAACCGAATATTTTTGGCTCATCAGTCTCTAGATGTGTTAACTTCGTTACATGGTTTCTTATATTTATGATTATACACGATGCACTCAAACATCATTTTTCAATAAAATTCTACTTCAAAATAATTCGTAAATTTACTTTTGGAACACATTTATAACATCACTTTATCCTTTTTCAAACGACTCCATCCCACTTAAAGAACTAACCACCAAAGTATGACGAATTTTAAAATTCATTAAATGATAGTCTGGTATCATGTTGGTACGTGCCCCAGTTGCTCATGGTCCGTTCGCTCAGTTTTGGACATAATACAAACCAAACCGTTTGTAACGATTTCAGAATAAAAAACCAAAGCTGGACCGAAACCGGTCAACAAACTGTTTGACCAGTTATGTTTGGTTTGATTTGGTTCTGGTTTTTTCTATTCATGTGTTTAACTACAATTTTGAGCAATAAAAAGCTAAAATTACAAACCAAATAGTCAATTAAATAAATTACAAGTCAATTAAATCTTAGCCATTAACTTTTGTATCCATAGAACCTCCAATATTCCTTTATCGACTCCTCTGAATTTTGTATCAGCACTTAATAGTGCTCTAACTGCATCTTGCTTCTCTAAGTGTAAATATTTCCTCCAACTAAGACAAAATACTCCGTAGTGGATGTCTATCATTTGAATTTCCTACCTTGCCAGTATTAGTGAAAATCTCAATATACAGATCGCCATTCCTTCGAAATATAATACCTCTACCTGACATGTCTTTTAAGTATTGTATTATCTTTATAACCACCTCCATGTGATATCGATGAATAAACATACTTACGATCCCAACTGCAAATGTGATATCAGCCCTCGTGTGGGACAAATGTATCAACTTTTCAACTAATCTTTGGTATTGTTCCCTATTGGCTGGTATACCTCCTTCAACTATCTGGAGTCGGTGATTTGCCACTATCGAAGTATCACTAGGCTTACAATCTATCACGCCAACCTCAGTTAGTAAGTCCAGTATATATATTCGATGAGCTATGTAAACCCTCCTTTTTGAGCGAAATACCTCAATCACAATTAAATATTTTAGTCCACCTAGATCCTTCATCTAAAACTCATTGAAAGACCTTTTAGAAGATGGGCATTTTTCTTGTCATCATTCCAGTTATAATCATGTCATCCACACATATGATCTGTCAGGTCGCCCCCTTCTTTCGTTTCTTGAAGAACAACGTATATTCTGCATTACTCCGTTTGTACCCATACTATTTCATAGCCATCTTGAAACGCCCAAATCACGTACATGGAGACAGTTTAAGTCCAGGATAGGAGTTCATGGAGACATAAGATTAAGGTTAACGAGGTATAGGTCATATATAGGGACACTTTAGAGTATATTTAGGGACATAGATAGGCGTAGACACTATCTACACACTATCTACGCTTTAGATTAACTTTCCACTTGGTTGCATATGTTATACTGTTGTTTTACATTACATGTATATATATAAGTGCTGTGTATTTTAGTAGCGAAATGCCTTTCTTTGTATTTCTTGAATCTACTCACTAAAACACTAGCACAACATAGCTCTATTATCATGTCATTTATGCAGGTAGAGCCGGGGGTCTCACTGGAAGCAGACTCTCTATCCCTTGTGATAGAGGTATTGTCTGCCTACCACTTACCCTTCCCAGACCCTAACGATAGCTTTTGCTGTCGTTGGGATATACTGGGTTTGGATGATATATATATATATATATATATATATATATATATATATATATATATATGTACACACCTCTTCTTTCAAGTCACTGTATAATAAGACATTTGTCACATCAAACTAAAGGAGCTGCCAGTTTCTATTCTCAGCTATTGAGAAAAGTACTCTGGTGACATCGATCTATGCAATAGGAGAGAAAGTATATGAATAATCAATATGTTATGTCTGAATATAACCCTTAACCAGCAACCTTGCCTTGTAACGGTTAATAGTGTCATCTGTCTTCTACTTAATAGTGAAAATTCATCAACAACTGAATAGTTGTTTTCTTTCCATAAACCATATTTCTATCACGTTCTATTTGTTCTAGGGCCTCCATCTCCGTACTCATCGTTTGTTGTCATTCTGCCATAGTACATGTCTCTTGGGCTATCCTTGGAACAGATTCTGACAAAAGAGAGATTGAGAATTATCATGCAACATCTGTCATTCTCTCCTTGTTTGTGTTTATAGAATGCCTAGAATTCTGTGACACGTGTTCTGGTAAGTACCACTCTTAAGGTACTCCCCTATTCCTCTTTGGGGGTAGAACAAACACCTCCTGATTATCTGTACTGTCACCATGAATAGCATCAGTAGCAAAGGAATGAACCACCTATATCTTGTTGGACATCTGACGGAGAAAGGTCATTGGTTGTTGTTGCTGATTTTTCGACCCCATCTACGTTGTGAGAGACAGATCCAGTGGCTCTATCTACAGCTCTTATGGAATAATCTCTGGACAACTTAAGCTTCTTAGCCTATCTAGTGGAATACTTATTGTCTCCCCTTTTCCAATAGACATGTTTGAAAAAAAACTCCCTTTCGAGAAATTCCCAAACCAAAATAACATGAAAGCAACATGTGATAATTGCAACACGTATACCCTTTCTGACTAGTGGCACATCCAGTAAGGACACACTTTTGGCACACAGATCAAACTTAGAGAGATCAAATTTAGGTATATGAACGAACATCGATCATCCAAATACCACGGAGGCAAGGTATTTATAGAGAGAATAGGAGCTTGTGTCGGCAGAAGCCGTTATGGTGTTTGTTTATGTAGTGCTTTACTCGACAAAATCTTTAATAGGTGCACTATTGTAGCCATAGCTTTGGGCCAATAACACTGGGGGAACACGAGGCTTAATGATCGTAACTCGGTTCATTTCTAGGAGTCTAAGGTTTTTGCGTTTAGCCAAACCATTTTTTGTGATGTATTGGGACACGATGTTTGGTAGAGAAGACTGTGAGTTTTAAAGAATGTGTGTATGGCTTCGTTACCAAATTCTATCATCATCAGAGTGGAGAATCTAAATCTTTTTTTGGAATCCGCTTTGAATCATATCATAAAACTTGTTGAACTTTTCAGGTACTTCATATTTGTGTCTCAATAGGTATAACCATGCATTCTAGAGAAATCATCAACAAATATGAAGAACACTAAAACACTAATTCAAATTAGATATAGGTTTCGGACTCCAAAACTAAAGAAAATATGGAATGAACTATGGTATTATTTGCTTATAAAGTTAGCCGATGACTGTTTGTACAGATTCATGTTTCATAAACTGGAAAATGGGACTTATTTCTAAATAAACTAGGAAATAATAATTTGTGGTACCGAAACGAAGGATGACATAAATAGTGGTACCTGAGCCATGGTTGTCGGTTGATCGTTCCGTGACTTAGCATGACAACACCTTGCTGAGTCACCTGGTCCATGTACTAGAAGCCTCTGCGCTCACTACCACGTCTAATGATCTTTCCCATAAGAATTTGCTATAATAGAAAAAACAAGGATACATGAGTATCAACTCTTTCGTCATTTGTCTGAGGGACAATAATTTGGAGGATAGCGTGGGAACATAAAAGCAATTTCTTAGTGTCATTTATAGAGAAAAATAATAGACCATTCTCCCTGAACTAGACTGACTCCTTATTAGCAATTCCAGTGTGGGATTTCATAGGAGAGGATACAGGGGTCATCATGTCAGTAGCTCTATAGTCAAAGATCCACGCACTCAGGCTTTTCGGGTCATTTGCGCACATTGAGGTGATTTGGTGGGCTTTGGACCGAAAAATAGATTTTTTAAAGTTTAAGGGTAAAGTTGTAAAATTTGACTTTCATGGGGATGATTTTGTAGTTTGTTGGATTTGACATGCTAAATCTATAATTTGTTGAAATATTTGGACAAATATGCAAACTGGTTGGAACTGCATTTTTGAATCTGGAAAATCTGAACTAACTGTGAATCGGCAAAATTTGAAATAACCGGGGACAAAACATTGTGATTTATAAAATTCAATGACCTAAAGACAGTTTTAAAGGGCAAGGGTTGCCCTAACCCTTTCTACCTCCATCGTTTCCATCACTTCCTCCTATGAACTTTGTCCGCTGCCTCCATTTTTGCTCCCTACAATCTTTGTCACCTTGCCGCTATTGCATGGCAAGAAGCCGCTACTGCTACTACTTGTGGCTTACCTCCCTAGGGCTTTCCAAATTTTTGGTATCTTGGTACTTTTCTTCCACCAATTTGGATATCCTACGATATAGAAGTATTACTCTTGAGTATGTTTTTTCTTTCCGTAATGCGTGCAATACAATCCAGACTTGTCTTTTTAGTTTTGCATGATGGTCCTCCTGAGCATCTGTGTCCTTGGCCTATGGCCTGATTTAGTCCCACGTCCTCGGTTCCTTCGATTTTCTAGTGCATTCATGGGTGACCCAAATCCAATCCTTGATGATGAGTTGGTTTTGTTGGAGGATGCAGAGTTCAATATGTGGATTCGAGCCTCCTCATGCTGTAGAGTGGCATATGCAGCTTCAACTGAAAGGAATTCTCTATCTTCAATATCTTCCTCTTCTCAGGCTCAAACTTTTCATCTATTACTCTCAGTAATTAGAACAATCTGTGTTCCTCCTTGTCTTCCATTGCGTTTGGATCATGTCTATCAATTATTGTCTGTATATTTTGTAATAGTTTCCAGCAGTTTTCTAATGTATCAGTTCCTTGCCAGATAGATTTAGCTCTTTTGGGTAAATCAAATACTTGTAGTAAGTCCATTCCCGAACTATATGCAACAGCCAATCCCTCTCACAGTGCATTTGTGGTGGGGTATTAAGATACGTTATTCACGAGTGTTGACTCAATGTTCTGAATGAGCCAGGTAAATACACACTGATCACTTTGTTCCCACTATAGAAATGTTGGTTCCTTGGATCCCGGGGGTTGAGATACATTAGTGATGTGTTGACTCCTTAATTTGGCTCCAATTGCCTTGTGTATGAGAGTTGCCTATAACACATAGTTGTCCCATTAAGTCTGAATCCAAGTGACAAACTTTTGGAATTTGGTTGTATCAATTATATGCCGAGGATGTTCCATAATAACTTGACCAGTTGAATGACTAATTCTTCACTGTTAGTTTTGGTATCAGGACTCGCCCCAGAATTTGTCATTGTTGCTTTGTTGATTTGTCGATTGATTAAGGTTTTTGTGAATGTGGTATGGTGGATTTTGTTATAGCAGGTGCTATCTTGAGTTGGTCAAAATCGTTGAGAGTAATGTTTGTCTAGACTGTGATATCTTACATGAATCCTCCTTCTTTGGCTGAGTATGAGATTGGTTTCAGTTATGAGGTATTGAGATTGAGCATTAGATTTGGTACTGGTAGTGTTTTTGACCGAGAGAGGTACTTCTTTGGACGATGTAGAATTTTCATTCTGAATCCTATGAATTAGAACTCTGCACTGATACCAGATTAGGTATTCAATGAAATGGTTTTTATTGAAATCATGAGTGTAATGGCCCTTATATGTATAACAATCCTATTAGCAATCCTACCAATATACAATCCATGTTCAGAACATTTGATTTGAAACAAAATATTTGATTTGGGATAATTAGGGATATGATTTCTTGATTTTAGATAATCATACCTTCAATCAAAATATTTCAAGTAATGTTTCAATACTCATATTAGATCATATTTACCGACCAACTGATGACATATCTTATGCTAGTGCCAAGGTCGAATTCTCATCTTAGAACAAGGATTATTCAAATTAAAGATTTTTGGAACGTGTAGCTGTGAACCTGTAGAAATCAAAAAATTAGAGGCTCCAGATTTGTTACCCTGGAAGAGACTCCATCGATCAAAATATTTGCATGTTTTACCGTATTTGGAATTTTGTGTAGACTAAAATATTAGAGAAACCTGTCTCTTTTGTTGTGGTTCCAGAAGAATATTTGCCGATTCTACTAAACATGTCTTCTGTTGGCGTGTCTTTGCTCCGTTCTTATGATGTGACAAGCATGTGCATGGAGAGAATCTCACTTATTAGCCTACCGTTTGGCGCATTACTCAGTTAGCAGCCTAACGTTGATGAAACTCACTTAACACCCAGTCTTTGTTGATAATGGCTCACTTGTAGCCGGTCACCGAAGATGACTTACTACGGTAGGTTTTCTCTCTTTTTTTAAATTTTATTTCTAAAAAAATTTTATTATTATTTTAAATTAATAAAAAGACAATATTACCCTCCACTTCATCTTCTTCATCCTTATTCTCCTCCTCCCACGCCGCCACCCTTACCAATTCCTAAAATCATAACTTTCGGCCATGAGCTGGTGTTGGGCAGGAGCTATTGGAGATGCCAAGGTAACTCTCTTTTCTATCTTAATTTTTCATCTTATAATTTCATTTTTATGCATAAACAAATTCCTCAAAGTCTTTCTTCTTAAATTTTGCAGAAAAGGGATGAGGAAGACGATGCGCCGCTAAAGTACCAGAGCATGGGGCTAATAATCGGCATCACCGGAATCGTGGGCAATAGCCTCGCCGAGATCCTCGCTCTCTCCGACACTCCAGCTGGCCCATGGAAAGTTTACGGTGTCGCACGGCGGCCTAGGCTCAATCGGAACGCCGATCACCCGATTGAATACATACAGTGTGAATAGTATTTGAATAGGGATGTAGAAGATAAAGTGGAGGGCAATATTGTCTTTTTATTAATTTTAAATAATAATAACCTTTTTTAGAAATGAAATTTAATAAAAAAAAGAGAAAACCTGCTGTAGTAAGTCATCTTCTGGTGACTGGCTACAAGTGAGCCATTATCGACAAAGACTGGGTGTTAAGTGAGTTTCATCAACATTAGGCTGCTAACTGAGTAATGCGCCAAAATTTAGGCTAATAAGTGAGATTCCCCCTATGTGCATGTACATGGGCTGGAATGTTTCCACGTGTTTAGACCCATTTATGTATTGCTGTCATGTGGCGTCACATATCGAGTTGAATAGTGCAGCTGCTTGCATAGCAGAGGTCTCTTTGGTCGAGCTGACCTGGAAGACTGTTGGTACCAAGGCCCAGACCTACCTGCTATGTATTGCCGAAGTTACTTTAGTAGCCAAGGTTAAGACTGAGGGCAAGGGAGTGTCATACGTCTTCTGGCCCATGCCGACTTGACTGTATAGTTGGACTTAAGTAGCTCATGTGAACGCCAGGTGACCAGTACCCTGTTAGGGTCAAATGATGTAAACTATAGAAAACCAGACTAGTTACACATCATTTTACAATAACCTATGCATATGAATCATGTTGCATATCATTTTGCGAAAGCTCATTTGTTTTGAATATAGAAAATTGCAAAGTGCATTGTTTTGCAAAATCATGCACCCGCCGCTGATAGGACTAGTCACCGACTAGGTATGGACATGCATTTGATTGTTTTATCATATGTGCACCATTATTGCACTATCATGGAATGTACTATAAGAATAATTATGCATGACATATTGCAAAAATCTGTTTGATTTGGACATGGAAACTTGCATCTTGCATTGTTTGCGAAATCACGATACCCAACCCAGATGGGATAGGATATGGATATTGATATGGACTGGTAACTGACCAAATATGAAGATGGATACAGACTGGTTACTACCCAGATATGGATATGGATATGGATATAGATATGGACTTGTCACTGGCCAGATATAGACATGGACATGCTTGCATTGTTTATAACACTTGCATCATTATTGCAACAACATGGAATGGATCCTGGAATATTATATGGACATGGAATGGATTTGTATGGAATAGTATATTTTATGGACATGGATCATCACGGACACTATATGGATATTGACTATCATAGAAATGCATTATGGACATGGATTGGAATTGCATAATTATATGACATTATAGAACATTGTACGAAATGGATTATCATAGAATATTAATAAAACATATACTATCATGAAATATTATATGAAATGGATTAGCATAGAACATAATATATAATACATTAGCATGGAACATGATATGAATAGGGATATGGATTTGAATTGGATTTGTAAATTATTTGAGAACATCATGTAGGACCTGTATAGCACCACTAGAAGGGGGTAGGTTGAATAGTGAGTGCGGAATAATATGGTTTTTAAAACTTTTTAAACCCAATAACTCACTTCTGAAAATAAATTAAATAGATATGGATTTGAATACTAAATAGATATGGATTTGAATTGGATTTGTAAATTATTCGAGAACATCATGTAGGACCTGTATAGCACCACTAGAAGGGGGTAGGTTGAATAGTTAGTGCGGAATAATATGGTTTTTAAAACTTTTTAAACCCAATAACTCACTTCTGAAAATAAATTATGTTTTCAGGTCCTGATTTGGATTAACTAATTGACTTGGCTGTAGACCTTTAAAAATCGTGAAATTTTGTGGCAGTGTGCCCTCAGATGTTATTAATGTGTCACAAAAATTTCAGATTAAAATTCTAAGTGTAACCCCTTGAAAACCGTTTCTGCACAGATTGTGTCAATCTGCCAGAAACTATACTTCAAAATGAAAAATATATTCCTATTAATTGACAACTCTAAATGATCTGAGAATTTAAAGGTATGACCCTTGTGATGTACTTTAATGGGTTGAAACAGTTTTTTGAAATTCTTTTGTTTAGTATGTCAACCACGTTGTTGTTCTTAACGTTTGCAGATCTGAGAATCAGATTGCACTAGTCTCAGAACTATGAACGTTTGAGCGATTTATTCGTATCCAAATTTGATGAAATTTGTGGCTATATTTCTACAAAATTTGGTGATTTTCGGAAAACATTTGCTCTTTTTACTGTGAGTATTAAAATGATACAAAAAACTTAAACTGAAAGTAAAAGTGATGAAAGTAAATAACACAAAGATTTTTATACTGGTTCGGTCAAATCGACCTACTCTAGTCTTCGAGGACACCTTCCTCAGTATTCCCTAAACACAAATAATACCTTGACACAAGGGTGACTGGAGTGAAACACCAACTCCACCCTTTTACAACAAACAAACAAAAACAACAACACGAACACCACCACCGAACAAATGAAGATATGATCACACCTTGATCAACCTTGTACAGGAATGGGATGTATGTGGGTGGTATAAACAAAGCCTATGCAGTATATAAAGATAATTATGATAGACTTGAGGCTAAGAGCAAGAGAAAAGAATAAGAGAGGAAGCTAATAGTGTTGCTTAATCTTGATAGAATATGAACTTTGGCTTGCATTGTCTTGAACATCTTGCCCCGTTTATAGATGTTGTGGCACGCCTATGGCTGAGCTCTTCCTTGAAAAATATTTTTTGAATACCTTGGAAGATGCCTTGTATAACTTTGTGACACACCCTTAAATTAATCTCTCTCCCCCTAAAATCATGTTTTTCTCCCCCCTTTATTTTGTAAATCACATCAAAAGAAAATGTGATTAGAGGAAATATTTAGAAATAGCAATTTATACAAAGAATCAAGCATTTTAGTGTGTCATGCTCATCAGGTATTTCTAGTGCGTCCTTAGGGATTATTGATTTAACCCTTTACAAGAGTACCTTTTGGTTCCCAAATTTGGATGACCTTTCTTGGTCTTACCAAAGGTGAGAAGAAAGATGAAGAAGAAATATAATATTTGTTAGGAGCATTTCTATTTGGCATATGGACAAAATCATCATAGTAAGCATAATGTGATTTTCGGTTTTGATATGCATTTCGGTTAGCCTGAATAGTTCATGATCTAGATGCATTAGTGCGATATAAGTGTTTCATATGCATCAAAGGTTTTCTTTCATATCTATATGGTACATGATTATATTTTGTATGTGATGAATAGGAAGGAGTGCGATGAGATATAATAGGTGGTGCGCTAGACATTTTTTAGGTTGTACAATTGTCTTAAATGCAAGCGGTTTCTTAGATGAAGATTGAACAAAGTTAGTAGACTTGTTTTGTACCTTATTATCTTCAACGTACCCTAATCTGGTTATATCATTTTCATGTTTTTGAAAAGAAATAAGACGATCTAACATGCAAGTACCCATATTGAATTGTTTTACCATATTTTCTAAATCTGCGTTTCTTGATTTCAAATTTGAAATCTCGGCTTTCATTTCATTATTTACTGATGTCAATGATGAAATATCATATTTTAATGCATTAATCATGCAAAATGACTCTTTTTCTGAATCTTTTCTTTGAGATACAAGATTCTAACAATTTCTTGTCTTCAATTAACCGTTTCTTTCCCTTTGCAAGAGTCTGTGAATTTATTCAACTCATTATATTGACTAAATAAATCATTATAAGAGAGTGTGGAAACAGAAGCAGAGTCTAAAGATACCTCATTTGATGCCTTGGATACAAAGCATACTTGTGCCGTTTCTTCTTTGGTTTCTTCAATCTCAGAATAGGACGAGTCACTCCATGTGGAGGCTTTGAGAGCTCTTCTTGTATTCCTTTTCTTATTTTCTGAGACAGGTCTAAGTTGGTCTAATCGTCACCACGGTTTTTGTTTATTTGTTTGTCCTTGTTCAGGAATTCATGTAGTAGGTGTCCAAGTCTTTCACATTCATAGCATTTTATATCTTTATCGTTATTTTTATTTTTATTTCTCTTAGTTGAAATAGCCTTAGTTTTATTCTTTAATGACTTTTTCATAAACTTTGTTAAACCTTTAGCTAATAATATTAGATTTTCGTTATCTGATTCCGTGTCACTATCATCTACATGATCAGAAGAGACGTATTCATTTGATTTAAATGCTTTGGTCTTACCTTATTTTGACATTGATTCCAATTTCCATAGAGTGAGTTTATTTTCGTACCTTTAGCGATACGATTAGTTCCTCCATCTTTATTGATTTGGTTTTCTTACTTTCTTCGATTGCGGATTGGGATCCCGTTCGGATAGGAAGCTTCTTAATACCTTTTGTACCTTCTCCTGTGAAGAAAATACCTTTCCAAGAGACTCAAGAGAATTATAAATGTTAGTCAATCTTAAATCCATATCAACAATAGATTCATTCGGTAACAGTTTGAAGGATTCAAGAGTAGACATAAGCATGTTTATCTTAGACTGAAGTATACTGACCTTCAAACACTTCCTATTAGGCTTCTAATCTGGCGTTCAAAGTGTCAATTATGCAAATCATCAAAACATTAACACATTCCAACAGGGAGATGTAATGATATATAAGTATGCTTCAAGAGTTAAATCTCAACAAGAATTAATAATAAATATAAAGACCCAGAAAATCCCACATCGGACGAAAAGAAGATGTTATTATGATCTATAAACATGCCTCAAGAGCTAAATGTCAACAAGGATTTTTATGATATATAAGTATGGGCTAAGAGATGTTATGATGCATAAGCGAGGGAATAAGATTTCAATGTGCAATGATACGTGGATTCCTATAGAGCAAATGTTTCAACCCATTCATGATGTCATAGTCTCCCTATTGTCACCACTATTGGCACCACTTTTGCTTCCAATCCAAAGGGGATGAAGCGATAGAGATTGAGTTAGATGAAACCCAAGTTTCGTATGATGAGGTCGAAACCGAGAGAGCTAATGTTGGAGATTATAATGACACCGAGCAAGATGGAAGAAGTCCGCAAGAATCAGCGGTGAGGAGATCTACTTGTATTCATAAGCCAAACACACGGTACTTATATTTTCTAAATTACTTACTCTTGAACGACTTAGGAGAACCTGAAGATTATGATGAGGCCTTAAGTTCAAGTGAGTCGGCCAAGCAGGAGCAAGCAATGAAAGAGGAGTTGCCATCGCTAGAGAAAAATAGCACGTGAACCGTGACTAGGCTGCTGGAAGGAAATTGACCATTGAAAAAAATGGGTTTTCCGAATCAAAGAGGATGGAAGTAAGCGGTATAGGGTGAGATTGGTGGTCAAAAATTTCTCACGAAAGAAAAGAGTTGATTGCACAGAGATACTCTCACCTGTGCTGAAGCTGACATCACTTCGGTTAGTGCTCAGCATAGTGGCGGCTGAGAATCTCCAGCTTGAACAACTTGATGTGAAGATGGCTTTTTTCATGGATGACTTAGAGATGTGAGTCTATGTGTTAGATAAGACAAAATAATTAATCAAAATGTCCAAATTGAATGACATGCTATGATATTGGAGAGAGAACCAAAGATGTGCGTGATGTTTTAAATGATACTTTTTAGATAGATGCTATGCATCAAGAGCTTACATAATTTAAAGGAAACGGTCTACGGTATTTAGTGTCGAAACCACAAAATAAAACTATTGTAAGCACTAAATGAGTGTGTAGAAACAAGATGAACGAAGAATGTAAAACTTTTAGAAACAAAGATGGACTTGTGGCCAAGGGTATGACAATGATACACGATCGTTACTTGATATTGCATGCATTAATGATTTTAAACTTTATGAAATGGATGTTACAGTTATATTTTTAAATGGATTCATAAAGAAAGAATGTATGTTAAACAACGCTGTGGATTTTGAGATTTTAACATCCTAATCATGTTTATAATTTAAAGAAAACATTCCATAGATTAAAACAGGCTCCTAGAGTTTGAAATGATAGATTTGCTAGCTTTCTCTTAGAAAATAGATTTGAAAAAGGTTGCCATGCACCGTACATTATTTGGAAGCAGAAAAATCAAATTTACTCATTATTCAAATATGAGGCGATGAGATTACTTTTGTCTCAACTGATGATAAATTAGTTCAAATTATGAAATCTAAATTTTGAGATATTCTAGGTGAATTAAATTATTTTATAATATCTTGCAAATAAAACAAACGATAAAGGCATTCATATAAGTTAAATTAAATATCTGCATGACATGATTAAGAAATTTACTCTTGAAAATTTAAAACCAGCGGCTACACCGATGAGTATTGCTACAAAATTAGAGAAAGATGAAAATAGTGAATATTTCAATAATGACTTATATAGAATCATGACTGTTTCCTTACTTTGTCTTACTTATACTAGACTTATATAATGTTTAATGTTTTTATGTGTGCTAGATTCTAAAGCAATCTTAAAGTTTCACACGTAAATGCGATAAAGAAAATTAACATATTAAATATCTTCGCACACTAGGCTTGTCGTATGATAGAAAATCTAATTTTTACTTACATGCTTAATCCGAGGTTATTATGGCAGATTTAAAATAGATAGAAAAAGTACTATTGGCATATCTCAATTTATAAGAGAATTACTAATTTCTTGATTTATAGCAAGCCAGTCTTGTCTTATCTATTCTCAAAGCAAAATGCACGGCACTTAGTTTATGTTGTACTCAACATTATGGTTAAAATAATAAGTTTTGGAGTTTGGCAAAATCGTTAAACAAATTCTTATTTATTGTGATAGTACAAGTGTTATGAATCTTTTTAAATATCCCTTACAACACTCTAAGATGAAGCATATAGACATTTGATATCACTTTAATTGTAAACAAATTAATAATAGTAACATCATCATAGATCATGTTAGAATGGAAGATCAGATGGTGATAATTTTATTAAAGCCCCTAGTCAAGTCACTTACGAGAATATGAGAAATAAATTATGAATGATTCCTGTACAATGCTTCATTCCTGTATAATTGAAATGATGTTTATGGTATATATTTTATTTTATATTTTAACATGACATGAAGATTTAATGCTGACATCAAATAGCAAATATTATAACATTTGAACTATTTTCACGTATAAAAGGAGGAAGTTATTATATGAACTAATTGAATTCATTAAAGCAAGAGGGTAATCATGCAGATATTATTTAATAGAGCTCAAGGAATTTTCTTTTCCACATATATGGGAACATGCCGTACATAATATATATTAATTGATCTTTGAAGTTATTTTTCTCTATCCCCATATTTTATCGCCATGCATCAATATATATATATATATATATATATATATATATATATATATATATATATATATATTTAAACGAAACATTTTATTGATTAAATAGCCTCACTTGTGGCGGAGGAAAACCATATTACAAAGAAATCATCGTATGAGAACAAATGAAATAAAGAACAAATAATGTCATATCTCCAGTCGTATATGATATGCCGCATTAAAACCTTGCTAAATAAAACCACCCTTGTGGATAAAACCTTAGCGAAGGAAAAAGCGTACATATTTATACGACTGTCATTGATATGAAATGAGTGTAAAAATGTGTCAAAATCAACGGTTGATGCAGTAGTTAATGTAGGCTGCAGTCGATCTAGTGCGTTGTGGCAAGCTGGATGAAGTATCTTCCGGAACAGGCAGACCTCGGAAAATAGCCAAGAAGAAGTTATACCAATGATAGCAATAAGCAAAGGAGGATGAAACTTAAAAACCGAACACATACCGTAGCCGCCTTGGCACAGATTAGGCCAAGGCGACGCTGCGATGTGATGATGCGTCGTGACACACATATGTGTGTGCACGCGCATATGTATATGTATGTATCTATGGATGTATATATGTACACATGTTCTGATTTGTGTTTCTGTATATCTGTGTGTGTATGTGTTTCTGAGCATATATATACACACACGCAGCACACACACATACTTGAAAGGCTATTCCATATTACAAATCCAAGTCATACTCATACCATAAATAGACCACCATGTCACAAGCTTAATATATATATGGATTGTCCTGTGTACAGCTTACCCAACCTGAACTGACATGCCACAAACCTACCATTTAAAAATAGCTAGCACACATACTTATTTCCTATCATAAAATGGTACATTAAAATATTATTTATGAAAAAATATTCTCTCAAATTGTGAAGATATTTTTCTAATCCACGAAAATTACGTTCAGACAGGTGGAGACCACAAAGTTGACAAATTCAACTTTGAAGGGGCGGCAAAACTACATTCATGAAGCTGACTATGTGGTCTACTTTGTGACAATTTATATTATTCAATTTCTGATTTTATAAACATAAATTATGGTGAAGTTTATAAGGTGATAACCCTTGAATTGTGGGAAATTTAAATTTGAAGTTGCATTTGTTACGACCCGCACCCCAGAGCCTTTAGGAAGAGACAACAAAGGAAATTATGGTGACAAGATAAGGTGTACCAAATAGAATCGACTAAATCTTTGTGTCACGCTAAGCACTATAGGTAAAATTTTGGCACGCTGTAAAATTAACTAATTAAACCCTAGGTAACAAATAAGTTTTTTGAATAGTAAAATGAAGATTTTATAATTAAAACACAAATTTTCTTCTACAAATAAACCAAAGAAAAAGAAAAGATAAGACATAGAAAAATGAGGTAGGTTAAAAAAAATTAGTCATATTCCACCCACTAACACCCCTTGACCGCCCCCTACCTTGTTAGTAGGAGTGGAAGATTATTTTATTCTTTCCACCAACGTTGGTCTTCCTATACAATTGTAGGAAATTAACAAGTGTACAATCCTTACCCACTTTCTCTTCCAACAAATCTTCATGTTTGTCATTTTCTTTATATTATTAGACCCACCCTCACTCCTTCATTGTATTCAATTTTAGCCACCACATAAGACAAGAAGAAAAGAAAGGAATATTGTCTTACACTACTTCAATTTCGTCCACTCACAAGACATGCATCCTTATACCACCACATTATTATAAACCCAAGAAAATGTCATTTTCTTCCTCCAACATATCTTGACCGCCCCCCTCTGCAAGAAAAGATTGAATCTCTTTCATTCTTTCCTTCACACTCCCTTCTTCCTTTTTATTTCTTTCATTTTTCCTCAATTAATGAGCCTTCATGCACTTCTTACACCCAGCCATATTCTTACATTTCATAAAACACAATCATTTCTTCTTGCTCCATTCTTTCTTTTTCTTACAATGTCATTTTCCCAATTAATGAAATCCATACAAACCTTCTACCATCACCTCGTTTTTTCTCCTCTATAATAAAATTTCCCACTCTTCATTTACACCCTCAAAATTTGGCCGAGAGGGTAATAAGGGAAAAGTTTCCTTTCTTCACATCTCACCTTACACTTTTCACTTCATGCCCCCTTCTTCACCCAATTGGATTACATGCACTCTTACACCACCATCATTCTTCCTCTTACCCAACCAAGCTTCATAATGAGACTTCCCCTCCACTAAGACTTAAGAATTTGGCCAAGACAAGAGGGATGTGAAGAATCTTTATTTTAAACTTCATTCTTTCTATACATTTTCTCCTCAGCAGCTAAACTCCTCTCTCCACTCATCATGCCAAAGAACCTTTCTTTTATATTCTCAAGCTAACTTCAAAAGCTCCCAAACTCTCCCACTCCACACACATTTCAGCCAATCCAAGAGAAAGGAGAAGAACATCCCACCTTCATCCAACTACATTCATTTCTTTTATTCCAACAATCACAACTCTCTCTCTCTCCCCACTTCAAGAACACTTCAAATCTTCATCCTTATTTTCAAGACATCTTCAAGTCTTCAAGAAAACCCCCCAAACCCGTTGCCCCTAACGAAGTAAAGGAAGAAAAATTCTTCAACATCAAGTTAAGGAAAAAGCCTTCAAATGTAGAAAATTTTAAAGTAAGAACCTAAACCACCTATCCTAGTCATCATTTCTTCCATTCATCTTCGAAATGGCTCAATCTTCTCCTTCATTTCACCACCTAGGCTGAGAGTTATACCAAGGAAGAAAAGGAAGTTTTCTGGGTTGAACAAGTAGGAAACTTCAAGGACTTCCAAAGGTTGAGATTTTATTAGGTTGATGATGGAAATTTCTAAAGTATTCATCTTCCAAAATAACTCATTTCTTCACCTGTTTTGGCCTCTAGGTCGTGTGTACCAAGAGTAGGGGAGAACAAGAAATTTTTCCATTTCAAAGTCTAAGGCCAAGGAAAATGCAAGTATTCTTCTTGGTTTCTTCATGCATGTTGAAAAATGTATTATCTATGTTCATCTACAAAATTTGATCATAGATGCATTATGTTCAAGAGACTCCTCTTCTATGAATATTTAAAAAGTGTTCATGCATGCCTCTTATGTGAACACTTGTGTGTGATTCTTGAATGTGTGCATGCATATTACTAAGATGATATGAAAAAGTGTCATGCATGTGAAGTTTAAGGCATGTAGAGATCTCATATGAATATGCATGTCATATTTAGTGGAAGATTAGGCATGCATGTCTCATTACTTGGAAAGTGTTGGTTGCATGTCACCCTTTCTTGAAAAGTATACTAAGAAGCACACTTTGAATCATATCCTTATGTGTAATCTATGATGATCATCACATAAATGTTTCTTGATGATTTTTAAAGTTCATGCATGTTGATGGTCTTGATTTAGCATGATTGTAATGTATCATTATTTTTTATATAATGCTTGATCATAAAGGTTGCTTCTTGATGATCATCATATGATTTTTATGCATAAGCATCAATGGATGGGTCTATTTTGGACCGCCACTTTAGTCATGATTTATCACCTGCATCATGAACTGTAATCTTGATGATCATGGCTTAAGGATGGATGTTTTCATGGTTTACATCATCCTATGTGTTTGCATGTAATTTTTATCATGGTCATTATCATGATCATATCTCTTAAATTCATACCTATGATGGAAACTAACAAGCATGTGTTTAAATATGTTGGATTCAAAAGTGTAATACATGATCATGAAGAAAAGTGTATAGGTCAAGTATGTTATATGTCATAGGTCACTTCATCAAGTATGCATGTTTAGTCACTTCATCAAGTATGCATGTTTATGTTCATGACATGAAGTGCTAAAGGGCACTATCTCCATGCATGTATATAATGATGGGTAAAGTGAAGAATCTTGTGTGTACGGCCATTGTACCACTCAGCCATGTGGATTTTATATGCGTACCGACGGAGTTGTTTTGATATCTATTTGGTTATATGTAATTATAAAATGAGTATCATATATTATTTGGATGGCCAAATGAATAACGTGTCAAATAAGTGGATTAAGGAAATGATAATATGCGACAAGGCCAAAAGTGGGCCTGATTTTAGGTGTTAAGACGAGAGCTCTAAAGGGGATAAATGTGGTATTTTCTTAAGTTTAAAGCATGTAGAAAGTCGGTAAGTGATGAATATTTAATGATGTAAATTTAGAATGACATGAGCCAAGTGTGGAATATAAGGTGATGAAATTTTAGATGATCAAATGAGCCAAAACCAAGCCAACATGCATGCATAAATGAATCAAGGTTTTGAAACAAAATGTTTTTACCACGTGATACGTTTTAAAAAGGATTTTCACGTAACGAACCATACCACGAGACAAATGATTCCAATGACTTATATATGATATGTTTTATGACGTCATGATACGATATGTTATTGGTGCACAGACCTGACATCGTGACCGGAGTGGTAGTTGTCAGGAGCATATATTTTATGCTATGGCCGAATGTAACAGCTTGTCTGGGGCACGTGATCTCCGCCATAACGCATCACCGTTAGGTCCATGTACATATGAAGTAACACCTTGTTTGGAACATTGAGATTCATATTAGAACATGTGACTATATGGGGGATCATTCGGTATGTCGTGTGTTACCATTCGTACGTTACGAAAAATGATATAGCCAACTTATAAAAATGCCATGTTTATAAAAGTTATGGAAATGATACGAACATGTTACGTTTCAAAATGTTTTATAAAAAATGAACCATGTTACGAATTGTATCGATCACATGACATGAACCCCGAACCACCATCATTGACACACAACCTATGATATGATTAAATTGAACAAATAAAAACGGATGCTGATATGAACATAACGAATTGGGATTTAACATAAGATATGGTTTAGAAATAAGATTGAGTTAGTGATGGGTGTATTACCATAGAATATAGATAAGTTCAAATTGCGACTTTATTTTTGCGCACTTTACATGATTATGTGCTGATTATGTCTATTTGCACTATTTACTTTATTTGTAAACATAGACGAGTTGTATTTTATTTATACTTGTACTTATTTTATCACCCGTCTCCCATCATGATCCACAGGACGAATCGAGTCAGACATACTTGTTGGACAATTCATTATCGCTCACTTCTTATTTTTACCATCATGCAAAGACCTGAGATCAAGACTTGGACTTCATAGATGACGAACAGAGGGTAAGATACCCGTGAGGAGCTTAGTAGGCCCATCTGTCATATTTTGTAATTTTTATGTTATTTCAGCTATGTACTTATTTCGGTTCTGTACTGATGATACTTATGGTGTACTCGGAGTTAGATCATATGTATAATACATGTAGATCGCTTTGTCTATTTTATGATGCTTCCGCTATTTCGATACATGTTTAGGTTGGCATGCATATAAGTAGTATCGACGTCTTGTACTTCTCGTAGCAGAGTACGATGTGTGCACCCTGAAACCTTAATCCGGAGTGGGGCGCTATAGCTACACACCAAAGGGGTATCAAGGTATATTATTCAAAGTAAAATTTCTTTTTTATGTCTCATCGGGCATAAAATAACATGCAAGGCATGGCTATAGAGGTTCTAGAACTGTTGTTCAAAATCTGAAAGACTTACCTTATTTATGGAATATTTCAGCATTATTACTCATTTGGAATATGAGCTGAAGACATGATTTGATGCACATCTCAATGTGGCATGATGAAGCCTGATCTTCACCAAGGTTCTAAGATGACCCCGAATAAATGTCGTCAACTGACTTGAAGAAAGTAGCTGGAATAGCTTCCTGGAAGTCCTGCACAAGGAAGCACAAATCAGAGGTCCTGGGGGTGTGACCCGGGTAAAACCTTCCGACGCTCAAGTCAGTTTGGGTCATTTCTCACTGAGAATATAATTTGGTATGTAGAGTTAGAAAGTTCTCACAGTTCTTGGCTCAGGAGAAAATTCTATGTATTAGCTCCGGGAGATCTGAAAATGTTTTCCATCGGATCCCTTTTCTGGTATGCGTTAGCTTGCTTTTATTAGATTTTCCCGCCCTCTGCCTCTGATAGCGGATAAGATGTTTGCTTGGAGCAGAGAACCTATGACGTCGTAGGTCTGCTGATGTGACTAGTAGATCGGCTGATGTGACTAGTAGGTCGGCCGATGTGACCTTGGCGTGTACAGGCTGATCATCCCAACATGTACTCTTTCTTTGAATTGCACTTCTGCCTGATGGTCCCAAGATGTAATGATATGTTTAACTCCTTCGCCGTAGTGTAAAACTAAGCTTGGCCGAAGTGGTCCAAAGCGTAGCTCTTAGGCCGAAGTTGAGGTTGAAGTTAGGTGCCGAGTTGCAATCCTTTAGCGTATTCTTTGATAATAAGAAGGATGATATACAACATAGCCGAAGTGCAGTTTGGCTGAACAGTAATGCTTGGGTGCCGAACTGCAGGAGTTGTACACTTACACAATATCTGCTGTTGACTGTCGTTGACTAACAGATGATTATTTCTGGTTTATCATTTGCCCCCAGATTTTGTGTGGCCGAGCTGATCTGTGAGGGCAGACAAATCTATTCTGAAGAGTCAATGATGTGTCTTCATTAATTGGATAGTTATCCTCTTAACTGCACCGTATTTCCCATTAACCGCATCTTTAACCTCATAATTGATCTGTTATCCCCCCTTTTAATGTAAGCATCAATTCCAACGCCTCATCATTATTTTTTCTGCTGTTTCAGTACCCAAGAAGGGGGAAAACACTCGAACCGTCACCTTTTCGAATTTTGAATGAAAAGTTACAACCTTTGCGTTTTTCTTCCTATAAATAGGGGTAATTGTCCTAATTCTTTCTTCTTCCTTTTTCCTTTGTTCTACAAATGCTTTTCTGCTATCTTTCGTCTTCGAAGCCCATTTCCGTCCTTACTCCGGCGCTTTTCCTTCCAGCTCTGCCCTTCAGTCCTCTGTAAGCTTTTCTTCTTCCTCATGGCTTTTGTTATTCCATCGTCTTCCTCTTCTGATTCCCAAAACAGATCAGCTCACTCTTACCCAGCTGATCTGGAAGGTGATCAAGAGGTCGAATCCTTCCATGAGAGATATGACTCCAATGAGGACAATCGTCCTTTGAGGAGGCTACGCCTTGCTGAGGTACCTACTCAGGTTGCCTCCACTTCCATAGTACCCCTGCCGTCTATTGACAGGGGTTCACCTTCTCCGGTAGTGCAGAGTTCATCCTGCAATTTAAAGGTTGATGGCCTTTCCCGCTTCTGTAATGAGTTTAGCATAGATAGAGATACCTTTTCCCCCATTCTGCCTCTTCCTCATCAAACTGCCTATAATCCACCCGCTGGGTATGAAGCAGTTTATGAAGAATTTTTCAAATCTGGGTTCAATCTCCCTGTTCCTGGCCCTTTATTGCATATCATTGATTATTACAACCTTAGATTGCCCCAAATTATGTCCAACGGCTTGAAGGTAATTGTCAGCTATCTGCTCTACCTAAGAGCCGATGAGGCAGAATTTGACCTTGCTGTCTTCAGGGGGATGTTTGTGTGCAAACACAAGGAAAGTTGGTACTACTTTAGTAGGAGACACCCTAATAAAGTGGTCAACCACGCCATAAATATCCCTTCTTTCACCAAAAACTGGAAGGGCCACTTTTTCTTCATCAAAGCCGTAGGATTGCCTGAGAGAACCCTCTGGAAATCCGGCCCTGCAGATAATAAGAGGCCAAGAGAAAAAGCTTGCGATGAAGCCTCAAGGTTACTGCTCCTTTCCCAAGCCATAGACTGGAAAATGGTGAACAGGTCGGTTGTGAAGGCTGCCGACCTGGACCACATGTGGCTGTCACACCAGTTTGAAACCCTTGGCTCCTTTGCCTTAGCCTCAATCTTGGGTATGTATTCATGCTTTAAATATCTCTGGTTTACCTTGATGTTATGCATGTGTTTTGACTAATCTGTTGTTGGATCTTGCAGGAACCATGGTGTCTGAAAATCTCAGCAAGCTGAAGAAATTAGTTCCCAAGAAAAGGAAGAGAGAGGATGAAAAGTCCTCCAAAACCTCATCTGAGGTGCAGGCTCTGCCTGCTGCTCCTGCTGCTCCTCCCACCAAACAAGGTAAAGATCACCAATCTTGGTGTTGATATATATATTTTTGCTTTATTTCAGCATTTTTAACTTGGGTTTTTGTTGCAGCCAAAACTTCAGTTGGCACTTCTTCTGCTGCAGCCAAGAAACCTGTTCAGGCTGCAGCTAAACCACTGAAGAAGAAAGCTCCTAAGGCCCCAGCCTTGCCCCAAAGCCTGTTGCAAAGGCTGGGGTAGGAAAACCTCAGGCTGCTCCTCCCTCCAAGAAGACTTCACAGCCCAAACCTGCAGTATCAGCTTCTGCTCCAGCTCCAGCTGCGCCAATTTCTGCTCCTCCGGCAGGGTTGGCTATTAAGGATCCAAAGGATGCCCCCACTGGAGGAGTTGTTTTGACTTCAGGGGAGGATGCTCCTCTGCGTCCTTATGGAAAAGCCCCCTTTGAAGGAGAACCTTCGCATCAGCACCGCCGATGCTGGAAGAGGTTGCCTTATTCATTTTCCGATTCAGCTGCTCATCCAGGAGTAGCAAAGAAATTAGCTGACCTGCCGGTGCTGCCCATGGATTGGGATCGCTATGCCTGCAATGACTAGGACACGACTTTGAACGTCTATCTGAGGAACATGGCCATGGCAGGTTTCCTTCAGAATTCCCAACTTTTTTACTTAAGTTGTTGAAGTACTCATTTGACCATATTGATTGTTGCAGTACTGAGCTCAAGAGGGTGACATACTCAGAAGGGCAGAAGAGATGCGCAGCATGGTGGTTCAACTCTCTGAGAGCAACGCTGACTTGAAGAAGACTAATGACGAGTTAGCAGAGATGGCAAGGCCTGATAATGCAAGGCTGGAAGAGATAGATGTTGAGCTGAAGACATTGAGGTCAGAGATGGACTCAATGAAATCAGAGATGGACTCCTTGACATTTGAGAATTCCAAGCTTAAGGAAGACAAGGAGGAGTCTGACACTCGACTTGCGGTGGCAAACTCGCAAGTGGATGAACTGAAGGAAGTTATTACCAACATCGAGCTGGTGTCCACCAAGACCCAGGCTGAGTTGGAGTTCTTTCAGAAGGAATTCAACAATTGTGAGCAAGAGTTGTCCCAACTGAAGAGCCAGGTTGAAGTGGAGCAAAAGAGCAAGGATGAGGCAGAAAAGAAGAGCAAAGCTGAGCTCATCTCACAGTTTGAGCTTCAAGCCGAAGAAATCAAAAAGTCTGCCTTACTGAGTTCAGGAAGTCCCAGTATTTTGAAGATAATCTGCTGAAGATGCAAGGCTCTGTTTTGGCAATGGGATAAACTTGTGCAATTGACGCTTGCTGCAAAGTCTATCCAGCCTTGGATAAGGACCATCCTCAGCTTGCCGATCTCTACAACCCCGAAGCCGAAGCTATATTTGATAAACAACTTGAACAATTCAAGGAAGGGGTTGATCTCAGAGAGGCTGATGAAGAGGACGAGTAGAATATGATTTTTCTTTGTAATTTTTGTAGTTGTAATAAAAAACTTCTTCAATAGAAATCCATTTTTCTTCAACTTGTGTTCTTCAGCTTGCTATCATTTTCCTGATTTTGTCTTCTGCTTATGAGACTTTACTTGCTTTATCTCCATAATTTGTGCAAGTATTTGTCTTCTGCTTGTGACTTCAGCTCTGCCAAAGGCCTTTAAATTATCCTTCGCATCAACTTTTTTGTCCTTGGCTCTGCCAAAGAGCTTTTTAGTCACTTTTACATTGGATTTTTCCACAAGTATTGGACCTCAGCCTCGACCTTTGGCTCTGCCAAAAATGTTACACTGCTTGACTAAACTGCAGCTCTGCCGGGCTTTAACTTTGCCAATTGCAATAAATTTCAGACAAAGTAAACCTGTTACTTGATCTATTAAGGCAAAATGAAAAAAATCATATGTTGGCTCTGCCATAAAACACTGTTATATTTAATCCTCAGCACTGCAGATAATTACATAAATGATTTACATTCTTCTAGCACTGCTAGCAAATGAAAATTGTTAAACACTTTTTTGGAAAACCTACTGAGATCTTGCTGAGTCGAGTCCTGCTCGGCCAGCTCGGTCCTGCTGAGGTGAAATACATCACTGATGTAGAAGTCTCAAGTGAGTAGAATGTCAAGTTCTTGGTAAAGTCTTGCCTTCCAAGGTTTGTAATTTATAAGCCCCATTTGAGCGCACCTCCTCTATCCGATAAGGACCTTTCCACTTAGGGTTAAGAGTCCCAGTTGGTGCTGTATGGCTTGCTTCATTGTTGCGTAATACCAAATCCCCCACTTGATAGGATCATGGCCGTACTCGAGAATCGTAGTATTGAGCAATTAGATTTTTGTACTGAGCCATGTGGACATGAGCCTGCTCCCTTTTTTCCTCCAGTTCATCCAAGTTCAACCGCAACTCTGGGTGATTGGTTTCAGCAGATTAGTAATCTGTTTGAGTAGAGCTGGAACCAATTTCAGCTGGGATGACTGCCTCAGTGCCATATACTAAGGAAAATGGTGTTTCCTTAGTGGAAGTAGAAGGAGTAGTTCGACACGCCCATAATACGCTTGGGAGCTCCTCTACCCAACTTGCTTCAATTTTGTATAAACATTTCCTCAGACCATCCTTGATTGTTCTGTTTACCAGTTCAACTTGTCCGTTAGCCTGAGGGTGTGCTACCGGAGTGAATCGCTGTTCAATTTTGAGCTCAGCACACCAACTCTTAACAGGGTCATCAGCAAATTGCTTTCCATTGTCAAATATAAGGACTTGTGGAAGGCCAAAGCGGCATATGACGTTTTTCCACAAGAACTTTTTGATTCGATTTCCTGTTATTGTGGCTAAAGGTTCTGCTTCCACCCATTTGGTGAAGTAATCGATGACGAAAACCAAGAATCTGACTGAACCTGAAGCTTAGGGTAGAGGTCCAACAAGATCTATCCCCCACTGTACAAATGGCCAGGGACTTGCAATAGAAGTGAGCTCTTGACTTGGCAAATGTGACATTGGAGCATTGACTTGGCATGCTTGACATTTCTTGACCAATTCCTCTGCATCATGTCGTAGAGTAGGTTAGTAATATCCAGCAAGGTAACATTTTCTTGCCAACGACCGTGCACCAGAATGATTTCCACAGATACCTTGGTGCATCTCTCGAAGGATGTAATCTCCCTCGTCTTCAGTCACGCACTTCAACCAAGACTGTGAAAATGACTTTTTGTAAAGGTGGTCGTTAAAAAGAGCATACCTTGCAGTCTTCAATCAAAGACACCGAGCTGCTCGCTTGTCCTCGGGCTGAATTCCATGCTGCAAGAAGTTGACAATTTCGTCCATCCAAGTATTATGGTAATCCACTTGCAGCACTTCATTAGCATCATAAGCGCGATGCTTTACTAGCTCCACAACTATCTTTTTCCCCAAAGTTGTCAAAGTGGATGAAGCTAGCCGAGATAACGCATCATCTCTTTTGTTGGCCGATCTGGGGATATGTTCAATGCTGAAGTGCTCAAATGCCTGACCGAGCTGCAGCACTTTAGCCAAATACTTTTTATGTTTTCCTCTTTGGCTTCATAATCCCCATTGATCTGAGAAACAATCAATTGCGAATCACTTCGGGAGATGATTCGTTCCGCCCCCAAATTTCTTGCGAGGCCTAGCCCTGCTATGAGGGCCTCATATTCCGCCTCGTTATTGGTTGATTCAAAGTCAAACCGCAAGGCATATTCAAATTCTTTTTTGTTGGGGTTGATGATTAGGAGTCCTACTCCACAACCATCTTTGGAGAAAGACTCATCCACATATAATGTCCAGTCAGCTACTGGCTTGATATCTTCCTCCACAGATATCCCTTCAGCCAAGAAGTCCGCTAATGCTTTGGCTTTGATAGAAGTTCTTGACTTGTATTGGATATCATACTCTGCAAGCTCCACAGTCCATTTGGCAGTTCGGCCAGATGTGTCTGGCTTTGACAAGATTTGTTTTAAGGGTTGGTCAGTGACCACTACAATAGGATGAGCTTGCAGGTAAGGCCTGAACTTCCTCGCTGCTACTACGAGTGCTAAGACTACCTTCTCAGCATTGGGATATCTCACTTCAGGCCCATGTAAAATTTTACTTGCAAAATAGATGGGCCTTTGCACATTATCCTGCTCCATGAGCAGAACTGGGCTTACAGCTTCTTTGCACGTTGAGAGGTATACATATAGCTCTTCTCCGGGCAGGGGTGAAGTCAGCATTGGCACCTCGGCCAGATGGGACTTCAGCTCATCGAAGGTTTTTTGACATTGATCATCCCACTGGAAAGCTATTTTCTTCTTCAGGACCTGGAAGAAAGGAAGAGACCTTTCGTCCGATTTAGATAAAAATCTGCTCAGCGCGGCAATTCGGCCCGTTAGCCTTTGCACTTCCTTCACATTCCTAGGGGGATGCATGTTTTGTAAAGCTTCAATCTTAGCAGGGTTTGCCTGCACCCCCTCCTTGGAAACCATATACCTCAAGAACTTTCTAGTGCGTACCGCAAACGTGCATTTTTTCGGGTTTAGTCTCATGTGCGAGTCTCTCAACACAGTGAAGACTTCTCTCAAGTTCTGAATATATTGATCAAGAGACCTGCTCTTGATAAGCATATCATCGATGTAAACTTCCATTATTCGGCCAATTTGTTTGCTGAACAAAGAGTTGACCAGGCGTTGATAGGTGGCCCCAGCATTCTTCAACCCAAATGGCATAGTTACATAACAATAAGTATCTAACTCTATTATAAAAGTAGTTTTCTCCTGATCTTCTAATGCCATGATGATCTGATGATAGCCTTTGAAGGCATCTAAAAAATCGAAGATCTCATGTCCAAGCGTTGAGTCCACTAGCCTGTCAATTTTAGGAAGCAGATAACAATCTTTTGGACATGCTTTGTTGAGGTCAATGTAGTCTATATACATCCTTCAAGATTCATCCTGCTTAGGAACCACCACTGGGTTAGCCAACAATATTGGATAAAGTACTTCAACAATGAATTTTACAGCCAAGAGCTTCTTGACCTCCTCTTCAATGACTTTATTCCTTTCTGGAGCGAAGTTTTGCTTCTTTTGATTTATGGGATTTGCCAAGGGATCAACGTTCAGTTTATGCTCAGCCAGATGTGAGGGAATCCCTGGCATGTCTTCAGCAGTCCATGCGAAGATAATTGCAAATTCTCTCAGCAGAGCCTGCAGCTGAGCTAGCAATTCAGACGGCATCTATGTCCCGATTTTAATGACATTTTCAGGTCGGCTCAGATCGAGGATGAAATCCTGCACCGCATCATCCGAATGCAAGTGCTCCTCAACTGAAGGTATCAGTTCATCAAGACTAACTTGCTGAACTGCCTCATTTCCTTGGGTGGCGATAGCATAACAAATCTGTGCCACTTGTGTATCACCTTGTATGGTTACCACCCCCTGGAGTGGGAAACTTCATCCTGACATGCAAAGGTGATACAATGGCCTCTAATGCCACCAAAACTGGCCGGCCCAATATGATGTTGTATGCGGACATCTCCTTGATGACCACAAAATCTATCCATATACACCGATAGGCGGGGGGTTTGCCAAAACTGCAACTGAGCGTGACCAGACCTGCTGGCTGAACTGCAGCTCCAGTAAAACCATATAACTAAGAAGTGACAGGCCTCATCAGGGAATCGGGTAATCCAAACTGCTGATATACTCGATAAAACATTACATTCACGGCACTGCTGGTGTCCACATAAACACGTCGGACCTCCACAATCTTATCAGGGGCTAAGTGTATGCACAGGTCTATCACTAAACCTGTGTTGTTGGAGTCCAGTGGAATGTGATCTTCTGGCCCATAAGTCAATTCCCTTGCCATCTTGGCTCTTTTAGATGGCGGACCTGATGAAGTTCCTGAGCAACTGGGTGCACCTTGACCTATGTGAGATGGACCTTCAGAGATGGTATATATAATGGTATTAACCTGGGCCGACCTGTAGCCCCATGCCTTCCTTGCTCTTCATCACCGTCAGTCCTGCGATGTCGAGGTGGGGACTCTGGCCGGCATTTGTCCTTCTGAGAGTCCTTGTGAAAATCTAACCGATTGTGCAGGCGTGAACGTGGGTCATAAAATTGCTTTAAATGACCCTGCTCTATCAGTTGCTTGATAGCCTGAGCTAGTTGTCTGCAATCTTCGGTGTCATGCCCGATATCTCTATGATATCGGCAATAAAGTTTTGGGTTTCTTTTTCCCCTAGGCCCATACAGAGGCTCTGGATCTACCCTCAGACCGTCTTTCTCCATGACAGGCAAAATATAATCTTTTGAGGCCAAGAGGGGTAAGCCCTCGTTACCACCCTTGCCTTTTCCACCCATGCGATCAAACGCAATGCGCTGATCACGGTCTTTTCCTTCATTGCACCGATCCTCCTTTTTGGACCCGGATCGGCTTTCTTGCCCAGCTCCTTGCTCGGCTTCCCTCTTCAATCTGTTTGCCTCCTCGCCTCGGGCAAACTGGTGAGCTTTCTCCAAGCACTTCCTCAAGGTTGTAGGTCCCTCTTCAGCCAGTTGGGAGAAGAGGCGACCACCTCGGAACCCATTGATGAAGGCAGCAGCTTTCACGCCTTCATTCCTGTCACTGACCTGCAGCGACTCATCTGAAAAACACTGCATATACTTCAGGACTGACTCATCCAAACCCTGTCTCAAGGTCATTAAGTAGGTGAGTTCTTCACAAAAGGGGTGCTGGACACAAACTGCGATTTAAACGTTTGTGCCAGCTGCTTGAAAGACTTCACCGATTTTGATGGGAGCTCTTGGAAGCATCTCTTGGCCTTTTCTCGTAAATACAACGGGAAAGTTTTGCAATGCAGAGGATCTGGGATTTTTTCAGACTCATTGCAGTTTGAAACTAGAAAAGATGATCTGTTGCGTCTGTGGTCCCATCATAAGTGTCCATCTTTGGCACCTTAAAACTGTCTGGTGCCAAATATTCTACAATATCCCAGGAAAAATGACTTTCCTGGACTGCTTGCACAAATTCTTGTTTGTGCTCTTCGTAATAAGCTCTCAGCCTGCGAAGAACTTCTTCGTCCCTGGGGACGCTCTTTAAAGACTTTGACCTTACACTTAAGTGAGGTCTGGACAAATATTTTGACTCCACAGTTGGAGCTTTGAAACTGTGTCTTCTAGCATCCGTCATAAAACCTCTAGGCAGTCTAGAGGACTGGTCTTGTGATACTTCTTTAGGAGGCAAAGGTGGATCTTCCTCTATAACATGCACCTCCGGCTATTTGCCTTTAAACTGCTGTACTACAGCCTCGAACACGTCCATGTTCTCTGCAACATATTTCATTGCTTTATCCCTATCCTCCCTTGAAACTTCCGGAATAAGATTAGGATTAGGCGATTCAGGCACTAGAGAAACCTATCCAGGGACACCTGAGCCCGTAGTCATGCGCCGTGGCTGGTTGGATGACTCACCCAAACCTTCACGACGACCTTTTGACATAGAAAGATGTTGGCTGTTTTGAGTTTGAACTTTTTACTGGATTAAGGGACTAGAAGCCCTCTTTCTAGTGCCAAATGATGAAGCCGGATCTTCACCAAGGGTCTAAGATGACTCCAAATAAACGTCGTCAATTGACTTGAAGAAAGTAGCTGGAATAGCTTCCTGGAAGTCCTGCACAAGGAAGCACAAATCAGAGGTCCCGGGGGTGTGACCCCGGGTAAAACCCTCCGACGCTCAAGTCAGTTTAGGCCATTTCTCACCGAGAATATAATTTGGTATGTGGAGTTAGAAAGTTCTCACAGTTCTTGGCTCAGGAGAAAATTCGATGCATTAGCTCCCGGAGATCTGAAAATGTTTTCCATCGGATCCTTTTTCTGGTCTGCGTTAGCTTTCTTTTATTAGTTTTTCCCGCCCTCTGCCTCTGATAGCAGATAAGATGTTTGCTTGGAGCAGAGAACCTATGACGCAGTAGGTCTGCTGATGTGACTAGTAGATCGGCTGATGTGACTAGTAGGTCGGCCGATGTGACCTTGGCGTATACAGGCTGATCATCCCAACGTGTACTCTTTCTTCGAATTGTACTTCTGTCTGATGGTCCCACGATGTAATGATATGTTTAACTCCTTCGCCGTAGTGTAAAATCAAACTTGGCCGAAGTGGTCCAAAGCGTAGCTCTTAGGCCGAAGTTGAGGTTGAAGTTAGGTACCGAGGTGCAATCCTTTAGCGCATTCTTTGATAATAAGAAGGATGCTATGCAACATAGCCGAAGTGCAGTTTGGCTGAACAGCAATGCTTGGGTGCCGAACTGCAGGAGTTGTACACTTACACAATATCTGCCGTTGACTGTCGTTGACTAACAGATGATTATTTCTGGTTTATCATGGCAAAACCAGGTTATATGAGTTTTCTGGTCATCTGGTTGTCCAATCAAGAGAATCCAATTAAACATGAGAGAAATCTTTGGATCAATGAAATGAACACAAGGTAAATACACATCGTTATTCAGAACCATTTTGTACCAAGTAGGAAAACAAGTGTTAGAAACAAGTCAAGGCTGCTCTTCTAACCTAATAGGCATTCTATAGAAGCGAAGAGCAAAAATGTCTCAATGTATCATTTGAGCATTTTATTGATATCAATGCTTGTATTCTTCTTTATTCTTCTTCTCAATAAAAAAGCCCCGGCTCTAAGCCTTATCTTCTAATTTCCAAAATCTGTAAAGGAGGTAAACTCACACATCTTCTTTATACATATTTGTAAAATGCTTGTCAATATGTGATCAAAATTTCTTTTGGTGAGGCATTGGTCAAGATATCGATTTATGGTTTAGTTACTTTATAAAAGAGTTTTATTCGAAGTAGTTGGTATATAAATCCAACAACCGTTTTTGGTGACTTTTTATGATTAATTAATACCTAGGATCTTATCTCTAGAACTAATAGAGGTCACACTATCTGAACCAGTATAAATCTTTTGAGCCTATTTCCTGTTTTTGGTTTTTCTGTTGAGTCTTTTTACACGTTTTCCTGAGTCGGTAAAAATAGAAAAAGTTTTCAAAATTACATCAAATTTTAATGGAAAAAATGCAGGAGTTGGGATTTTTTGAAACTGAGAATGACTGATTTTTGATGAGTAAAATTCATTCAAATGTTTAAAGTTCTACAACTGCTGCATTCTATTTCATTTGAAAAAAGTAACAAGTCTGGCATAATTTCTGAAGAAATTTAAAAAAAAACAGTTTTACACAATAAAGTATAAAAATTAAGGGCGAACTCAGCCAATTTTCATAATGTTTACACGAGGATTGAGAGATTTCATTCCTCAAAGTTCAACAAATTTTTATCCAGATTGACATTGGTCACACTAAACCGATTTTGAAAAATTTATAAGTGAATTTTCGCAAGATTTTTTCAGTTGATTAACTAGATATCCTGATTAACAATATCAAAAAGTTTCATAATTTTTAGAGTTCATATAAAATATGAATTAATTTTTAAAAAATGTAAATAGTTTGCCGAAACTTTTCAGAACTAAAGTTCGGTTGGAATATTTTAAAAGTCTAGTTTTCTGTACCTAGTATCCAATCCTTCGGGCTTTTAGAGATTCTGTATAGGTCCTACACAGCAAAGAAGGATAGCCAATGCAAAGTAGCCGGCAAATATAGAAACTTCCATCCGGGAGCCCTAGAAAGTAATCATTGTTCATGTTCTTTATTGAGAAAATCACCTTTTGCCCATGTGTTTTGGCTATTTATTCCTTTGTCCTCTAGTGTTTAAAATTACATACTTAACTCTTTTGTGCTTTTGGACTGATGATGAAATGACATTTTCAAGGAAAAATTGGCCGGACGTGAAGCACACACGCCGGTTAAGTGGGCAATTTAGACTTTTAACTAAATCTTACTGGACAAAAATACCCCTCCCCTACATGTTTTCTTCCTCCCTCGTTCCTACAGTCTGCGGCATCTCCTTCATTTTCTACACTATTCATCCTTTACAAGTTTTAAATTCAACTCTGCAGGTGGCGATCCTTGCTGCTCCATATAAGTTCCTTCCACTTCTCTTGCTCTTGAATCAATTTAATTTCCTTCCACCTCCTATATTGAATTTCTGAGTCCTGCATTAGTGGAAGATTATTCTTCTACTTTCATTTCCATCCTTCCTGATCTCGATCTCCATGGAATTGGTGAAGGATGAACAAATTTTTCCTCCAAAGTTTCCTCCTTTTTGGTGGGCTCATTCTCGTTGATTTTCTTGACTTTACATAAAATCTCTTGGAATCAATATTTTTTAGCTCAAATCTAGTATTTAGAGAAGATTCCCATGTTATTTCTACAGAATTAGACACGGCTGAGATCAAAAAGAAGAAAGAAAAAATGGACAGAAGAACTATAAAATAATCAACTATTATAATGTTTGCTGACTGCTCACGGATTAACATAAGATTCCTCATTCATGATATAATTTTCTACAAATATAATTCAAAAGAATAGCTATGGGGAAAATTTATCCTATTCCGCACCATGGAACTTGAGATGAGGAGGAAGAAAGACTGAGTTCGCCAATGAAGCCAAGATGCAAAAGCATCATTCTCACTGAATTTATTGCAAAAGCGTCATTGATTCTTTGATAAAAAAGATGAGAAGATGTCCGACGATAAATTTGATAGTTAATCCACTGGCAGATGGATAGAAGCACATTCCTTTTTTTGGCAACTCGTTTTGGTTTACTTTATAATTAGTTTTCTAATTTTGGCTTCATGGCCATAATTTTGGTTTACTTTATAATTAGATTGGTCCACTTCGTTGCTCACCTGGTGGATTGTTCCTTTCAAGGTCAATAGGAGACACGGATGTTGGGGATGAGGCTGAAATCCAAAATCCATCAGTTTATGATGAAAAGATCAAAACTTGGAGTTCTCAGTATCACAGGGGGTATGAGGAGGTTCTGGTACAAAGAGGACCCGAAAGAGCTGTTGATTTTGTATCGTCGAAAGAGAGAAGGGGGAAGGGGGAAGGAGGAGAAGGATGGGAAGAAAAAGAAGAAGAAGAAGAAGAAGAAGAATTTAATGAAAGAGATATTTATGTCTTTACAGCAATTTCATCCAATTTCTCTCCTGAAAATGCCATTTCACTATCAGTCAAAAAACACAGGAGGGTTAAGTATCTAATTTTAAACATCAAAGGTAAAAGAATGAATAGCCAAAACATACGGAGCAAAAGGTGATTTTCCCTTCTTTATTTGATCATTTGTTCCTTAAACACATACTGTTAATATCTACAATTTTTACCTAATTTTCTTCAAAAGTCTCAGAAGAAAGTTTATGTACTCATAGTATTTACGAGACCAGAACTTGAAGCTTAATACGGGATCAAAATTGAATAAATTATATTTTATTTCTTTCCATTAAGTATTTACTTTACGTATTGTTTTGAGTTGAATTGAATAAATGTCTCTATTGTTATGAAATTAGTAAAGTTGTGTTTTATCTGAAATTCTACTATTCGATAAACATAATGTAGCGCCGCGGCTCGGATAGCGGACCCGAATTGGTGCACCCATCGTAGCCTATTGAGAGGACTACCAGACGCCATTACTCTCACATACACATCATCACTGATGTAAGAGAAATAAGCGGAGAGACACGTGCAAATTAAAATCTAAATCCATCAAACTTGTAGTCTCCAAAAGCATAAGTGAATAAAACTGTTCATGGACGCAGCCATCTAATTCCTCAAATGAATGAAATAAAATAAATAACAAGAAGTGGTCTATCACAATCTCCAATTTAGACTTTAAGCACCCCACTCAACCCACTCGCCATCGTCCTCAATGAATATCATGTCATATCCGGCCTCATCTGCAAAACAACGGTAGTACCCTTAGCGAAAAACGCTAGCAAGTAACCCGCTTATAAGACATACAGGATCATCACATGGCAAGACATGAGTGAATATTAATACCAAGGGAAAAAGGGGCACATGTCCTGAATTATTCCAAATTCGATTTTACTTGCATAATAAAAGTAAAGAACAAGTATCACACAAGTAAACAATGAGTCACTTACATAACAATCATCCTATCAGAACGGAACACACGATGCATGCCATTTCAAATAATGGTCTACACTACACAGTCACAAATGCTTATGCAATACTTTCCAAAACAGTGCAATGCATGTCACAATGTCCGATCGCATAACTTTATACCATGTGATGGGTCACAGCTTGTCTTTATATCCTGTGACACATCACAACTTAACTTTATACACTGTAATGTTCCACAGCTTGTCTTTGTACCCTGTGTCACATTACAGCTCACTTTATACCCTGTAGTGGTTACTACTTGTCTTTATACCCTGTAACGCACCACAACTCATTTTGCAAAACTTTATACCCTGTGCCAAAGCACAGCTCTTATCAAAACATAATGCAAATGCAAGTGTCATGATGCAAATATGCACATTCAACATATCATTCAATCACTCGAGGCTCATCTCATTCACACATTAGCGTGTCACTACATGCTCAGGTCTACCTCACACAAACATTCAGACTAGGGATGCAAAGGAGGAAGTAGACCACCCTACACGTTCCATTTGAGCCTTTTGAAGCCTCAAACGTTCATCCTTAACCCCTTAGATCATTCACACTGAAGTCTAATTCAAATACCTCACGATGTCCTCACTATTGATTCACCATCTTAGGTCGCGTTCCCAAGACTTACACTAACCTCAATCAGGTCCTAAGAAGCCTCTAATGTCTCCCAAATGGGTCCTCTAGCTTCTCTTTTCCTCCTTCTATTTTCTTACAAAACTGTATAACATCATCCCCTACATCGATCGATCGATGTCACATCATACCCTACATCGATCGATCGATGTCCATCAGAATACTTTCTGTCTCACTTCATATCCTACATCGATCGATCGAAGTGACTTCATATCCTCGCATTGATCGATCGAAGTCCGTCAGAATACTTTCTGCCTCACATCAGTCTCTCAATGCCCCTACATCGATCGATCGATGTCACATCATATCCTACATCGATCGATCGATGTCTACGATTCCAAAAAAGAAACTCCGCGATTTCTGCAGAAACTGCAGAACGAAAACTCCAATCAATCCCAAACTTCATCCCAATCATTCCAGGCCTGATCTCTGCTATAATCTCATGCTTAAACTACAAATTGAACACTACACACATCCCAAACAAAGATTCAAGCCTAGAACTCAATGATTTCAACCCACTAATCCAAAGATCCCACCTTTCACCCTCAAACCCTATTATAGCAGTTCAATCACAGCGAAAGGGGATTCAAGGGTGGGGATTTGCAGGAATTCACATATACACCAACAATAAATTAGGTTTTCAACATATGACGGCCAAAACATCGAAACCATAACACAGAATTTCACATAATTCACAAAAGATAGACAAGCATAGAATACTGCATGGTGATCCAATTTTGATACACAAATAGGGCCTTTTTCTCCGCAAATCGCAGTAACTTATAAGATGATTACTTGCCTTTGATTACGGATAATCGGATTGGACAACAGAAAGGATTTGGATAGATTCCTGAAGGCGGTCTTCTTCACCTAGGGTTTGCAGGAGTCGACTAGCTGGAGAGGAGGAGAAGAAATCGACGCTTTTTTTCCTGAAAATGGGGGAAACTGACGTTCTGTCAGTTTTATTATGGGAAAGGGCAAAACTGGAATTCTTAGATTGTATTCTATTTAAACCCTTTTTCTTTAATTCTTAATTCTAATATTTAATTTAGTATTAATTGATACTTAATAGGTTATTAATTCCTTAAAATTTCTCCTCTCATTTAATTAAGTTCCGGAGGGTGCGGGGAATAACACATAAAGAGTTAAAATGTTACGATATCTAATAGAAATATTGATTTGAGAGCCATAGAGGAAAAAGAAAGATTTCAAATGCAGTCAAAAAGAAATTAGATTGAAAAGCAGAGCTACTTCCAGTATGTATTTTGTTTTTCGAATCGTCATACTATTTTACTTCCTAGATAAAAATGTTAAAAAAGTGCACCTGAAACAAAGATGTCTAAAACTCTTAAAGCTAACTCTCACAAGTTGGACAGAACTCTCAAAAGCTTAAGGTCCTCTCCTCAACAGCAGAGAGCACCGAAATGTTCAGGATCAGGGAGTGCGCTCCCCATATGGGGAGCTCTCCGTGAATGTTCCTGAGACAGTATTGTTAGAAGTTGCACCTTTTTATTTAAGGATTCATGTTTTTGAATTTTGAAAGACTCTCAATCATTCTAAACGTACATAAAGTGTTTTTGGAGTTAGAAATCTGCACAATGAAAGCCTTTGAATACAAATTGAGCATTCATTAAGATGTTGCATGTAGCAAAGTTGAAGAACATACTTGATGAAAAACTTTACGTAGTTTCTCTTTCTTCTTCTCTTACTCTAAAATACTTTTATATATGAGTTTAATCTTCTTCGTTTAGTGAAAACGAAAAAAAGACGCTTTTAAATTCTGCAAAATATTTGATGTGTAGTCTACTTTGCAAGCAAAATTATTTCGAAAGGCAGTGACTTTGTTACTTCTCAGTTTTGATTGTGTTTTCAACTATCTAATCCTCAAATGAGTTAACTAATTTCTTGAGTTATTTTCATCTTCTGTTCCTTAATTTTTGAACAATCTTAAAGCAATTTTCTTTGCAGAAGATGATTGTCGCGTCCCGCCCGAAACTAGGTTTTTGGTACGGTGCACCTATCGTACTCTACTATGAAAAGCACAAGGCGTCGATACTATACATGTGTATGTCGACATGAATCGTAAATCGAGATAGCGGAAACAAAATGAAGATAAACATACAACATGCGATAAGTGCGTACAAATCATAGTGTAAAATGTCTCAAAATAATCTAACTACATCATGATCAAAACCCAACATACCTAGTACATACCTCCGGCACACATCTCAGCTCACGGATAGTTTTGCTGGGGTCCTTCCTCAATGAACAAGGTATCAGGGTCCTTGTTCTCTTCAATGTGATGAGGCAAGTATGAGCGATAACACTAATCGCACAGCAAGCAATCCGTCTAGATACGTCATGTGGATCATTCATGAGAGATGGGGTAATAAAGTAACGATACGTAAATAAAGAACATAACATTTCACATCTCCAACTTAAATAAATAAAGTGCATAACATAAAGGTAAATAAGTAACATGTAACACATATATCTCTATTATGTAAACATTTTATGCTATCAGGTCGCTAGCAAACGCCACTAACATAGGTCTCCATACTTAGAATTTCAATCAAGGTCTATGATATCATGATACTTATTCTTATCATCTAGATGCATCAAGTCCCTATAAAAATCATGTAAATGTGATACCCTTATGATGCGATGTCTTTAAAACGGTGTGATAACATAAACTGTAAATCATGTAACAATATCCATTTTTCTGTAACATGTCAAACTATAATACTTTCATAACATGATCTTTTCATATGATAACTGTGATACTTTAACTTGCATGCAAATAATATCGTCATAGAAACGGAATAATCTCCTATATAGAATATATATGAATATGAATCCTATGAGTCCACATGGTGTTACCTCATACGTACATATTACTAATGGTAACTTGATATACTGGAGATCCCTTGTCCTAGACAAGGTGTTACACTCGAGTTTGTAAATACTCTATGCCCATAACATCAATCCCCTTGGGTTCCGATATCATGCGGCGCTCCAATCATCGATAGCATAATGTATGCCTCATGACATCAACTACCTCGGTTCTGATGTCATGATAGTGCACCAAATGCACATATAAATACTGTAAACATGTCATGGGATATCCGACTATACGATATGACTCTACGTGCAAGGATGAAATTTTAAACCAATTTATGAGATGTAACAATGTATGCATATCTCTTGACTAACTTATACATTTCATCATCATATTCTCTTAAACCTTCTCATGTTATCATACGCTAAAAAACCCACATATATGCACATAAACTATGACTCAAATCATGAAAATAGACTTATTCTCTATACTTCAATCCCTCGGCAAATATACTCAAAAAAGCCCACTTTTTCCTTTATTTTATCCCTCCATATTTCATTAAAATACACATCTTACACTTAGTTAAAACAACTGAAGACCCTGATTTCATATTCATGCACACATGTTTCCATATTTCATAAGAATATACATAAGATAATCATATTTTTTATTACACTTTATTTTATACATATTTATATCCATAAGCATGTCCAAAGCTATTTATTTCACACCAAATATGAATATAAGTCAAATATATATATATATATATATATATATATGTGTGTGTGTGTGTGTGTGTGTGTATACATTCAAAAATAGCCATTTTGCCGAATATACATATATATACACATTTATATTTTTCTTTTCATATATCACACTGCTTTGTTCTATATTTGCCTTATTTATTCCACCTTTAATTACATATATCCGTGTGTATATATATGTGTGTGTGTGTGTCAAAAGTGGCCATTGGCCAAATATATATATATATATATATATATATATACGTGAGGCCAAGGTTTTATCCACAAGGGTGGTTTTACTTGGCAAGGTTTTAATGCGGCATATCATATACAATTGGCGGCTAGCAATCATTAGCTTTCTAGTCAACTTATTCTCTTACGACGATTATGTAATATGGTATTCCTCCGCCATACGTGAGGCCTTACTTTAATAATAAATATAGCCTTATCAATATATATATATATAGACACACACATACGTATATTTTCCTTTCATATAGCACATTTCTTTACTGTACATTTTACTTTTATCACCATTTCTTTTTATATCAAACATATTTATACTTATAACATGTCATAAATTTTATTATTTTCCTTACATTTTATAATTTGGCAAAGTTTATACATGTGTATATATCACATATATTCTTTTCTTTTCCACATCTTTTACTTATATCTTGGTTTGAATATTTCTACTAACTATAAACATAGTAGTTTCCATCCACATAAAGTCTCACAAAGTCATCATAAAATGCATAAACATGTCAAGGGATGGAAACCATGAAAATAAAGCAAGTAGAATATAAAAATACGCTTAGGCCGTGTGCATACATTTGTATATATGAAATGATGATCATAATAAACAACACATATGATCAAGTATGTTAGTCATGCTTATGATGCATATATAAACATACTAAAAGAAGATCATAAAACATATGAAAACAAAAAACCATAGAAAATACATATTGATGATCATCATGGAAAAATACATGAACATATACATCAAAGGCACCTTCTTAGTACGCTTTTCTTAACATGTCATATGTCTTTATTTTCCTTCTTTATATTTCATATATATCACATAAGAGTGTTCATTTTGTTTCATTTATACATATAGGCTCATATTTCCCCACATGGTCATGTGTATGTATATGGTATTTAACACTTTATACATCACTTAAGAACATAGCTTTTACATATTCTTGATACTAAAACCTTGAACATACGTCATGAATGACCCAACTTTATTTGATTATATAAACTTGAATCTTTGAAAATCTATGAAGGATCAAGAAAGAATACTTATCTTTATCACTTAACCTTTAAATACAAGTTAAAATTTCCTCACTTGGCTTGAAGAAACTCTTTCTTTTCCTCCCCTAGGAACCAACGGTTTTTGGACCAAAATGAGAGGGTTAGTGAGCAACAATGAAATGGATAAATGGCAGAAGAATAGTTGAACTTAGATGATATTCTTGTCTTGTTGCTTCTTGGTTCTTGGCTCAATTAACCTTGGTCTCATTAGTTCTTTGATGAAGGAGGATGTTATAGCTAATCTTTTGGATGATTTTGTGAGGTGAAGAGCAAAAAATTTTCCTTCTTGGCTTTCTCTTGTAACTCTCGGTTTTTTTGTGGGGATAAAGAGGCTTGAAGACTTGTTTTCAATGGCTTGAAGGAAGAGAAAGATACTAGTTGTTTGATAAAATGTGAAGTGTGGAAGAAAGAAAGAAAACACCCTATTTCTAAGAAAATATTTCGGCCAAGAGAGGGAAGAGAGGGAAAGGAGGGAAAAGGAAGAAGTGGAGTGGTTGGAAGAGGGTAAGAAATCATGGAAGTCTTCTTTCCATCTTGTCCTAGGCCTTATGACTGAAATTTTATCTTCCTATTTTTTTCCTTCCGAAATATCTTCTATGTTGTAATTTCTTTTTCTTTTATTTAAGTAGTCTAAAATACTACTGTCATGCCTTTTTCTTTTGGTTTAAGTTCTTCTAGGTTGTAAGTTGTTACATGTTAGTCTTATGTTACATTTTATTCAAGTAGATGTAAAAGTTTGTTATCGATTTTCGTCGCACATCGCTATTTCGTGTGTTTTAATACAAGCGCAAAATTTATACATGTATAACTACGATAAAAAAATACGCATCGAAGTAACAAAATTTTTATAGGCGTAACATTCTCCTCCATTATAAAAAGTTTTGCCCTCAAAACTTACATATCTCTAATCAAAGAGTTGTGGATATTGCAATCTCATATGCTGCTCAGGCTCCCATGTCGTTTCTCGTTCGGTATGATTACTCCATTGTATCTTGACAAACAGAATCGATATCCTCAATATCTGCTCCTTGCGATCCACAATCCTTACCGAAACCTTCTGGTATGTGGCATTTTCTCAAATAATCACCTGCTGCTTTTCTAATATATGGCTCAGATCGTGTACATAACGCCGCAACTGAGATACGTGAAACACGTCATGTACATGTGATAATGTAGGAGGTAGAGTCAACCGATAAGCAACTATTCCCACTTTCTCCAAGATCTCATATAGGGCAATAAATCGAGGGCTAAGCTTTCCGTTAATCCCGAATCTCATACACCCTTGGTCGGTGAAACTGTCAAATATACTTTCTCGCCCATATCAAACTCTATCGGCCATCTCTTCCCGTCGGCCCAAGTTTTGCTACGGTCTTAGACAGCCTTCAATCTATCACGTATCACTTTTGATCCTTTCCAAGGTGCGCTCCACCAACTCTGGGCCCATAATGGCTCTCTCTCCAACCTCATCCCAATATAATGGAGATCGACACTTACATCCATACTGTGCCCGAATGGTGCCATGCCAATAGAACTGTGGTAGCTGTTATTATACGAGAACTCAATCAACTTCATTGATTTATCCCAGCTGTTGGGTGCAGCAACTGTCCCGTTGTGCGTAGGCCATGTGGGCCAAGTCACAGTCGAATGTCGTGGGCGTTTGTGTGTGTTGAATGCACTATAAGGCTAGGGTATGCGCATCTCCTATCACCGATTGGTTTTGGGAGAGTTGGTAGCGCCTGAGATCTTACAAGTGGTATCAGAGCCAAGGTCACGGGTTCGATTCCCAGCAGGAGCAATTGCTGAGGGAGAGATTGTTGGGTGCAGCAATTGTCCCGTGGTGCATAGGTCGTGTGGGTAAAGTCACATCAAATGTTGTGGGTGCTTATGTGTGTTAAATGCACTATAAGGCTAGGGTATACGCATCTTCTCTCACCAATTTGTTTTGGAAGAGTTGGTAGCGCCTAAGCTCCTGCACTAGCTACCCTTGAAATCCAAAGCTTGCACATAAGCATATGTTTGTATGGTATGCTCTAACTACCCATTGGTCTATTAGTGAAACACGATACTCATTCTGATCTCGGTACCCATAGCATGTTCATCAGCCCTCTAGAATCATGAAGTAAAGCGCGGATCTCTATCACATACAATGCTGACTGTTGTCCCATGCAAGCTTACAATATCGTCCATATACATACTCACCAACTTCTCTAAAGACGTCTGAATCGACATGGGTAAGAAATATGTCGATTTAGTGAGTCTATCAACGATTACCCAAATTGTATCATAACCGCTACGAGTCTTAGGAAGTCCGGCAACAAAGTCGATCGTGATATGCTCCCGCTTCCATTCTGGAATCTCCAATGGCTGTAATAATCCAACATGTCGTTTATGCTCCGCTTTAACCTGCTGACAAACATGACATCTCTCTACAAACTCCGCAAACTGACGCTTCATGCCATTCCACCAATAATTTCTTTTAAGATCCTGATACATTTTGGTGGCTCTCGGATGGATAGATAATCGCAAATTGTGAGCCTCAGTCATGATCTTCCTCTTAACCTCATTAATATCCGATACACACAATCTTCCACTGAACCAAAAGCTGCCATCGTCATAAAGCTGAAATATTCGATCAACAAAAGTAGGAGTGATCATCAACGTAGCCAGAATATTTGGAGTCGACTCAACTACATCTAATCCGAACTCGGCTATCTTCCTCTCAAGAGGCGTCTGTCGGACATGGCTCGATTTCCTACTCAGTGCATCTGCTACCTTGTTTGTCTTCCCTGGATGATAATGAATCACAAAATCATAGTCTTTTATTAATTCGAGCCATCTCCGCCGTCTCATGTTTAGCTCTTTCAAGTGAAAAGGTACTTCAAACTTTTATGGTCTGTATAAGCCTCACACCTTTCACCATAGATGTAGTGTCCCAAGATTTTCGACACAAATGCTAATTCTGCTCATAGGGTTTTGACTGTCTCGAAGCAGAAGCAATTACCCGCTTGTTCTGCATCAATACGTAACCTACAAGGAAAGGGTTATCGAACGTATAATTTAGGAAATTTTAAACTAATGAAGTAGTTTATTTATTTACTTAACCCATTCTTGGACGCATCGCTATACACTGCAAACCCTTCACCAAAATTGGGTTGCGCTAAAATCGGAGCTGATGTCAATCTCTTCTTAAGCTTGACGAAACTTTGCTCACACGTGACAATCCAGTCAAACCTCGTCCTTTTCATGTGTCAGTCTGGTTAGTGGAACTATATTTCTGGAGAAACCTTCGACGAACTTCTGATAATATTCGGCTAATTCAAAGAAACTTCGAATCTCTGTCATGTTCGTTGGTCTTGACCACTCAGTAATGGCCTTGATCTTATTGGAGTCTACTGATATGCCATCCTGAGAAACAACTTGACCTAGGAATACTACACTAAGTAGCCAAAACTCGCACTTACTGTACTTGGCATAGAGCTGCTTCTCCCGCAATATACTCAGTATGATCCTCAAGTGTCCAGTGTGTGCTTCCTCATCTGGCGAATGCACAAGAATGTCATCAATGAAAACCACTACAAACTTGTCCAGCTGCTCGCAGAACCCGTATTCATCAAATCCATAAATGTTGTAGGGGCATTTGTCAAACTTGAATGCCATCACCAAGAATGGCCATATCGAGTACGGAAAGCGGTCTTAGCAACATCGTCTATTTTGATCTTCAGCTGGTGGTGACCGGAGCGAAGATCAATCTTACTAAATACTTTGGCACCCTGTATGCAAGGGTTACAGTTTAATTTCATGCACATTAGTGTTAATTAAGTATTTGAATTACTTTCCCTTAACTGATCCAACAAGTCATCGATCATCGGCAGTGGATACTCATTCTTGATCGTGATTTTATTTTGGTCCCTGTAATCGATGCAGGGTCTCATACTGCCATCCTTCTTCATCACAAACAAAACTTGAGTTCCCCAAGGTGATACGCTGGGCCATATGAATTTCTTCTCGATCAACTCCTGTAACTGTTGAACTCTTTTAATTCTGCTGGAGCCATCCGACTCGGTGCTTTAGAGATACGGTCTACGCTGGGTACAACGTTTATCTCGAACTCGATCTCCCTATCCGGAGGTAAACCAAACAAGTCATCTGGAAATACATTCGAAAAATCTCTGACTACCGGAATTCTATCGAGCATAGGCATCACTGATTCATCTCCGAGGGTACCCTCATCTCCCTTCTTTAGCGCTCGGTAAGCTTCTGCTTCTGTGAGATATACATCGGGTGGTATGTTCTTCAAGTTTGAATTTCCCTGATATACAACCTCCTCTCGGGTCAGATCCTCGATCGCGATGCACTTTTCTTGACAAACAATATCAGCATGGTACTTGAACTGCCAATCCATGCCCAGAATAATGTCGGAGTCCCCAATCTGTATAGGAATTGGGGTAGCCTCAAACTTTTGCCCTTCTATCTCGATTTCACAATCCTTGTAAAGGTGATGTGAAATAAGGACCTGCTTGGCAGCGGCTTGAACACGATAAGGCGTCTTTAACCATGTCGGACAGCTGCTAAGGTTTTTGGCTAATTTCTTAGACACAAAAGAGTGGCTTGCGCCACTATCAAACGACACATTCGCACGTATGTTGTTCACCACTATAGCATCTGAGACAATTAATACTTCAAGTAGGGAATTCTAAACAGGTATAACATAATAGCACTTAAATTCCGAAGTTAAATATACATGTCATTACATCGGGCGCATCAAAAGATTCAGCATCTGTCATCGCATGAACTTGGGCATTGGCACGTGGGTGATCCTTCTGCTGTTGAACATTCCTCTGCACTGGACAGTCCTTCATCATATGGCCGGTCTTTCCACATCTGAAACAAGCATCAGTCTCTAGTCGACACTCTTCTATGTGCACTCCATGATGAGTGGGGCAAGGGGGAATAGTTATATGTGGCCCCGCTCTATACTATTGTGGCTGCTGATGCGGCGGTTGTGGGGCCTGCTGAAGTGGCGACTGCCTCTGAAACTGTGTGGATCGCTAAGGCTGCTGCCTTGGCTGAAGTCTACCACTGAATCGTCTCTATTCCTTGGTCCACTGTCTGGACCGATCACCTCCTATTTCTCGTGGCCTCTTGCCTATCATCTCCTCATCTCTACTCCGAATATCACGCTCATTGCGATAGCATGTATCTAGTAGCTCACTGAAATCCCTTGGATTTGCATTCAAAATCCAGGTGTGAATGCATGAGTATAGAACCCTCTCGAACTTAATCATCTTGAGCTGCTCATCCCCCATGATAGCTGAGACATATCTCCCTATAGCGGTAAACTGATTGGGATAGTCTGCCACTTTCATGCCGGACGCCTGCATTAAAGACTCAAACATTCCTATCTTCTTTAAAGTAACTGAGGGTGGGATGTAACACTTATGGAACTGCATAAGAAATTGCACCCAAGTAAATGATATGGGCAGATGCTGTAGACTCGTATTCCACTACTGATTAGCCTTGCTAATCAGAAAAGGTCGAATCACCGGAGCTTTCATCTCGTAAGGTAACTGAATAATATCAAAATTACTCAGTACCTCATTTAGCCATTTCTCGGCTACATCTGTATCAGATCTGACCTCAAAATTAGGCACTCGGGCCCTCTTCAGCTCCCCATAAAAGAAACAAGTCCCTTGCTGTGGGGGTAGCGACGGCGACGACGGTGGAGGTACAGCCTGATTCTGATGACCGTTATTCACAACAGCCTGTCCAATCTGCACCAATGCTTAAAGTACTGCCTTATGACTATCCCGCTGATACTACTGCTATTGAGGTGGGAGTACGGGATCAAAAAATGGTGGTACCGGCTTTGCTGGTGGAGGTACCTATGGCTGTGGAGGAGGGGGTAACTGTGCTGGTCTATGGGTGCATGGTCTGCCTCTCTATCATGACGACATCAAACTGGAGACATTTTATATCGATACAACAATCGACAAATAATTCATGAAAAATATTTATTCAAGTTATTTTTCCATACTCCTTGACAGTGTTTCTAATTATTAGGGTTTTCTCTATATCCGTCTATTACTTAAGTAAAATAATGTTATTTTGTCCGTTAACCCTAAACTATTCTAGTTAGCCTAGTCTAAGGCTGGTTCTCTCAATCTAAAATCATTGCTTAAGTTCTAAAATCATCACTTAAACTCAAATTCATTTACTTTACTGTTTCTGTCACAGATCTAGAGCCTTAAGCTCTAATACCACTTGTAGCACCCCGTCCAAAACTAGAGTTTCGACACGATGCACTCGTCGTACTCTACTACAAGAAACACAAGACGTGGATACTATACATGTGCATGCCGACATGAATCGTAAATCGAGATAGTGAAAGCAAAAGAAAGATAAACATACGATATGCATATCAATACAAATCGTCATAGTGCATACAGATCATAGTGTATAATGTCTCAAAATAATCTAAGTACATCATGATCAAAACCCAACATATCCAGTACATAATTCTGGCCTACATCTCAGCTCACGAATACTCTAGCCGGGGTCCTTCCTCAATGAACAAGGCATCAGGGTCACTATTCTTTGCAATGTGATAAGGCAAGTATGAGCGATAACACAAGTCGTCCAGCAAGTAATCCGTCTAGAAACGTCATGTGAATCATACATGGGAGATGGGGTAATAAATTAAGAATACTAAATAAAGAACATAACATTTCACGTCTCTAACTTAAATAAATAAAGTGCATAACATAAAGGTAAATAAATAACATGTAACACATATATCTCTATCATGTAAACATTTGATGCTATCAGGTCTCTATCAAATGCAACTAACATAGGTCTGCATACTTAGAATCTAAATCAAGGTCTAAGATATCATCATACTTTTTCTTAACATCTAGATGCATCAAGCCCCTGTAGAATCCATGTAAATGTGATACTCTTATGATGCGATATCTTCCAGAGAGTTGGGAAATCCTGCCAGGCCACTTAGATCGATCGATGTCCTCCCTGGATCGATCCAAGTCCCTGTTTCTACAACTTTTCACCATGTTTCACCCCAACCCAAACTTCAACCCTCTTCATTCCAAGCCTAAAGAACACCTAAATACACCCCACATATACCCACATATACCCTCATGACCCCGAATTGAATCCTAAATATACCCCATGACATGAAATCTAGACTTTACACGATTCACACCTTCGAACGATTCCGCAAATGCTCTAACCAATCCCTGTATCAGCCATCACCCCTTTTACACTCGTCAAACCTTCCTCAAACTAACTCAATTTATCTAAGACACCAACAACAAGCATGATAGATGTTCACCAGGAAACAATACTTATCAAAAACGATATTTTTAGGGCATATTTTTCAAAATCAAGTAAATTGCTATTATTTCCAGAATTTGGCCCAAAAGATTGCAACTTTAACCAATCAACAAACAAAAAAACACATAATAGGCAATTAAAAGAGACGGAACGAAATTGCCAATGTGTGATCCAATTTTCTCTTTCTAGGAAAATAGGCCCTATTGAATCAAATTACGTAAAGCGATAGAGAGGTCACTTACCTTCGAATCTAAAGATTCTTATGGTGATTTGGTTGAATTTTGAACGGATTGCACCTAGGTTTGGCCACGATCTCTTCTTTCTTCTTTCTCTTTTCTCTTCTCCTTTTTTTCTCTTCCTTTCTTCTCTTCCCCAGCCGATTTCTCCCTCTTTCTTCTCTATAACCGACGGTCAAAAGGGGGAGTTATGCTAATCAGCGTAACTCCCTCAACATTTAATTGGGGAGGGGTGATTTTTTAATTTTTGGCCTAATTTTCTTAATTTCGGCTTTTAATTATTTTTCCAACTAAAATCTATTTAACTAAGCCTCCTAAACATATATAATTATCAAAAATCACATTTTGATCTGTTTTAATTCCTTAACAATAGATTCGAAAAACACAAGTATGACGCTTGGATTGATGGATCAGTCTCATATCTTTATCCATTTTTCGTATGATGTTGATTACAAACAATGCTTTTGCCGACGATCATGGAATTTTCTTGGATTTCTGATGCAGGTCACACAATACACTTATGATTTTTATTCTGGTTATGATGCACCTATGGTTCTGGTGTGGGTTTCTTTCCCATGGCTTCCTCCATATTTACATTCGGCTACTGCTCTATTTGCGGTTGCAGGTCTGGTCGGCACACTAATCCGTCTTGATGCTGCCACACAAAAACTACTTTGTCCATCTTTCGCACAAGTTTGAATTGAATTGGACTTGTTTCAAGACTTGCCCTCACCAATTCACATTGAAGGAAAGACCCATCAATTCTTTCACCAAGTTTTTTACGATTATATCCCGTCATTTTGTGGTACGTGTCGTGTGTTAGGGCACAAAACCGGTGATTATCCTAAGCAGGCACCGACATCTGCTGCTTCTTCTCCGCCAGAAAATCAGTAGGTTTGGTGAGTAAAGCCTTCGTTGCCTAAAGACATGGACCCAGTTATTGACTTGGTCGATCATATGCAGGATCATGCTGAGCCGTTGCATATGCGAGAGGTTGGAGTGCCACCAATGGAATCTCATCAACCCTCTCGTTCTCAAAATTCGGAGCTCTTAGGCAGTGTTTCGGATGATTTGTCAGGAAACGTCATCGGCAGCCTCGTAATCAAATGTCTAGCCCCCCCGGCCGAATGTTTACATGTAGTTTTATTCGTTCTTTACACTCTACTTCCCAAATCTCTAATTAGATATGTTAACATAGAATATTAGAGGTTTACGTATCTTATTATCATGCTTGCGATTGTTGTTGCTGCAGTTTTCGATAAGTTTTCTTGTTATTTTTGAGCCTCAGCAACCGTCTGTTAGATTGGAAAGGGCTAAAATTCAGCTTGGATTTTCATTTGCTCTATCGTTTTATGATGATTGGATATGGTGTTTTTGGTAAGGGGACATGTTAGGTTTCTTAGAGCTTCGTGTAGGAGGGCAGGCTGAACATTTGCATATACGTTTACTCTCAAATAAAAATTCCTTTTGGCATTCTTGTGTCGACGGTCGCCATATAGTTGCGGACTAACGATCCTTATGTGCTGACTTAAAATCATCTAGTGATGTGATCCATAGGCCATGGGTTATACCGGGCGATTTTAGTACCTTTTTATCATAAAGGGGTAGTGCGGCCAACTTTGTCTTCATTGTTTGATTTTAATCTTGTGGTTGATCATTGTGCATGCCACATTCCGTCTCATGTGGGTTCAAGATATACATGGCTTGGAGGGCGTGGAGTTGGTTGTGTCTAGAGAAGGTTAGACTGGATTTTCTGTAAGGAGGCATTCTATGATGTCTTTCCTAGGTTTAAGCTGTCTTATTTGAGTAGGACCTCATCAGATCATTGTCCCTTGCTAATGGGGTGTGATTTATTGGGTGCATCAGGCCCCCATCAGTTTTGTTTTCTCACAGTTTGGTTATCTCATCCGGATTTTATTCATACATGCGGGAGAAATGGGAGTCCTATCCTACTACATGTGGTATGTGGGGATTATGTGCGAAACTACGATTTTTTAAACGTGATGTGTCCAAGTGGAACAAAGAAGTATTTGGAAATATTTTTAATCCAGTGGAGGACACTCAGCAGGCTGAAGTTGTGTATGATATGAGTCCTACGGATGGCGCTCAACAATAATACTCTGTAGCCCAGACAGATTCGAAGATGGCCACGTATGAGGAGATGAAAGTTTGGAGACAAAAAGCACGGGTGAAATGGCTTAAGGAGGGTGAGGCGAATAAAAGATATTACCATGCTTTAGTTCGCGATCGACGTCGACGGCAAAGCATCCACCATACGAGGGGACATCGCATATGATACACCGGAGTCTATTTAGCAGACGACCGTTTCCTTCTACCCACGATTGTTTTTAGGTCAGCCTACATTTGATTCTTCAGACTTTCTTGAGTGTATTCCTACGTTACTATCACCTGTAGATAGTGACACACTCACTATGATGCCATCGGAGGAGGAGGTCCGTAGGGCAGTTTAGGAGCAGGATCCTGACAGTGCAGCTGGTCCAGATGGGCATAACAGATGTTTCTTTAGGGCTTGTTGGGAGGTCATTCGTCCAGATATGTATAAGGCAGTACAGGAGTTCTTCCCCGGCTTTCCATTGCCTAAGGATATGGCACATACAATGATTGTTCTTTTACCAAAAGGAGCATCTTGGCGGACATTCGATGATTACAGGCCTGTTGCCTTGTCTACTTTCATGAGTCAGATACACACTCAGATTCTTACTACCCCATTAAGTGTTATTCTCCCAAACATTATTTCATCTGAGTAGGCAGGTTTTCAAAAATGAACGGGCCTCTTGGAACAAGTCTTATTGGGGAATGAGATGGTCCATTAGATAGATAGGAGTTCGCATTGCATTGTTAAGCTAGACATGAAAAAGGCATTTGATCGCATCAGTTGGACATTCTAACGTTTTGTCCTTTGCCGGTTTGATTTCTCAGAATTGTTTATCAATTATACTTAATCATTTGAATAGTACTTACTTTTCCATCATGATAAATGGTGTTCCTAGTGGTTTGTTCAGACCATCTTGTGGGGTGAAGCAGGGGATCCTTTGTCCCCTTTATTGTTTATTTTGGCATCTGAAGGCTTCAGTCGCAGTTTGAATTCACTGATTGCGCGTGGTTTTACCTCTATATTTTCATTAGGTCGGCTCCCATTTACTATTTCACTTATACTATGCGGATGACCTTTTGGTCTTTTTGACCGCTAATTGCCAGAATCTTCACAGATTTACGACTTTCCTAACTCAACATGAACAAGTCTCTAGTCAGGCAGTTAATTGGCATAAGAGTAGCGTGGTTTTCTCCTCTTAGCTTTCTTCTATCCGGCGCCACTCTACGACACATTCAGTGGGGATGCAACAATCATATTTGCCGATGAAATATTTAGGATCCTATTTACCTAAAGGCATCACCCGTGCAGTTCATTGTTTTGACCTACTTCATCATGTTGATCTCCGGCTTGGTAGCTGGCCGCAAAAGCTTTCGGGGCAGGCAGGCGGATTGGTGCTTATACATATTGTGCTTACATCTCTTATTGTGCTTACATCTCTACCTCTACACTTAATAGCTAGCGCATGTCTTCCGCGTAGCATCATTCGGGCACTTGAGCAGCGCTTTGCACGGTTTTTTTGTGGGGCAAACCGTCATCACTGGATATCATGGCGCCATTTATGCCTACCTACACAAGAAGGCGGGCTTGGTATTCGTGACCTCGACACGGTACAGAAGGCTTATACATGTAAGCTTTGGCATCTATATCATACAAGTGACACTTTGTGGGGCCGATATATGAGGGCTCGTTATGGGTGCGAAGAGATTTTCGTCCACGGTTATATGATTCAGTGGGTTGGCGACGCATCTGTTCTATACATCCAGTCTATGCGGAATATGCAGTTACAGATTACGCCTATCCTACATGGCCAACTCCATCTGTTGAGTTTATTTTACGTGATATTTATGCTCTTGTCCAACCCTCTCGGGCAACATTACTATCAGATACATACATATGGCGCAACACTCAATAGCCTGCAATTAGTTTTTTTCTTTGGAAGTTATATCATAGTGACTTCCTCTCTCCGACAGCATTCAGCGCTTCTTGCTGATACATCCTTCTCGTTGCCTGTTCTGTTTGTTGGCGTCTGCAACCACAGCCCATCTATTCTTTTCTTGCCCAGAGATACGTATGCTTTGGTCCTATTTTGGTTCCTTATTAGATGTCCCTATTCCTAGTGATGGAAGCTGGCGATCGTACTTGTTGCGACTATGATGTGGAGCCTTAAAAACATTTTTGGGGGAGATGGAGATTATCTATCCAGGCATACTCCTGCAGAATATTTGGAAACACTATGCGTCTATTACATTTGATGGAACACATTGGGCATCGCGACAACTTATTGGTCTAGTTCGCATACATTTATTTTTGTGGGCTAAATCTATGTCTGGGAGAAAGATAGCCGCCAGCATACATTCTCTTATTCAAGCTGGTCTCTCACTACCACTTTGCTCTTGCCGCAGTCGGATTGTCCGTTGGTCTCTTCCCCCTATCGGCCGATTGAAGCTTAACACAGATGCTCCGGTTGGTTATTGTTTTGCCAGTAGAGGTGCAATTCTACGCTCTTCATACGGATGTTTTGTTCATGCTATTGCTTATCATTTGCGTCATAACTTTCCTTTGTGCGTTGAAGCACAGGCTACTTATTTGGCTATTTTGTATTATATTTTTCGATATGGTCCTTTAATTTTGGAGTTTGACTGCATGGAGTTAGTTCGCACTCTTGGTTCCTCTTCGTTGCACTTAGCACCTGATCTACGTTGCCTACAGACTATTCTACATGTATAGGATCTGACGTTTGTTCACACTCCTCGTGAGATGAATATGCCAGCACATCTGCTCGCACAGTTGGCCCTTCCCACTCAAACTTTTACACCATTTCTCACGCCCCTTTCACTCCCCTCCTCTATTCGAGGCTATGTACTTACTGATGTGTGTTTAGCTTCATTTTGTCATCCTAGCACTGATATGTATCATGGTTCACCCCCGCCTTGAGTGAGAGATTTTTTTGACATAAATAAAAATATATAGGCAGCTGGCTTTTGATCAAAAAACAAAATATGCAAAAACGATCATTTGGCCGAATATGCATATACATACACATTATGTTTTTCTTTTTATATATCACACTTCTTTGTTCTATGTTTGCCTTATTTGTTCCACCTTTAATTACATATAGCATGTGTATATATGTATATTTTTTATGAAAGACTGACAGTACCGTCTAGTTTTTTATTAGTTATGCCCTCACCTATGGCGGAGGAATAGCGTGGTTACATAGAAGTCCTATCTCTACGGGAGACTCTTCCAAAATGTAAAGAAACAAATACAATAATCCTGCTAATAAAAGATAAATACTACCAAAGCCCAAAGACAATAATGAACAAAAAGAAAATTACTACGTCGTAAGGAAATTGAGAACTTGAGGAGCAGCAGAAGTGTCCTTTGTATGCATGCAGTCCAGTCGCCAGTGATAGCTCATCCATAGCATAGCGTCCGACATCACATATAAGAGTGAAAAAACAAGTTATGCACAAATAGAAAATAAAGAAAGAAAAGTATATCCAGGCAAAAAAGGAAAATACACCACCGTTGCCTGCATCGAATTATACAAGCAACAAATGTGATGTGTGAGCCGAAAAACATAGCAGCAGCAGAGCTTAAGGTGGAATTGCACTGTGATAGTCGTCCAAGCTAGGGTGGCAGAAGGAGGCGAGAGTGATATCCATAAGTACATGTCCACGAAGTGAATAACTATATGTGTAGACCAGTGAGCATCATCAAAGATAATGGATGTGTACATTTTCCAACCATGCCATAGGAGAACACTTGGAAAAAATAATCTGAACTTCTCCAAGAAAATTGCTTGGTGCCGCAGTCCAAATCGTCAACATGTAAGAGCGCCATTGAATTGTAGTTGGCGGCTGAACGTCCAGTAAGGCCCCAAAATAAGACCAAAGCACATGCACCACAGGACACAGGAAGAAAACGTGATCTGAGAAAGCTGCGTCCATCTTACAAAAAGGGCATCACGATGGCAGGCGTCTCTGCGGCGCTAGCCGCCGCCAACTTCTGCTTTTCGATCGACATCGGCCTCACTCTCCAACGCTCCCCTGCCTTCTCTGCTATTCGCATTTCTAGCAAGACTCCATTTTTTCACGTCAACTGAATCTTCCGGGTTTTCGATCGAATATTTTTTTACAATGTCAGACACGGCCCCATCGTTTGCTGCCATTGTTTCTGGTGCATCCTCATCCAAGGCGATTGCCATTTCACCCAAAACGGTCTCAAGGCACAAAGGTATTCCTTTGATATCGTTTCTTGATTCTGAAATTGATGCACTCGCTGCGCCATACAAATATTTTTTAGTTGGTACGTTTTGGTATGGAAGACCACCATTGAAGGTGATTCGAGAGGTTTTTGAAAAAATTGGTTTTCACAATGATCTGCGCATCACGCTTATTGATCAAACACATATACTTTTGAATTTTCGCCAAGAAGCCGATTATCTAAGATGTTTCTAGCGTAGATCATGGCTTATTTCCGGTTGTCATATGCGTATAACTAAATGGACGGTGGATTTTGATCCGGCAACTGACGTACCCATTGTACCGGTCTGGGTAGCCTTACCAGGTTTACCGGTTCATTTACATTGCCGAGAGGCTCTCTTCGAAATTGTGAAGCCGATAGGCTCACCGCTGAAGCTGGACGCGGCCACATCTGATGCTCTTCGGCCATCCGTGGCAAGAATATGTGTTGAGGTAGATGTTTCGCAGGAACTGCCTCATAAAATATATTTGCAGGCAAAACAAAGGCTTATCTTACAGACGGTGATTTATGAGGATTTGCCAAAATATTGCACTGCATGTCATAGATTAGGGCATGATCACTCATCTTGTGATCCAACACAGTCCTCGGCGTCGGTTATTCCACCACCTTCACCGCCGCCTCCATCACATCCGCCAAAACAGAGATGGACTCCTGTTAAGAACAAGTCCGCTGCCATCCCTCCTGCGAAACCCTCGCAGCCAACTCCGATGACTACAATGCCGACATCACCTCCTGCGGAGACACAACGGCCTGATCTTATGTCTGCTATACCTCCTGTGGAGGAGCCCCAGCTGCATGACCAGACTACTGATTCGGTCATCAATCTTGAGCCACATGAGGAGGAGGATAAACAGACTCATGACACATATTGTGATGCCCCGGATCATCATTTACCAGACGATGCCACCCATACTGATCTTGGACATTCGTCAGACACGAAATTGCCGGATGAGGGTCCGGATGCTGCCCAGCTTGTCGTTCCCACGGAGGTTTCTCGTCGCATGCAGATGTTAGATTCATCACCAGAGGATGACATATTGATATCTCGGTTGAATGATCAAACGGAGGAGGCACCGTTTGTACCAGTTGTTCCGCGTCGGAAACGTCGCGCGAGAAAGGATCTGCCACCGTTGCCACCATCTACCGTTCTCACACGTAGCGCATCTCAGATCATTCAGGGAAGTGTTTCAAACCTTACTCAATGAATATATTAATTTGGAATATTCGAGGCATGCGCTCATCTTTGCCTCGTTTACAGCAGTTGATAAGGGAATATCGTATTCATTTGCTTGCGTTAATAGAACCTAAACATACCCCAGCACAAATACGGCGATTTTGTTTACAACTAGGTTTCTCACACAGTTATGCTTCGCAGTCAGAACATATATGGTTTTTCTGGAGGGATAATGAATTTCGTTTGATTGCTACGCAGGATCACGATCAAGTATTGCACTTGACTCTTTCTTCAATCTCACAGCAGCATGATTTTGTTCTCTCTTTAGTATATGCAAAGCACACAGCAACTCAGCGTCAATGTCTATGGCGCGCATTATGTGATTTCTCTGCGGGGTTACAGTTGCCTTGGTTAATTGGTGGAGACTTCAATACTTTCCGTACAATTGAGGACCATCATGGTCGCTCCACACCTTCTCTATCTGCAATGTAGGATTTCAATGATTGTATAGAATCATGTGCACTTATGTCCCCGCCATATCATGGCACACGCTTTACTTGGGCAGAAGGACGCGGTCTTGGACGGGTCCGCCGGAGGCTAGACTGGACATTTATTAATTCTCTGATGCATGATATGTTTGACACTCTGCGACTTACTCATTTGCCACGGGCGACATCGGATCACACTCCACTTTTGATACAATGTCAGTATAGTACCCAACCAATCCGTCGCTCCTTCCGTTTCCTGGATGCATGGCTACACCACTCTGATTTTCATGCATATATGCGGCAGACATGGCTCTCGTATCCAACAACAGGTGGCATGCGGGGTTTCTATAACAAGTTGTTTGCTTTAAAGAAGGATATTCAGCACTGGAACAAGCATATATTTGGAAATATTTTCAGCACATTACAGCATGCAGAGGATAATCTTAATGCCGCAGAAAGTCACTGGGACGCGACATCGACGGAGGAAGCGCGTGAGGCCTATTATCAAGCCAAGGCTCAGTATTTGCTTGCATCCAAATATGAGTTATTATACTGGAAACAAAAGGCTCGAGTTAAATGGTTACAAGAAGGCGATGCTAATACGCGCTATTTTCACTCTCTTGTTAAAGGTAAACGCTCACAACTTTGCATTCGCCAACTACAGAATGGGCAGAGCACAGTGTTGACACAGCCGGCGGATATTATGCTAGCGGCAGTTGATTATTATAAAGATTTATTTGCCCAAGCACCGACCGCCAATCATGAGGATATATTATCGCATATCCCGACTCTGCTTACCGATGAGGATAATCTCATGCTTATGCAATTGCCATCGGAGTCAGAGGTCAAACAAGCGGTTTGGAGTTTGGATCCACAAAGTGCAGCAGGGCCAGATGGATTCCATGGTAATTTTTATCGTTCGTGTTGGTCAATAATCCATTTAGATGTGCTAAAAGCAGTGCAGGAATTTTTCATTGGTGTTCCCCAGCCGACTGTCATGGCTAGTGCTTTACTGACTCTTATACCGAAAACACAGTCCCCGCAGACATTTGGTGATTTTCGTCCTATTTGTCTTACAAACTTTATTAGCAAAGTTTGCACTCGGGTTATTGCCTCTCGGTTGAATCACCTATTACCCATTTTAATATCGCCAGAGCAAACAGGTTTTCTTGCGGGTCAGGATATATCAACCCAGGTACTTTTGGCTCGTGAAATGATTCATCAGTTAGACAGAGGTGGACCACAGGTATGTCTGAAATTAGATATGATGAAGGCTTTTGATCGGGTGAGTTGGGAATATCTTAAATTACTCCTCCGCAAGTTTGGATTCTCAGAGTTTTTCATTCGGATTATTATCAATCATCTCAGTGCAACACGGATGTCAGTCTTAATCAATGGGCAACCATCACCATATTTTCAGCCATTCAGGGGAGTCAAGCAGGGAGATCCCTTATCACCTTTGCTGTTCATATTATCATATGAGGGATTTAGTAGGGGGCTGAAGGCTCTGGTGGCTGCAGGCAGCATCCAGTCGTTTCGGTTGGGTAGAGTCCCGTTGCAGATTTCTCACTTGGCATACGCAGATGATTTGCTTATCTTCTTACGGGGTACACAGAGAAATTTACGGTGATTCCATGCATTTCTCACTACTTATGAAATGGCTTCACGTCAGAAAGTAAATTTCCATAAAAGTAATTTCATACCATAATCTAATATAACGGCTGGGCAATGTCATACTATCAAAGGGATTCTTGGCATGCGATTATCCTCTTTACCTTTTCGGTATCTTGGCTCTTCCCTGCATAAGGGCATTCCGCGGGCTTTGCACTTTTCGTCTCTATTACAGCACGTTGATGACCGCTTAAATGGCTGGCATTCTCGTCTTCTATCTATGGCAGGGAGGCTAGTACTTTTACGTTCTGTCCTTGCAGCGCTACCTCTACACATAATGGCGGCGTGTGGCATGCCTCAATCTGTCATTCGTATGCTTGATAGAAAGATGTCAGCATTTTATTGGGGGGAGAGGCATCATTGGGTTGCATGGAAAGACATTACTATTCCAGTCGAAGAAGGTGGCTTAGGACTTCGTAATCTTCGCGAGTTGCAACAGGCATACCAATGCCAAATTTGGTGGAAATATCAATGTCATGACACTTTATGGAGTAGGTATATGCATCATAAATATGGACGAAGGAGTGACTATATTCCCAGGCTCACAGATTCCCCAGTCTGGAAATCTATCTGTCGCATTCATCACACTTGTCTTTCTCATTCAACTGGCTTGGGCACATTTCTATCATGGACAGTCACGCCTTCAGGAGAATTCTCGCTAAAATCAGCCTATGATATTTGTTGGACACCACGGCCTACATTAATCTCGGCTAGGTTTATTTGGTGTAAATATCACTCTCCTTCCATTCAACTGCTTTTGTGGCGCATATTTCATTCAGCCCTTCCATTTGAAGATTATATAGGCCACTACTCCATGGTGCGTCCAACTCAATGTCCTTTCTGTAAATCCCATTCAGCCACGGTAGACCACATATTTATTACATGTTCTCGCATCCGATTTTTCTGGGGCTTTTTCGCTGGTGAACTCAATGGAGTGCTGCCGTCAACACTGTCTCTTAGGCAACACTTAATGGCATGGTGGTATCGGTCCAACTCCACATCTCTCTTAGGAGTCTTGCGGATAGTAATTCCCGGGATAATATTATCCAACATTTGGCGTCTTTATGCACAGCTGACTTATGGAGACACAACTCTCTTCTCTACATCGGCATTACGTAATTCCATTCACTTTGATATTCACATGTGGATGATGCAAATACAGGGAACCAAGTTGGCCGCACGTCCATTTCTTTCTTTCCCCTGGCTTCCTCGGCTTCGTCCTCCCCGACTTCGTATTATCCGATGGCAAACCCCTCCTTCTGGCCGACTCAAACTAAATGTGGATGCCGCGGTTGGTCAACACTATGCTGCGGGTGGGGGAATCTTACATGATCATAATGGTTCTTGCATCCAGGCTCTCTCATTTCGGCTACCTTACTGTACGCCTTTGCAAGCCGAGACTCAGGCCACACTTTTTAGCTTGCTGTATTTTCTTCCATTTTACCGTTTGCTGATTGTAGAATCCGATTGTGCTCAACTGCTTGCCTGTCTTGGCAAGTCGCGACGGCCAACGGGTCATTACCATCTTCGGCAGCTACATGATCTCATCCGTCAACATCGGCTGGAGGTAGTGCATACATATCGTCAGACTAATATGCCGGCACATTATCTTGCCCAACATGCGATGTTGCAGCCTATAACGGGGATATATAGTGGTTCCACTCTTCCTCCCCTAGTCAGGGCTTCGGTTTCGTTGGATCTTTCCTCAGCGGCTTTGCGTGCAGCATGAGCTTTACTATCGTATTATGCGCTGCTGTTCTTGGAAATACGCTGCCCGTGTACTACTAGTCACGGGCAGGATCGGTACGCCTTGTACCTACTACATACGCTGCTGTTTATTATCATTCATTCAATACATTTATATTTGTTTTATTAACATGTACAATGGCTGCTGCGTTAATTTTGAGGACCATTTCATGGGTGATTGCATCCCTAGCATATATACAGTCTTCCATATGGATTGGCCATGTCAAGTTTTTACTGCCTGTACTCCATTCAGTGCAGGCAGCCTCGGTACGTTTTCTATTCTCTCGCATCCATGGTCTATTTTTCGAATCTTTAGCAAGCTGACATTGTGCTCTCTCTTGCATAATGTATATCTACCACTGGACGTTTCATGCAACTCGCTAATGGCAATGAGCATTGGAGTGGATGTCAAGAACTCATGTCGAAATTATCTATCGAAGATGACTCAGGCGCAAGATTGTTCTCTATCCCGGGTTGGCCGCAGGGGTTGGCTTGTCACATATATCTCTGCCGGCACTTCAACTGGTGCCGGCAGTATAGGTTGGATCTATGTCCAAATTTCTCACAATTTTCATTGGCTTGAATTGATGATACACTTACACTCTTCTCTCCCTGGTGTGTTGGCGAGGCATTTGATCTTTCATCATCGCCGCATCTCATACGTACTCATTGCATGTTTCTGGAGGATTCTTATGAATACATTGATTGGTGTCGCTGTTGTTCCTGGTCCGGATTACCAGATTACAGACGTCCTACTTCCCTACATCGAAAGGCACTCGGGCAGAGTTTTGTTCGTCCGCCAGTCTGACTTCTCTTTCTATTTTCCTAGTACAGGGTTCATTTCTTGTAACTTTTTATACAATTGCGTCAATCACCATCCCAGATATATAAATATGTACGCTTTTTCCTTCGCCGGGGTTTTATCCACAAGGGTGGTTTTACTTGGCAAGGTTTTAATACGGCATATCATATATATTCTGGATGCTGATAATCATTTACTGCTGTTTTGCTTTCGCTACACTTTGCTGTAATATGGTTTTCCTCCACCATAAGTGAGGGCTTTACTTAATAAAATCCATGTTTTTAAAAAAATATATATATATATATATGCCCATTCATCATATTTGTACCATGGTTTCCCTCCGCCATATGTATATATACATATATTTTCCTTTTAATATAACACATTTTTTATTCTAGAATTTTGTTCTTATCATTATTTCTTTTTATATCAAACATATTTATACATATAATATGTCATAAATTTTATTCTTCCCCTTCCTTTTTACCATTTGGCCGAAAGTTTATATATGTGTATGCATCACATAAATCCTTTTTTCCACCTCTTTTACTTATATCTTGGTTTAAACATTTCTACTAACTATAAACGTAATAGTTCCCATCCACATAAAGTCTCACAAAAACATCATAAAATACATAAACATGTCCACGGGAGGAAACCACGAAAATAAAGCAAGTAGACTATTAAAATACACTTAGGCTGTTTGTATACATGTGTGTATATGAAATGATGTTCATCAAAAATAACACATATGATCAAATATGTTAGCCATGCTTATGATGCATACATAAACATACTACAACAAGATCATAGAACATATGAAACCAAAATACCATAAAAAATACATATCGATGACCATCATAGAAAAATACATCAACATATAGATCAAAGACACCTTCTTAGTACACTTTTCTTAACATGTCATATATCTTTATTTTCCTTCTTTATCTTTCATATATATCACATAAGAGTGTTCATTTCATTTCATTTATACATATACGCTCATTTTTCCCCACATGGTCGTATCTATGTATATGGTATTTAACACTTTATACAACACTTAAGAATATAGCTTTTACATATTCTTGATAATAAAACCTTGAACATACATCATGAATGATCCAACTGTATATGAACATATAAACTGGAATCTTTGAAAATCCATGAAGGATACCTTTATCACTTAACCTTTCAATACAAGTGAAGATTTTCGCACTTGGCTTAAAGAAACTCTTCTTTTTCCTCCCCTAGGAACCCATGGGTTTTGGACCAAAATAAGAGGGTTAGTGAGGAACCATGAAATGGATAAATGGAGGATAGTTGAACTTAGACGATATTCTTACCTTGTTGCTCCTTGGTTCTTGGCTCAACTATAGTTGGTCTCTTTAGTGCGTGGATGATGGAGGATGTTATAGCTAATGTTTTAGATGATTGTGTGAGATGAAGAGAGAAAACACCCTATTTCTAAGACAATATTTCGTCCAAGAGAGGAAAGAGAGGGAAAGGAGGAAAAATGGATGAAGTGAAGTGGTTGGTAGAGTGTAAGAAAATGAAGGTTGCTTGTAAGAAATCATGGAAGTCTTCCTTCCATCTGGGCCTAGGCCTTATGGCCGAAATTTTATCTTCCTTTTTCTTTTTTCCTTCCAAAATGTCATCTATGTTGTAATTTTTTTCTTTTTATTAAAGTAGTCTAAAATACTTGTGTCATATCTCTTTTTTGCTTTAATTTATTCTAGGTTGTAAGTTGTTACATGTCAGTCTTATGTTACATTTTAGTCAAGTAGTTGTAAAAGTTTATTACCGATTGTCGTCGCATATCGCTATTTCATATGTTTTAATACAAGCACAAACTTATGCATGTATAACTCCGATAACATATATGCATCAAAGTAACTAAATTTTTCGGCTTGTAACAATCATAGATTTGAAATAGTCAAATTCTATGAGGAAATCAATGATGTCATTCTGTTGGCTTTCTTCATTTTCAATTTGGGCAAACTGTGAAGGTTGAATCTTCAAAGTAAACAGCATTGAGAAGTTATGGAATCTTGGATGCAAATGTATGGCTTAAGATAGCAAAAGGAATGTTGTAATATACATGTCTGCATAAGAAGGTGTTTGGCCAGTTTGCATCACTCATCCTCCAAAATGCTCTCTTCTTCAACGCATTTTCCATCGATGTCAACTGAAAGAAAAAAGATCAGGTTGAACATGTAAAAAAGTGGCCTCACCACAACTTGTCCAACACACGAAAAGGACAAATTGGCATGCACACAATCTTGTTGGGAGGCGAGGACATTATTGCATTCGATCATATCTTTCGAGGTAGCCTATAATATTAGCAGCACAATAGAGGTGTAGGTGGACATGTACCATCAAATAATCTGTGACCTGTAGAAATATATTTACTTGAATTTTAAAAAATATAAAGAGGTAATGTTGCGAATTCTTTTTGAGTGGGCACGAGAAACCCAAGAAATTAAGAAGAAGAAGGTACTCTTAAAGTTAATCTGTGTAGAAGACTGAAGTTGACCAATATGATTTATATGAGTACTATACATAAAAACGAGGTTTCAAGACTGAAGTTGACCAATATGATTTATATGAGTACTATACATAAAAACGTGGTTTCAGAAGTGCAACTAAATAAGGGTGGTTTTTGCTTTTGGTTCTATCTATCTATATATATATATATATATATATATATATATATATATATATATATATATATATGATCTCTCTTTGGTTCTTAATATGTTTGGATCTAGTCTACTATATGTGGTTCTTTTACTTGTCCTACGGTATGCAAACAAAGACATGCAAACTTTGATGTTACAAAGTAGATTTATGGCTATAGAAGATTGTGTATGTAACACATGTTTGTTTGAGATTCGAGGTATTCATATACATGTGTTACAATATATGACATGATTTGGCTTGTTGACTTAGTTAAAGATTAGTATATGTTCAAACCATGTCAAAAAATTGTTTCCTTTCATACATGGTAATAAAAATTCTTGTTAAAAATAAAATAGCTACACCAAGTTCTTGTTGTGATTTCATGACGGTACATGTGTGTTCATAAAGATATCTTCTCTTAAGTATGTGATGGTATTTGTGGATGCCCTACTTTGTACAAGTCTTGGAAACCATATTAAATGAATTCCTAAGGTTTGGATTTTGGATCCATTTTGGTCATTATTTCTATTAAATTAACAGTTCTAACTTAGTGAAATCATTTAAGTGCTAATTGAAAAAACAGTATAAAAACTTTGACTACTAATACATTTCTATAATTAAAAAGTGGACAAAATTTCTCAGAAAAACAAAAATAAAAACTAAGATAATATTTTTATGAGAAGGAATAAATATTAATATACATGTCAACATGTTTATAAGAAGTTTAGTTCTCGTACAATAACTTATACTTTGTCCTCTTCTCTATGTATTATATAGCATTCCTCTCTCATAAATTAGTATAAAATAGTGGCCATTAATAAAATTCTAAAAGTACGTCCCCTTTTGACCAAGAAAAAGAAAGGAACTTGTTAGTTATTTCAAACATGGCCGTAAATAATGTCATACGAAATGTTCAACCCGGACAATTTCCTTCGTCAAATGATAGGTTGTTGCCCAAGATGTAAAAGTAAAACCCATTAAGTTTATTCCAAAAGATCAGCTGGAATCATTACTAGAATCTCCATGAGACAATGTAGTAAATAAAAGGAAAACATCTTGGTTCCCTGGAGAAAGATTTAAAAATTTTGATCTATCTGTTTGATTCAGTGATCATCTTTTCGTAGGAAACCATTCAACTTGAAAACCTAAGCACAACACAAGAGAGAAAGGAACATTATACTAACAAAAGGAAAATGTGAGCACAGCAAAAACAGACATATTGTTGATATAGGCTTCCGTTTGGGCTGCCTGTTTCGTATAGGGATCAGAGACAGACAAATATTCGACCCGTTGCCGTTGAGTTTAGTTCTTACATAATGTGTTCTTTAGTGGCGGGTGTTGCAGAACATATCAGGTTCAATACAATCACATTCAGGATCGCAAATCCCACCGTCTTCACATGTCTGGTTGACGTGGCAACTTGGTGCATAGCAGATATCAAGATCACCATCACACAGACATTCCTCGCCGCAAATCTCAGGGGATCTATTGCAACCACTCACCCCATCACATTCTGGGATATATTCATCATTAGGTGAGGGCTTGGAAATTATGCCAGGTAGCAGTCTTCCCATGCTTGGGCCTGTTGACTTTTTACTACTCTCAACTGAAACTGCATCAAGAAAAAGTTATCAGAGTTACACAAGTTTATGGAGAGGAGGTCGGAGATGAGATTTGAAGCATAGCTTTTATCATAAAGTGCAATGATTTTTACTAACGTAATAGTTTAAAGTCCTACCTGAGTCATGCCTTTTATCATTAAATAATTATGACAGCAAGGACATATGTATTTCGCAGTTAATAACGAAAACATCTTTGTATAAAAGTGTTGGCTGATATAGACTATTCAAATCACGGAGTAACGGAGACGTGCCTTAGAACAACTGATACGTTTGCTTTCTGTGATCTTGAGGTCACGGGTTCGAGATGTGGAAACCGTCTTTTACACAAAGTGTAGGATAAGGCTGCGTATACCAGATCGTAAAGCGATCATACCCCTCCTTAAATCCTGCGGAATTGCGGAAAATTAGTGTACTAAGAACGTACATTAAATTATATACTAATTGATAAACCATAACTAAATCGTCTGTTAGTCAACAACAGTCAACAGTTCAACTCCAAAAGATCAGCACTCAAAAATACTGCAGTTCGGCAAGTGCCGCAGTTCAGAGGTTCAGTAACCAAGCATGGCTGTCCGGCCTCAGCCTCGGCACCAACTTCAGTTTATGTTCAAATGCCGCACTTCAGACCACTTCTACGGGATAAGGCCAAGTCACGCACTTCGGCAGAATTCAGCTGTGTACCACAGCAAGTCACGCACTTCGGCAGAGTTCAGCTATGTACCACAGCAAGTCATACACTTCGGCAGGGTTCAGCTGTGTACCACAGCAAATGAACCCATGACGATAGTACTTCGTGGGACCCTCGGACAGAGATGCAATTCAAATATAGTGACTACAGCTGGGTATTCTTCCTGAGCACGCTAAGGTTATAACAATCGGCCTATTAGTCACATCAACCAGGCCGGCCTATTAGTCACATCAGTCAGGCTATTGATCATATCAGCAGACCTACAGCTTCCTAGGCTTTCTGCCCCAAGTAAGCATCCTATCCACAATCCATTATCAGGAGCTAAAGGCGGGAAAAAGTCTATAAAAGCCAGCCAATCAAGACAGAGGAGGGGATCCGGAATTCAATCTTTCACACCCTAAAGCCAATTCATACACTCTGCTCCTCGGCAAATACTGTGAGAAATTCCTAACTCGCCCTTCAAATTATAATCTCAGTGAGATATGGCACAAACTGGCTTGAGCGTCGGAGGGTTTTTTCCGAGGCCAACCCCCCGGGACCTCTGACATGTGCTTCTTTGTGCAGGATATTTGGCGTTATTCCAGCTACAACCATTTCAATTCCAGTTAACAACTCTTCAAGTTAACTGACGAAGCTAATTTGAGGTCATTAGACCCTTGGTGAAGATCCGGCTTCATCATTTGGCGCTAGAGGAAGGGCCCCTTAGTCCTTTAATCCAATAAAAAGCTCAAGCTCAAAACAGCCAACGATTATTTATGACAAAAGGTGGATGAGAAGGTTTGGGTGAGTCATCCAACCCACCACGACGCATGGTTACACGTTCAGTCGCCCTAGAACAGGTTTCTCGGGTACCTGAATCTCCTATGCCTAATCCTGATCCTATCCCTGAAACTTCAAAGGAAGTAAGGGAGAAAGCGATGAAATACGTTGCTGAGAACATGAAAATGTTCGAGGCCATGGTACGGCATCTCAAAGGCAAGCAGCCGGAGGTGCAAAATATGGAGGTTGATCCACCTCCTCCTCAGAGAGAAGTATCACAAGGCCACTCTACTAGACCGCATAAAGGATTCATGGCGAATGCTAGAAGACATAGTTTCAAGGCTCCAGCCGTGGAGTCAGAGCATACGTCCAGACCTCACTTAAGTGTGAGGTCAAAATCGTTGAAAAGTATCCCCAGGGACGAAGAAGTCCCTCGCAGGCCGAGGGTATACTATGAAGAGCACAGGCAAGAGTTTGTGCAAGCAGTCCAGGATAGTCCCTTCTTCTGGGATATAGCAGAATATTTAGCACCCGACAGTTTTCAGGTGCCAAAGATGGACACTTATGATGGGACCACAGACCCAATGGACCATCTTTTTCAGTTTCAAACTGCAATGAGTCTGAAAAACATCCCATACCCGTTGCGGTGCAAAACGTTCCCTTTGTATTTAAGAGGAAAAGCCAGGAGATGGTTCCAAGAGCTTCCATCAAAATCTGTGAAGTCTTTCAAACAGCTGGCACAGAAGTTTAGATCACAGTTTGTGTCCAGCACTCCGTTTGTGAAGAACTCATCCCATCTAATGACCTCGAGGCAAGGTCCAGATGAATCTGTGTTGCAATACATGCAACGCTTTTCAGACGAGTCACTGCAAGTTAGTGACAGAAATGAAGGCGTCAAAGCCGCAGCCTTCATTAATGGATTACGGACAGGTCGCCTCTTCTCACAACTGGCTGAGGAGGGATCTACCACTTTAAGAGAATGCCTGGAGAAGGCTCACCAGTTTGCCCGAAGAGAAGAAGCAAACAGGTTAAAGAGAGAGGCCGAGCATTCAGCCCGGCAAGAAAGCCGACCCAGTTCGAAGAAGGAAGACCAGCGCCATGAAGGAAAAAATCGTGATCGGCGCAGTGCGTTTGATCGAATAGGCGGTAAGGATAAAGGTGGTAGGGAAGGCTTACCGCTGTTGGCTTCACAACAATATATTCTGACCGTCATGGAAAAAGATGGTCTGAGGACAGAACCAGAGCCTATGAACGGGCCTAAGATGAAGAGAAATCCTAAGTATTATTCTGGCTCAGGCTATTAAACGACTTATCGAACAGGGACATTTAAAACAGTTTTATGACCCTCGATTACGCCTTAACAACCGCCTAGACTATCACAGGGATCCCCAGAAAGACAAATGCCGTCCAAAATCTTCACCTCGGCACCAAAAAACGAGGATGATGGAGAGCAGGGGAGGCGTGGGGCTGCAGGTCAGCCCCAGGTCAATGCTATTATGTATACAATTTCTGGAGGCCCACCTCACTCAGGCCCAGGAGCACCTAGTTCCTTAGGAACCTCATCAGATTCACCAGCTAAAAGGGCTAAGATGGCGAGAGAACTAACTTATGGTCCAGAAGATCCCATTCCTCTAGACTCCAACAATGCAGGTTTAGTGGTAGAGCTGTGTGTGCACCTTCCTCCGAATAGAGTTGTGCAGGTCCGATGCGTTTATGTGGATACCGACAGCGCTGTAAATATAATGTTTTATCGGGTGTATCAGCAGCTTGGTTTGCCTGACTCCTTGATGAAACTAGTTACCTCGTCCTTTTGTACGGTTTTACTAGAGCTGCAGTGCGACCAGCAGGCCTGGTTACGCTCAGCTGTAGTTTTGGCAAACTGCCTGCCTATCGATGCATATGGATAGACTTTCTGGTCGTCAAGGATGTATCCCCATACAACGTCATATTGGGCCGTCCGGCCTTGGTGGCATTAGAGGCCATTGTATCACCCTTGCATGTTAGCATGAAATTTCCCACTCCAGGGGAGTGGCCACAATCCAAGGAGATACACAAGTGGCACAGAGCTGTTACGCCATTGCCACTAAGGGGAATGAATCAGTTCACCAAGTCAGCCTAGACGAACTGATACCTTCAGATGAGGAACACTTACAGTCGGATGATGCAGTTCAGGACTTCATCCTTGATCCAAGCAGACCTGAAAATGTTATAAAAATCGGGACTTGGATGCCATCTGAATTGGTATCTTAGTTGCAGGATTTTCTGAGAGAGTTTGCGATTATCTTCGCATGGACTACGGAGGATATGCCTGGGATACCTCCACATCTAGCTGAGCATAAACTGAACGTTGATCCTTAGGCAGAGCCAGTAAAACAAAAGAAGTGACATTTCGCACCAGAAAGGAATAAAGTTATTGAAGGAAAAGTCAGGAAGTTGCTGGCCATAAAATTCATTGTCGATGTACTTTTTCCAATCTGGTTGGCAAACCAGTGGTGGTCCCCAAGCAGGATGAGTCTTGGAGAATGTGTATAGATTACACTGACCTCAACAAAGCATGTCCAAAAGATTGTTACCTGCTACCAAAAATAGACAGGTTAGTGGATTCGACGCTTGGGCATGAAATCTTTGATTTCTTGGATGCTTTCAAAGGCTATAATCAGATCCTTGTGGCATTAGAAGATCAGGAAAAGACTGCATTCATAACTGAGTCAGGTACTTATTGTTATGTAACTATGCCATTCGGATTGAAGAACGCTGGGGCCACTTATCAACGTCTGGTCAATACCTTGTTCAGTAAACAAATTGGCCGGATAATGGAGGTCTACATCGATGATATGCTAATCAAGACCAGGACTCTTGATCAGTATATCAAAAACTTAAGGGAAGTTTTCACTGTGTTGAGAGACTCACACATTAGACTAAACCCGAAGAAGTGCACATTTGGGGTACGTACTGGAAAGTTCTTGGGATACATGGTTACCAAAGATGGGGTACAGGCAAACCCTGCTAAAATTGAAGCTATTCAAAACATGCATCCCCCTAGGAACATAAAGGAAGTGCAGAGATTAACGGGCCGAATTGCCGCGCTAAGCAGGTTTCTATCCAAATCTGCTAAGAGATCCCTTCCTTTCTTCCAAGTCTTGAAGAAGTGAACAGCTTTCCAATGGGATGAACAATGCCAAAAAGCCTTCGACGAACTAAAGTCCCATTTGGCCGAGGTGCCGACGCTTACTTCACCTCTGCCCGGAGAAGAGCTATATATATACCTTTCAACATGCAAAGAAGCAATTAGTGCGGTTCTGCTCAGGGAGCAGGATAATGTACAAAGGCCCATCTATTTCGCCAGTAAAATTTTACATGGGCCCGAAATAAGATATCCTAACGGTGAGAAGATAGTTTTAGCACTCGTAGTGGCAGCGAGGAAGTTCAGGCCTTACCTGCAAGCTCATCCTATCATAGTGATTACTGATCAGCCTTTGAAACAAATCTTGTCAAGGCTAGACACATCTGGCTGAGCTGCAAAATGGGCTGTAGAGCTTGCAGAGTATGATATCCAATACAAATCAAGAACTTCCGTTAAGGCCCAGGCATTAGCAGATTTCTTAGCTGAAAGGATATCCGTGGAGGAAGATATCAAGCCAGTCGTTGAATGGACATTGTATGTGGATGGGTCTTCCTCCAAAGATGGATGTGGAGCAGGACTCCTATTCATCAACCCCAACAAAGAAGAATTTGAGTACGCCTTGCGGTTTGATTTTGAATCAACTAACAATGAGGCAGAGTACGAGGCCCTCATAGCAGGATTAGGCCTCGCGAGAAAGTTGGGGGCAGAACGAATCATCTCCCGAAGTGATTCGCAATTGATTGTTTCTCAGGTCAATGGGGATTATGAGGCCAAAGAGGAAAACATGAAAAAAATATTTGGCTAAAGTGCTAGAGCTCGGACAGGCATTCGAGCACTTAAGCATTGAACATATTTCCAGATCTGCCAATAAGAGAGCTAACGCGTTATCTCGGCTAGCATCATCCACTTCAACAACTTTGGGGAAGAAGATAGTTGTGGAGCTGGTAAAACATCGCGCTTATGATGCACATGAAGTGCTGCAAGTGGACTATCGCAACACCTGGATGGACGAACTCATTAATTTCTTGCAGCATGGAGTTCAGCCCGAGGACAAGCATGCGGCTCGGTGTCTTCAGTTGCAGGCAACCAGGTATGCCATTTTCAACAACCACCTATATAAAAAATCATTTTCGCAGTCTTGGTTGAAAGCGTGACCAATGAGGAAGGAGATTACATCCTACAAGAGATGCACCAAGGAATCTGCGGAAATCATTCTGGAGCCCGGTCATTGGCAAGGAAATGCTATCTGGCTGGATACTACTGGCCCACTCTGCGGCGTGATGTAGAGGAATTGGTCAAAACATGTCCAGCATGCCAAGTCAATGCTACTATGACACATTTGCCAAGTCAGGAGCTCACCTCTATTTCAAGTCCCTGACCGTTCGTACAATGGGAGATAGATCTTGTTGGACCTCTACCCCAAGCTCCAGGGTCAGTCAAATTATTGGTTGTGGCTATTGATTATTTCACCAAATGGGTGGAGGCAGAGCCCTTAGCTACAATAACGGGAAATCAGATCAAGAAATTCTTGTGGAAGAACATCATATGTCGTTTTGGCCTTCCACAAGTTCTTATATCAGACAATGGGAAGCAATTTGCTGATGACCCAGTTAAGAGTTGGTGCGTCGAGCTCAAAATTAAACAACGATTCACTTCGGTAGCGCACCCTCAAGATAACGGACAGGTTGAATTAGCCAACAGAACAATCAAGGATGGATTGCGAAAACGTCTATATCAGGTTGGAGCAAGTTGGGTAGAGGAACTTCCAAGTGTAGTATGGGCATATCGAACTACTCCCTCCACCTCTACTAAGGAAACGCCATTTTCCTTAGTATATTGCACTGAGGCAGTCATCCCAGCTGAAATTGGTTACAGCTCTACCCGAACAGATTGTTACTCTGCTGGAATCAATGACCAAGACTTACGGTTGAATTTGGATGAATTGAAAGAGAAAAGAGAGCGGGCCCATATCCACATGGCTCAATACAAAAATCTAATCGCGAAATATTACAATTCCCGAGTACGGCCAAGATCCTATCAAGTAGGGGACTTGGTATTGCGTAACAACGAGGCAAGTCGTGCAGCACCAATTGGGGCTCTCAATCCTAGGTGGGAAGGACCTTATCGAATAGAAGAGGTGCGCGGGGCTTACAAGTTACAAACCTTGGAAGGCAAAACTCTACCAAGGACTTGGCATTCTACCCATTTAAGGCCTCTACACCAGTGAAGAATTTCACCTCAGCAGGCCTGAGTGTTTCCCTAAGAAGTCTCTCATGGTTCTCTTGTTTAGCAGCGCCTAGAAAAGTGTAAATTATTACCAATGATATTTAACACTGAATAAAACAGTGATCGGGACAAAGATAATTTGCGGTTCATTAATTTTTCTTGAATGGATAAAGTAACAGGTTTTACTTTATCTAAAAGTTATTGTCATCGGCGAGTTAAAGCATGGCGGAGCTGCACTTCAGTCAAGCAGCAAATATTTTGATGGAGCCAAGAGTTGGAGACAAATACTTGCGTAACTATTGAAATAGAGCAAACAAAACTTCGCAGTACCTGCTGAAGAGAGATGTTTGCAAACTATTGACATAGAGCTAGTCGAAGACAAATACTTGCGTAACTATTGAAATAGAGCAAACAAAACTTCGCAGTACCTGCTGAAGAGAGATGTTTGCAAACTATTGACATAGAGCGAATCGAAGACAGATACTTGTGTAACTATTGAAATAGAGCAAACAAAACTTCGCAATACCTGCTGAAGAGAGATGTTTGCAAACTATTGACATAGAGCGAGTCGAAGACAAATACTTGCGTAACTATTGAAATAGAGCAAACAAAACTTCACAGTACCTGCTGAAGAGAGATGTTTGCAAACTATTGACATAGAGCGAGTCGAAGACAAATACTTGCGTAACTATTGAAATAGAGCAAACAAAACTTCGCAGTACCTGCTGAAGAGAGATGTTTGCAAACTATTGACATAGAGCGAGTCGAAGACAAATACTTGCGTAACTATTGAAATAGAGCAAACAAAACTTCGCAGTACCTGCTGAAGAGCGATGTTTGCAAACTATTGATATAGAGCGAGTTGAAGACAAATAATTGCATAATTATTGAAATAGAGCAAACAAAACTTCGCAGTGCCTGCTGAAGAGAGATGTTTGCAAACTATTGACATAGAACAAGTCAAAGACAGATACTTGCATAAAGCAGATAAGACTTCACATACCGAAGACAAAGACAGTTAAAGAAGCTGAAACAAACTGAAGAGTAGGAGTTGGGGAAAAATGCACTTTCATTAAGTATATGGTCTATTACAACTACAAAAATTACAAGAAAAATCCTACACTACTGCCCCTCCTCCTGGCCAGCTTCTCTGAGGTCAATGCCTTCTTGGAATTGTTCAAGGAGCTTATCAAATACAGCTTGGGCCTCAGAATTGTGGAGTTTAGCAAGTTTAGGATGCTCCTTCTCCAGGTCGGGATAGAATTCCTGGCAGGCGTCAATTGCACAAGTCTGTCCCATTGCTAAAACAGCAACTTGCATCCTCATCAAGTTTTCTTCAAAATACTGAGATTTCCTGAACTCAGCAACTGCAGAAGTCTTGATCTCTTCAGCTTGAGATTCAAATTGAGAAGTGAGCTCAGCTTTGCTCTTCTTCTCTGCTTCAAGCTGATGAGCCAGGTCATTTTTTAGCTTCTTCTCTGCTGCAAGCTGCTGGGCTAGATCCTCTTTTACCTTCTGATCTGTTTCAGTCTGGCTCTTCAGCTGGGACATTTCTTGTTCAGCAATATGGAGTCCCTTCTGAGAGGATTCCAACTTAGCCTGGGTCTTGGCAGATTCCAGCTCTAAGTTAGAGATCACTCTCTTCAGCTCGTCCACTTGTGAATTGACTACAGCCAGCTGAGTGTCAGACTCCTCCTTCCCTTCTCTCAGTTTGGAATTTTCAGACTTTAGGGAGTCCAACTCTGATTTCGTTGAGTCTAGTTCCGACCTCAACGAATTCAGCTCAGCATCTATCTCATCCACTCTGGAGTCATTGGGCTTGAACGTCTCAGCAAATGCATCATTGTCCCTCTTCAGTCCTGCATTATCCTCAGAAAGCTTTACCACTAATCTGCGCAGCTCCTCAGCTCTGTGCAGCATATCACACTCCTGAGCACGATACTGCAACAACCATCGTGATCAGCTTATCATCCAAATAATTTAAGAGAAAGGATTGTGAAGCTCAGTAAACAAAACAAAAGAACTTACCAAGAACATGTTTGTGTAATAAGTGTCGATAGCAGTCTCCCAGTCCTGGCAAGCAAAAAAGTCCCCATCCACGGGTAGCACAGATAAATCTGCCAATTTCCTTGCCACACCGGGGTGATCAGCAGTGTCCGTAATTCCAAACACCAAATTTCTCCATCTTTGGCGAAATTGATGAGAGGGCTCCCCCTCATATGGCATTTTTCCAAAAGGATTTCGAGGGGAGGCCTCTCCCGAAGTGATTTCCACTCCCCCAGTAGGGACATCCTTAGGATCCCGGTGATTACCCCTCTTGGAGGAGAGATTAGGGCTGATAGAGTTTGTATGGTGACAGGTGCTGCAGGGATTGGGTTATCAGCCGGAGTAGCCAGGACTAGATCAGAGATGGGTGCCTTAGGAGTTGGAGCATCTTTGGTTGACACAGTTGGTGGAATCACCTTAGCATGAGGAGCCTTGATGATGACCTTTGGAGTGGGGGCAGTCTTCTTGCCACCTCCCCCAGCCTTTGCCCCGGATTGGGGGGGTAAGGCTGGAGCCCTAGAAATTTTCTTCTTTGAGGACTGAGTTGCAGCCTGAAGAGACTTGTGGGAAGAAGTGGAGGTGCCAGCAGAAGTTTTAGCTGCAATGAAAAAACTTGAGTTAGAAGCACTGAAATCAAGTAAATCAAATAGCAGCAACAGCGAAGAAATGTTTCTCCTTTACCTTGTTTTGTGGGAGGAGCAACGGAGGGAGCAGACAAGGCCTTAGAAGAGGGCAGATCAGAGGAAGAGGATGATTCATCCCCTCTCTTCCTCTTCTTGGGATCCATTTTCTTTAAGTCTGGGGGACACTCAGACAACATGGTTCCTGAAAAACGCAACAAATCAGTTAGAAGATATTCGTAACGTCAAAAACAATCAGTACACGGCCAGAACTATAAACATACCCAAGATTGAGGCCAAGGCTGAGGAGCCCAGGGTTTCACACTGATGGAGAGACCCCATGTGGTATGGGTCAGCCGCCCTTACAACTGACCTATCTACCCTTTTCCAGTCTACGGCCTGAGGAAGATGCAGCAACTTTGAGGCTTCATTGCAAAATTTCTCGCTTGGCCTCTTGCTGTTTGCAGGGCCAGATCTCCATAGGGTTCTCCCAGGTAACCCCGTGGCCTTGATAAAGTAGAACCTCCCCTTCCAGTTCTTGACAGAAGAGGGGATGTTTATATCATGGTTTATTACTTTATTAGGATGTCTCCTACTAAAGTAATACCAACTTTCTTTGTGCTTACACACAAACATCCCCCTGAAGACATTTAAATCAAAATCAACCTCAGCTGCTCTCAGGTAGAGAAAGTAGCTGGCGATGAAGTATTCATCGTAAATTACCTCATACCCAACGGGTGGATCATAGGCAGATTGATGAGGAAGAGGCAAAATTGGGAAAAATATGTCTATGTCAATATTAAATTCATTGCAAAGAAGAGGGATGTCTTCCATAGTTAAAGTGCAGGGTGAAGCCTGCACTAGCGGGGAAGGAGAACCCCTACCAAGAAATGGCAGGGGTACTAGGGCGGAAGATGAGGTGGCAACCGAAGAAGGTCCGCCAGTAAGGCGTAACCTCCTTAAAGGACGGTTGTCCCCATCAAAGTCAGATATTTCATGGGGGGATTGAACCTCATGGTCATCCTCCATATCCTCTGGGTAAGAGGTAGTATATTTGTTTTAGGAATCTGAAGAAGACGGGGTTGTAACAACGGAAGCCATGAGCGAGTTGAAGTAATGCTTACAGAAAAAATGAAGAGTTGAATTGAAAGAAAAGCTTCGGAGAAGAAGAAGAAAAGCAATTCAACAAAACAGCAAAATAACCGGCTGAGCAAGATAAGGGAAGAAGAAAAGAATGAATTAGAGAAATTGCTTCTATTTATTAGTGAGAGAAAACAAAAGGCCACAACTTTTCGTTTGAAATGCGAAGAGGCAGAAGTTCACGAATTTCCCTCCCTCGGGGAATGGAACCGCCGAAAAAGTAATGATGAGGTGTCGAAATTGGCGTTTACACTAAAAATGGGAATTACTGCGCAAATAAAAGGATAACCGCGCAATTAATGAAGGACTGCCACGTCACGGGTCTATTAAAACAAGATTTGTCCGCCTTCGCTGTTCAGTTCAGCCACACAAAATCTGGGGGCAAATGATAAACCATAACTAAATCGTCTGTTAGTCAACAACAGTCAACAGTTCAACTCCAGAAGATCAGCACTCAAAAATACTGCAGTTCAGCAAGTTCCGCAGTTCAGAGGTTCAGTAACCAAGCATGGTTGTCCGGCCTCAGCCTCGGCACCAACTTCAGTTTATGTTCAAATGCCGCACTTCAGACCACTTCCACGGGATAAGGCCAAGTCACGCACTTCGGCAGAGTTCAGCTGTGTACCACAGCAAGTCACGCACTTCGGCAGAGTTCAGCTATGTACCACAGCAAGTCATACACTTCGCCAGGGTTCAGCTGTGTACCACAGCAAATGAACCCATTACGATAATACTTCGTGGGACCCTCGGACAGAGATGCAATTCAAATATAGTGACTACAGCTGGGTATTCTTCCTGAGCACGCTAAGGTTATAACAATCGGCCTATTAGTCACATCAACCAGGCCGGCCTATTAGTCACATCAGTCAGGCTATTGATCATATCAGCAGACCTACAGCTTCCTAGGCTTTCTGCCCCAAGTAAGCGTCCTATCCACAATCCACTATCAGGAGCTAAAGGCGGGAAAAGGTCTATAAAAGCCAGCCAATCAAGACAGAGGAGGGTATCCGGAATTCAATCTTTCATACCCTAAAGCCAATTCATACACTCTGCTCCTCGGCAAATACTGTGAGAAATTCCTAACTCGCCCTTCAAATTATAATCTCAGTGAGATATGGCCCAAACTGACTTGAGCGTCGGAGGGTTTTTCCCAGGGCCAACCCCCCGGGACCTCTGACCTGTGCTTCTTTGTGTAGGATATTTGGCGCTATTCCAGCTACAACCATTTCAATTCCAGTTAACAACTCTTCAAGTTAACTGACGAAGCTAATTTGAGGTCATCTAGACTCTTGGTGAAGATCCGGCTTCATCACTAATCAAACGGAAAAGTAGTTTTGGACGGAATATGACATTTTTCTTGAAGCGGTAGGGTGCAGCGTGGAGGTTGTGAGCTACGGTTAAAAAAATTTTAAAACCCAGAACAAATTCAAGGGGTAAAAGATATATCTAGATGAGAATGAAATTTTAAAAAAAAAATATTAAACAAAGCATGCACAATACTTAGAGTACCTCTCGGTTTCAAGGGTTCTGCGATGACAGATGGATTTCGAATATAAGCAAGCATAATGACATAACCGATGAAAAGCACCATGCTGTTCAACGAAGCCATTCTTAGAACTTTGATTAATTGCCAGAGGGTTAAAAGGATATGATGTTGAAATGTTTCTGTGCGTTGTAAAGTCAATGAAGGATGGATTTATAGGGAGTCGTAAGTTTCGCGCTGTACCTTTTTCTTTTTTTTTTTTTAAATTGAGAAGAGGATAGAACCGAGTCAGTATGAGAAATGCTATTGAACCACTATACCTAGAAAGTTTTTGCACAACCATCATTATAGGTTTAGAACCCACCTTATGCGGACACCTTGCATGGACAATTGCCTAATATCTCACCTAATCTAGAAGGTCGTTGGACTTTTGATTTACATCCTCTACGCAGCTCTTTAGGATTAGGATTGGAGCCGTGAGGGCTCTAGTGGCGAAAGATTTCACCTTTTTTGTCAGAAGGTTTGGAACCCACGTGCAGCAACTCTCCATCCAGATTGTCGCTGTACCTTATTTTCCCATAGTCAATTGATGGTAAAGCATGTAAAGGCCACTGAAGGGATGAGATCTCCTCACCGCGCGGTGAGTCACCGCGCGGTCCAGGACGCGACACGTGGCAGCAGTAGGGGGTGGTGAGGTTGGATGAGGGTTATCCTCACCCAGCCTCACCACCCCCTCTTTTTGCCACGTGTCGCGTGGTCACGCACGCGGTGAGGGAGGTGCGGTGAGGAGATCCTATCCCGCCACTGAAGAAGAATTTCGGTTTTAATTCAAGACAGGACTAGACCCATCAGTCAGATCAGTCGCCCTTTAATTCGGTTTGCAATCCGATCGGAGTCAGACAAAAAGTGTTACATTGAACGACTCAGTCAAACTCGGTTAAAATTTATACAGACATAACATACAACCCAAAATAAGCAGGCCATTACGAGGAATTTTGAGCATCAGAATTATTTTACTCATTGAGTTTGTACGTTACACAGCAAATTCATTTATTTATACATATTATATCGTATTATATTAGATGATATCTAAAACAACTGCTGTCGTATGTTATGCTAAGTAATAGACAGTTATTACGAGAACATTTTCCTAACCACAAGTATATAAGGTTTTGAATCAAATGGTTTTTCATTGAAATTACAATGTGCACCTAGCTCTCTGTATATAGCAATCATATCTGCATGCAATCAATGTATAGAATATCTGGTTCGAATATAAAATATTTGATTTGAGATAATTGCAGATATGATTCATTAATTTTAAGTAATCATATCTTTTATCACTCCTCATAAAATTATGTAGTGAGATTACCAATACCTAACTTGCATAGCTTGGACTCAAATGCCTTGCTAGTGATCACCTTTGTTAGAATGTATGCTCATTAATATTCGGATCTCATAAACGGTAGCTTGACAACGTCATCCTCAATCTTCTCATTGTAAAGTATATGTCTACTATCTATCTACTTTAACATCTTTTGTGTGATCTTGTTGAACCAGATTCTCAGAAATACTAATGGCCGCTTTATTGTCGCAAAACTAGATCGAAAATATAGGTGAAAAACCCAATCTCAATCATTCACTTTTGTATCTGTAGAACATTTATTATTCCTTCAGCGAGCCCCTGAATTCTGTATCAACACTCAATAGTGCCACAACCTTCTGCTTCTTTCTTCTTCAAGTTTATATATTACTTCCAACTAAGACAAACTACTCTAAAATGGATGTCTATCATCCGATTTCCTGCGCTGCAGCATTAATGAACACATCAAAATCCAGATGTCCGTTCTTTCGAAATATAATACCTCTAGATATCGTGCCTTTTACGTATCGTACTATATTCGTAACCACCTCCATGTGTTCTTTTTGATATCGATGAATAAACTGACTTACGACCCCAACTGCATACGTAATATCAGGCCTCGTATGGGAGAAATGTATCAAATTTTCCATTAGCCTTTGGTGTTGTTCCCTATTGGCTGGTGTACCTCTTTTAACTATCCAGAGTCGGTGATTTTCCACCATCAGAGTATCATTACGTTTGCAATCTATCATGCCAACCTTAGTAAGTCCAGCATGTACCTTCGAAGAGCTATGTAAATTCTCCTTTTTGAGTGAAGTACCTCGATCCCAATAAAATATATTAGTCCACATAGATCTTTCATCTCAAACTCTTTGAAAGACTCTTCCGAAGATGGGCACTTTCCTCGTCGTCATCTAGTTATAATCATCTTATCCACATATATTATTTCTCATACCTCCCCCTCCTCTCGTTTCTTGAAGAACGATGTATGGTTTGCATTAGTCTGTTTGTACCCATACCATTTCATATCCATTCTAAATTCCCCAAACCAAGCACGTGAGGACTATTTAAGTCCGTAGAGAGCTTTTATGATATGACATACTCCACCTTGTTTGAAATTTACAGAAATTCATGGTGGGACTTCCATATATACTTATTCTTTCAAGTCATCATGTAAGAATACTTTTTCACATCAAACTAAAGGAGCGGCCATTTTCTATTTGCATATATTGAGAAAAGTACCTTGATGGCGTCCACCTTTACAGGAGGAGAAAAGTTTATGAATAATCAATATCATATGCCTGATTACAATCCTTAGCCACCAAACTTCCTTTGTACCTCTTAATAGTTCCATTTCCTTGGTACGTAATAGTGAAAACTCATCAACAACCGACTGGTTTTTTTATTTCTGAAAACACATTTCTCTTACGTCCCATATTTTCTATGACCTCCATCTTTGTACTCACTTCTATTGTCATTCTACTATCGTACTTATCTCTTGGGCTATCCTCAGAACAGATTCTAATAAGACAAATTGAGAATGCTCTTTCAACATTTGACATTCTCTCCTTGTCTATGCTTGCTTAATACCTAGAATTATGTGACACATATCCCGGTGAGTACCGCTCTGGAGGTACTTTCCTATTCCTCTTTGGGGGTAGAACAATCACCTCTTGGTTAATCTATACAGTCACTATGAGTAGCATCAGTAACATCAATATTGTATGAATTGATCTCAAGGAATTAACCACTTATATCTTGTTGGACATCTGATTTTAGAAGGACCATTGATTGTCGTTGCTAATTTGTTGACTCCATCTACTTTGTGATCGACAGACCCGGTGGCTCCATATACTGGCTCTTATTGAACAATCTCCGAATAACTTAAGCTGTTAGCCTATCTAGTAGACTACTTATTGTTTCCCCTTTTCAACTAGACAAGTTTGAAGGAAGAGCTCGCTTTCGCGAAATTCACAGTCCATGGTAACCGGAAGACGATGTGTGATAGGATTGTAACACCTATTCCCTTTTTGACATGTGGCGCAGCCAATAAGGACACAATTTTTGGCACACAGATGAAGTTTAGAGCGATCAAATTTAGGTATATGAATGAACAACAAACACCCTAATACCTGCAGAGGCAAGGTATGTATAGAGAGAATAAGAGTTTGTGTCGTCAGAAGCTATAAGGGTACTTGTTTATCCGGTGCTTTACTCGACAAACGGTTTAGCAAGATGTTAAGGTAGCTATAGCTTTGGGTCAATAAAACTGGAGAACGTGAGGCTCAGTGATCATAACTCGATCATTTCTAGGAGTATATGATTTTTGCGTTCAGCCATACCATTTTCTTGTGGCATATCAGGACATGATATTTGATAAAGAAGACCGTGAGTTTTAAAAATAGTTTTGGTTATCGAACTCTGTCATTATCGGATTGGTGAATCTAAATCTTTCTATGAAATCCAATTTCAATCATATCATAAGACTCTTTGAGCTTTTAGATACTTCAGATTGAAGTCTAAATAGTCATAACCATAAATTCTAGAGAAATCATCAACAAATATAGAAGAACACTGAAACACCGATTCAGATTAGATATAGGTGTGGGACTTCAATCGTTCGAATAAACTAAAGAAAATATGAAATGAACTCTGGATTTATTTTGTTGAAAAGTTACACGATGACTTGTTGTACAAATACATGTTTCACAAACTGGAAAATGAAATTTGTAATTAAACTAGGAAATAATGATTTATAGTATCCAAAGGGAGGATGACCCAAACGGTAGTGGCAGAGTCACACTTATCGGTTGATCGTCAAATGATCTCTCCCGTAAGAATTTCCTACAAGAGGAAAAAATGAGGATACATAAATACCAGCTATATCATCATTTGACTCAGTGACAACAATGAGGATAACGTGGGAACATAAAAGCAATTTTGTAGTGTCATCTATGGAGAAAAATTATAGACCCTTCTCCGTGAACTAGGACTGACTCTCCATTAGCAGTTTCAGTGTGGGATTTCATGGGAGAGGAAAAGACCAGAAATCATTCGGATAAGGGGTCAATATGTCAGTAGCTTTATACTCAAAGATCCATGCATTCATGATTTTCGGGTTATTTGCGCACATCCAGGTGATTTGGTGGGCTTTGGACCGAAAATAGATTGTTGAAAGTTTAAGGGTAAAGTTGTAAAATTCAAATTTCTTGGGGATGTTTCTGCATTATGCTGAATTTAAAAGGCTAAATATATAATTTGCTAAATTTTTTGGGGCAAATAAATAACTATTGAAACTGCATTGGTGAATCTGTAAAATCTAAGGAATAACAATGAATTTGCAAAATCTGAAATAATAAGAGTCAAAAATTCGTGATTTATGAAATTCAAGGACGTAAAGACAGTTTTTAAAAGGCAAGGGTTTCCCTCACCCTTTCTACCTCCTTCATTTCCATCGCCTCCCTTCTCTGAACTTTGACAGCTGCCTCCATTTTTACTCCCTACCATCTTTGTCACCTTGCCTCCATGCTCATCTTGGGGAGCCACCGCCGCTGCTGCTGGTGGCTTGCGGAATGCCCACGACGGTGACTTTCGTCTCTCGGTTGTTTGAGTTTTTGGTCTCTTAGGACTTTCCTCCCACCAATCTGGATATCCTACGATTTGAAAGATGTCTCTCGAGTATGCTTTTTTATTACGTAACGAGTGCAATACAATCTAGACTTGTCTTCCCAATTTCACGATGATGGACCTCCTGAGCATCGCTGTCTCTGGCCTACTGCCTGATTTAGTCCCAATGTCCTCGGTTCCCTTAACTTTCCGGTGCCTTTGTAACCCAAACCTAATCCTTGATGATGAATTGGTTTCGCCAGAGGCTGCAGAGTTAATATTTGGATTCGAGCTTCCTCATGGCGTACAGTGGCATATGCGGCTTCAGCTGAGAGGAATAGTCCATCTTCAGTACCTCCCTCTTCACAGGCTCGCACTTTTCATTAGAACAATATGTGTTCCTATACATTGTTACTTTAAATGATGATAACCTCCAGGACTTTCATTAGATTTTGATCACGCCTATCGATTGTTATCCATATATTTGGTAACTTGTTCCAACAGTCTAATGTACAGGTTCCTTGTCAAATAGATTTAACCTTTTTGAGTAAATCACATACTTGTACTGAGTCCATTCCCAAACCATATGCAATTGCCAATCCATACCACAGTGCCTCTGTGGTTGGATATTAAGATACATTATTCATGAGTGTTCCCTTTGTGGTTGGATATTAAGATACATTATTCATGAGTGTTCGCTCAATGTCATGAATGAGCCAAGTAAATACACACTGATCACTTTGTTCCCACTTTAAAAAGATTGGTTCCGTGGCTGCTAGGGGCGGAGGTACGCTTGTGATGTGTTGATTCCTCCCCTTGCCTCCAATCGTGAAGCGCCCCGTTCCCGAGCCCTAACATCGGGAACAGTGCACCCGCCGTATCTCACTAAGGAGAATACAAAGCGTCAAAATCAAAACAGATACACGTCAGCGGAAATCAAAATTTAAAACCTCGAAATAATCATCATCATAAATATCAGTGTCTAGGCAAATCTAAATCCGTTACCAATGTCAAATGTAGATATAACTAAATGTTTAAAGTACATAAACCTCGAGTATCGAAAATCATTATCTCAACTAAGCCCTCGAAAGTCTCATTGAAATGTCATCGACCTCAATATCTCCACTCTTGGTCATCCTCGGTATGCTAACTCAATCACCTATCTATCTACAAAATATGTTAAAACGTGGTTTGAGCGACAAGTCGCTCAGCAAGTAATCCCACTATACTTACCATGGGATCATACACGGAGAAGCAAGTGTGATAACGATATATAGCAATATAAAATAATATCATGCTTCTCTTCGCAAGTAAATTTACAACTCTGCCCCTAACTTCCAAAAGCAAATAGAGCAAATAGACCCAACAAAGTACAAAACAAAGTTCAATTAAGTATGTAACAAAGTCAACGAATAGACCGATGACCAAGTCAAACCAAACGACAGCCAAGCAAAGGTTAGTCCAAGCTAAAACGTGATGCAATTTTTTCAAAGCAATGCAATGCCAATGTTCTCCTTATCTCAAAACTAATGTTTCCGATATCAATGTCCAATGTCCAAATCCAATGTCCATATCCGATTAAACCGACCAAAAAATCCAAATAACCAAATCCGGTTTAATCGGTCCAAATTCCAAAATCAAATGCAATGGCTATAGCACTTTCTCTACAAGTGACTTATACCGTAAGACTTACGAATTGATTCCCCCAAAACCAAATATACTATAGACACCCAGTCCCAGACTAGGTCGTCACGTCTATAGCACCAAATATATGCCTTTGCACCCTGTCCCAGACTAGGTAGTTACGCTCAGACCCAAAATATGCATACAGAAGCCCTGTCCCTAACGAGGTAGTTATATCTGCAGCAATCCAAATAGGCATACAGAAACCCTGTCCCTGACGAGGTAGTTACATCTGCAGCGCTCGATAATCAAAATAGGAATCAACACGGCTTACCAATATATTTCTCTTGTAAGGGTGAATTTCCAAAAATATGCAATGCAACTTTTCAAAACCATTTTCCAAGTAACAAAGTCCAATTTACCAAAATGGGCCAAAATATCAAATTTGTCAAAATTACCAAACTGCCTTTCAAATACCAAATAATTCCAAACAAATAATCCAAAAATACCAAAATTATCCAAAATGCCAAAACCATCTCCATCTCCGCTATATAAGCATACACATATATGTCCACGTCCATACATGTACATATACACGTATATATATACACGCGACTCCCTCGGTCTACTTTCCCCTCTCCAATATCGATACCGACACGTCAATTTATTTCACGTAAGGTCATAACCTATACCTATCAGTCCTAACCGAAGATATACCCCTCTTCAATTTATAAATCTCGGCTTACACAGGATTGCTATACAACTTTGTTCTTCATGAATATCATATAAGTAAATTATATACATACGTTAACCTACTTTATATTATATTTTTCCTTTTCTCTTCTTTTCTTTTTGTAAATCATGCGCCACCCATTCCTCTATGTCCATCACAGTGGGCATCTCGTTTTCACCATTCCATATATATATATATATATATATATATATATATATATATATATATATATATATATATATATATATATATATTAATGTACTTCATATTATAAAATATGAATTATGCATCAATTTCCATTCATTATTGCTAACCCCCAGTAAACATTTAACTTTCATTATTACACATGACCAGTGGCTATACTTCTCCTAAATTCAACCCTTATACATATTACAAAGCCCCCAAAATTTCCACACACATTCGGCCAGAGCATTTAGCCACAAATCCCATGCAAAACGTAAATATGTACATACATAAAACCAATATTCTCATATATGGATAATAAATTCACTATACATATCTCCATCACACACCCTTAGGCCGCTGGTTCCTCAAGCCAATTCGGCCATCGCCACTAAATATATATATATATTTAGAACATACACAAATATTAGGAATAACATGTATGATTTGTATCACACATATACTTACATTCAAACAATCCATACAATTATGCATTCAAAAATACTTATGCATGAATCCAATTTTATTACTAACATAAACGTATAGATTTTCGCAAAACATAGCAAGTATAGGGAGATTACTTACTTGATTCGATGATAATATACCGTACGGTTGAATTGAGATTGGGTTGGACTGAATAAAAATTCTTTTCTTTCTCCTCTAGGGTACACGACTGGCTTATAAAAGACAAAGGAGAGCTACTCTTCTATATATTTTTTCCTTGTCCTTTTTCTTTTCTCCTACTTGCTGATGATGCCGAAGGTTTGCAACAACAAGGATATAAAAAAGTTGTACCTAACTTAGGGAGAAACACAGGCTGGAGGGACGAATTGATTTGTTTTTCCCTTCTGCAGGGGGCTGCCGAAAGTTGGGGCCAAAAATATGTGAGGTGAATGGCAGACCAAATATATATAAGTATTTTAGGGTTTGATTTAGGGTAACTTAAGTGGTATGGAGAGGTTTTAGGTAGTTTTCTTGTTAGTTTAGGATTAAGATTCTAAATTATATCTTCCCAAATACTTATCTTTTTATTTAAATTTAAGATAACAATTAATATTTTATATTATATTTTCCAAAAAAACAAAGAAAAAACTCGGACATAACAAATCACCTTGCGCATTAGAGTTGGTCGTAACATATAGTTATCGCCACTAAGTTTGAATCCAGGTGACAAACTTTTGAAATTTGGTAGTATCGATTGTGCGAGTATGTTCCTTAATAACCTGACTAGTGGAATGGCCAATTCTTCAAAGTTAGTTATGGTTTCAGGATTTGCCCCAGAATTTGTCTTGGTTTCTTTGTTGATTTGCGGTTGAGATCAGGAGAGACCAAAAGTGAGGCAAAATATGAGACTTCCAATCACGTGCCACTACGTGTAAAAACAAATCTTTTTTAAAAAAAATTTGACCCTTTTCTTTTTGTATACGTGTCGGCGCGTGATTGAAGGGCTCATATTTTGCCTCACTTTTGGCCTCTCTTGATCTCAACTGGTTGATTTGTAGGTTGATTAAGGTTTTTTGGATTTGGTATGGCTGGATATGGTTATGTTAGGTGTTGTCTTTAGTTGCTCAAAACGGTTGAGCGTATGGTTTGTTTGGACTGTGATATTTTACCTGAGTCTTCGGTCTTTGGTTGAGCATGAGATTGATTTCACCTATGAGGTATTTGTTGAGAAAAATGGGTTTGAGTGATTTCAAAATGCATGATTTAAATAACGTGAACTAAAGAAATGCATGACTTGATTTATGACATGACACGTTTTTGCATGAAAGTTACCTTATATAGTTCATATATAATGTTGACGTACTAACGAGCCATGAAGCTTTAAAGCTTACATCAAATGACAAACATTTGTTGTATTTGAACTATTTTCAGATGCCACCATTAATGAACTAAACTAGTTCATTAAGTGAAATACTTAGTTAATTAAACTAAGTAGTTTGTTAAAGGAAGTCATATTTGGAAAAGGCACAAAGGCAACAAGTTGAAGAAAGGAAAATTCTCCACCCCCCCCATGCCACACATTTTTAATACACATATATATATATTTTCAGATTTTATTAAAAAGGCACATACACATATATTCCAACTTACTACCGACACGTTATATATTTTACGTACGTACGTTAACGTCACACCACTATACTTAACTCATATTTATGAGTATACTCAGGTCTTATATCATATGATATATGTCATGGTGATGACAAATTTAATACGACACGTTAAAAGGTTCTAAACCGATTATTGTCGTATCGGGCGAATACCGAAACTTCGCCAACGTGTTACGTACTTGCCATAAATAGATGGCCAGCCCCTACACTTCACAAATAGCCATAAATTTCGTGGATTACATGGTATGTGCAGCCATAAAATCATTCCATGTTGGCACACACAAATCACCCCACATTAAGGCCAAATTGTGGAGATTCCAATTTCAATTTTGTCACATGGTGTAGGCGCCACTTTAAGATCAGCTAAGTGCTGAATATTAAAGTTTAATTTATGTATATTATGTGTAACATAATATATATAACATGTGCAAAAAGTTGGAATTTAATTAGAGAAAAATCGGGTAATCGATAAACATCGAAAATTCGATTTTCTACGTACACGACACATGGAACGTTTTTGACATATCATATAACATGTATCTAGACATTTTTTACGTATTTCATACATCTCAAAGTGTTCTAGAAAATTCAATTAAGGGCTGATTGCAATATACCTTGTGTATATAATTAAATGTGCACTATTTTACAAAGTTTGCAAAAATAAAATTCAGCACATGTCCTATCCTCATCACACGCCCATTCTAGCTATGTTGGAGCATATGTGGAGCTTTTTTGGCATATTGATTGGTCAAGAATGAAGCATGCAATGTTGGTGACTTAAAGAAAGGAACTACAAAAGGTAACTTTTCAAATCTTGTCACAATTGTGACACATGCTGAAAATTCAGCATGTGTGCTAATAGGCTGGCCGAATTTATACCCATTATGAGCCATATTTTGTTGTCTTGAAACATGTGGTTAATTGGGAGATATTTTGGAAGGGTTTTGAATATTCTAATGAAACAAATAAGGTGATATTTTCAAATATCACACGCTGAAAATTTCAGCATGTGTGGATGTATAGTGGCCGAAATATTGGCCTTATTGGTGTCCAATTGTTATTCCATAAATGATAAGAATATTGTATACTAAATGGTGATTGAATTATTCTTTGATTTCTTGGATTAAATCAATTTAAAATAGGCAATATTTTGAATAAAAGATGAATGTTACACATGCTGAAATTTCAGCATGTGCAAGTGATGTTATGGCCGATTTTTGCATGCCATTTTGGAGAAAATTGTCTTGCTAATTTTGGGTGATAATCTTGTGAATTATGGTAACTATTTTATGATGATTTTGGCACATGTTTTAAGTGTTATTCTCAGATTTGTCTAGTCATCAAGTAGGCAAGAGCTTAATGATCATCCAATGAGAACATGCCAAGTAAGCAAAGACATGTCACAATGATGCCATACACTCTTCCAAGGACTTAGAAGATAATTTTCAAGAGGAAGAAATTTCTAAGGGGGCGGCACACATTGATAAAAAGAAGAAGGAGAGCAAGCAAAACATAAGACAAGCCTCACAAGTTCAAAAGTGCAAAAAGAGTCTTCCATCTCTTCTTCTACATTTTTCTTTCTTTCTTATCTCTTAAAGCCTATTGTATTCATATTCATACATCTTGAATAGGCTTCTTATAGACCACCACATATTCTTTATCATTGTAAAAGAGTGATCAAGATGTGATCAATCTTAGACTTGCAAGGTGGTGGTGTTCGTGTGCATTGTATTCGCATACAAGGTTTGTAAAGGATTGGAGTTGGTGTGTAACTCCATCAACCCTGTGGTAAGGTGTTTCTTGTGTAGTGTGATTAGTGTGAACCGAGGAAGGTGTCCTCGAAGACTGGAGTAGGTTGTTGATAACCGAACCAGTATAAAATTCTTGGTGTCATTTACTTTCAGCACTTACTTTCAGTTTTAGCACTGTTTATTGTTTTTGATCACGTTTGTAAAAATAGTAAACGGGTTTAAAAAATCACAAAACTTTCAGGAAACATAACCACAAATTTTAAGGTTCTTTTGGCACAAGTTTCAACCCTTTTGGACAAGTATAAGTCATTCAAACGTCCAAAGTTCTGAGACTAGTGCAGTCTGATTTTCAGGCTTGCAAAGGTTGAAACTTTGATCATATTTGACTAAATTCCCAAAAGAATTTTTCAAAACTGTTTCAACCCATTTAAATACAACTTATAAGGGGTTATTCTTTAAATTGTCAAAGCATTTGTAGTTATGTACAAATAGGAATTAATTTTTCAAATCAGTCTACCATTTCTGGCAGATTTGCGCAATCTGACCACCAACGATTGTTGAAAGGTTTAGAGGTTGAATTTAACTCTGAAATGTTTAGGAAACACTCATAACATCTGAGGCTAAGTTCTCTCCAAATTTCAGAATTTTTAAAGACCTGCAACCTAGTTTCCAAAACGTTTTAAAACTGGTCCTGAAAACAGAAACTGTTTTCAGAAGTTGGGTTTTTGGTTTAAAACAATTTTAAAAACCACATTTTCCGCACCCACTATTCAACCCCCCCTTCTAGTCTTGACTTGAAAATCCATCAATTGGTATTAGAGCGCAGGAACACTCACAACAAGAAGATCCAACGATCTGTGTGAGATGGCAACCACTAGCCACGAAACCAAGGAAAAAGATATGTCAAGCCAAATGCCTCCACTATCTGAAAATGAGGTAAATTCTGATTCTGACTCGGATTCTGAACTATCTTATGATGATTTATATGTTGAATATCTTGAATTACATAAGTTTGCTAGAACTCTTGCAAAACAAAAGAAACGGTTAATTGAAGACAAGAAATTGTTAGAATCTTCTAACACAAATCTTGTGTCTCAATTAAACGATTCAAAAGAAGAGTCGTCTTGCATCATAAATTCATTAAGGTCTGAAGTTTCATCATTGACATCCGAGAACACTGAAATGAAATCCGAGATTTCAAACTTGAAATCAAGGAATACGGATTTAGAGAAAATGATGAAACAATTTGATACGGGATCTAACATGCTAGATTGCATTATTTTATCACAAAAACATGACAGTGATAAAACTGGATTAGGATACATTGAGACTAACGAAGCATCATCCAAACCATCCAAGTTCGTTTTGTCTAAGAATGTAGACACATCAAAGGCATACGTAGCGCCTAAAGTAATGAAAAGACTCCTTCTTCCCTCATCTCGTCATATCTCTTCTTCATATCATACGAAGTATAATTATGTGCCGTATAAATATGAGAAGAAGACTAGTACACCACTCATCTCATCTCATCATTCTTCTTATCATACAAAGAGAAATCATGTGCCATATAGAAAGCCACTGATGTATATGCGACATTCATATCATAAAAATGCATCTAGATCACTCCCCGTGCATGCAAACCAAAAACAAAAACCATACTATATGCATGATGTGATTCTTGGCCAAAGGCCAAACGCATTTGCCCCTAATGTATATTATGTTGCGTTTTCATTACCTTTCTCACCTTTTGAAAGACCTAGAAAGGTCACCCAAACTTGGGTACCAAAAGGGACATTCTCAAAGGGTTGAATAAATAACCCTAAAGAACGCACTTTTAAGATTATTCAAAATGCATGATTTTTTTATCTTTACATGCGCTTTTGATTGTCTTTCCAAAATAAAGGGAGAGAGAATGCATGATCTAAGGGGGAGAGAGAAAGATTGATTGCATAAATCAAGGGGGAGTGAATTTGAAATTTGAAATTCAAAATTTGAATTTATGCACGATTGAAGGGGGAGCGACAAGATTTAAATCATGAATGTAGGTTATTTTGAAAATCATCAAAAGGGGGAGATTGTTGAGAAAAAGGGGTTTGAGTGATTTTAAAATGCATGATTTAAATAAAGTGAACTAAAGAAATGCATGACTTGATTTATGACATGACGCGTTTTTGCATGAAAGTTGCCTTATATAGTTCATATATAATGTTGTCGTACTAACGAGTCATGAAGCTTTAAAGCTTACATCAAATGGCAAACATTTGTTGTATTTGAACTATTTTCAGGTGCCACCATTAATGAACTAAACTAGTCCATTAAGTGAAGTACTTAGTTAATTAAACTAAGTAGTTCATTAAAGGAAGTCATATTTGGAAAAGGCACAAAGGCAACAAGTTGAAGAAAGGAAAGTTCTCCACTCCCCCCATGCCACACGTTTTTAATACACACATATATATATATTCAGATTTTTTGTAAAAGGCACATACACATATATTCCAACATACTACCGACACGTTACATATTTTACGTACGTACGTTAACGTCACACCACTATACTTAAATCATATTTATGAGTATATTCAGGTCTTATATCATATGATATAAGTCATGGTGATAACAAATTTAATACGACACGTTAAAAGGTTCTAGACCAAAAATTGTTCGTATCGGGCGATATTTCAAAACTTCGCCAACGTGTCACGTACTTTCCATAAATAAATGGCCAGCCCCTACACTTCAAAAATAGCCATAAATTTCGTGGCTTACATGGTATGTGCATCCATAAAATCATTCCATGTTGGCACAAACAAATCACCCCACATTAAGGCCAAATTGTGAAGATTCCAATTTCAATTTTGTCACATGGTGTAAGCGCCACTTTAAGATCAGTTAAGTGCTGAATATTAAAGTTTAATTTATGTATATTATGTGTAACATAATATATATAACATGTGCAAAAAGTTGGAATTTAATTAGAGAAAAATCGGGTAATCGATAAACATCGAAAATTCGATTTTCTACGTACACGACACATGGAACGTTTTTGGCATATCATATAACATGTATCTAGACACTTTTTACGTATTTCATACATCTCAAAGTGTTCTAGAAAATTCAATTATGGGCTGATTGGAATACACCTTGTGTATATAATTAAATGTGCACTATTTTACAAAGTTTACAAAAATAAAATTCAGCACATGTCCTATCCTCATCACACGCCCATTCTAGCTATGTTGGATCATATGTGGAGCTTTTTTGGCATATTGATTGGTCAAGAATGAAGCATGCAATGTTAGTGACCTAAAGAAAGGAACTACAAAAGGTAACTTTTCAAATCTTGTCACAATTGTGACACATGCTGAAAATTCAGCATGTGTGCTAATAGGCTGGCCGAATTTATCCCCATTATGAGCCATATTTTGTTGTCTTGAAACATGTGGATAATTGGGAGATATTTTGGAAGGGTTTTGAATATTCTAATGAAACAAATAATGTGATATTTTCAAATATCACACGCTGAAAATTTCAGCATGTGTGGATGTATAGTGGCCGAAATATTGGCCTTATTGGTGTCCAATTGTTATTCCATAAATGATAAGAATATTGTATACTAAATGGTGATTGAATTATTCTTTGATTTCTTGGATTAAATCAATTTAAAATAGGCAATATTTTGAATAAAAGATGAATGTTACACATGCTGAAATTTCAGCATGTGCAAGTGATGTTATGGCCGATTTTCGCATGCCATTTTGGAGAAAATTGTCTTGCTAATTTTGGGTGATAATCTTGTGAATTATGGTAACTATTTTATGATGATTTTGGCACATGTTTTAAGTGTTATTCTCAGATTTGTCTAGTCATCAAGTGATGACAACATCCAACCAATCAATGAGTGCCAAGTAAGCAAGAGCTTAATGATCATCCAATGAGAACATGCCAACTAAGCAAAGACATGTCACAATGATGCCATACACTCTTCCAAGGACTTAGAAGATAATTTACAAGAGGAAGAAATTGCTAAGGGGCGGCACACATTGATAAAAAGAAGAAGGAGAGCAAGCAAAACATAAGACAAGCCTCACAAGTTCAAAAGTGCAAAAAGAGTCTTCCATCTCTTCTTCTACATTTTTCTTTCTTTCTTATCTCTTAAATCCTATTGTATTCATATTCATACATCTTTAATAGGCTTCTTATAGACCACCACATATTCTTTATCATTGTAAAAGATTGATCAAGATGTGATCAATCTTAGACTTGCAAGGTGGTGGTGTTCGTGTGCATTGTATTCGCATACAAGGTTTGTAAAGGATTGGAGTTGGTGTGTAACTCCATCAACCCTGTGGTAAGGTGTTTCTTGTGTTGTGTGATTAGTGTGAACCGAGGAAGGTGTCCTCGAAGACTGGAGTAGGTTGTTGATAACCGAACCAGTATAAAATTCTTGGTGTCATTTACTTTCAGCACTTACTTTCAGTTTTAGCACTGTTTATTGTTTTTGATCATGTTTGTAAAAATAGTAAACGGATTTAAAAAATCACAAAACTTTCAGGAAACATAACCACAAATTTTAAGGTTCTTTTGGCACAAGTTTCAACCCTTTTGGACAAGTATAAGTCATTCAAACGTCCAAAGTTCTGAGACTAGTGCAGTCTGATTTTCAGGCTTGCAAAGGTTGAAACTTTGATCATATTTGACTAAATTCCCAAAAGAATTTTTCAAAACTGTTTCAACCCATTTAAATACAACTTATAAGGGGTTATTCTTTAAATTGTCAAAGCATTTGTAGTTATGTACAAATAGGAATTAATTTTTCAAATCAGTCTACCATTTCTGGCAGATTTGCGCAATCTGACCACCAACGATTGTTGAAAGGTTTAGAGGTTGAATTTAACTCTGAAATGTTTAGGAAACACTCATAACATCTGAGGCTAAGTTCTCTCCAAATTTCAGAATTTTTAAAGACCTGCAACCTAGTTTTCAAAACGTTTTAAAACTGGTCCTGAAAACAGAAACTGTTTTCAGAAGTTGGGTTTTTGGTTTAAAACAATTTTAAAAACCACATTTTCCGCACCCACTATTCAACCCCCCCTTCTAGTCTTGACTTTCAAATCCATCAATTGGTATCAGAGCGCAGGAACACTCACAACAAGAAGATCCAACGATCTGTGTGAGATGGCAACCACTAGCCACGAAACCGAGGAAAAAGATATGTCAAGCCAAATGCCTCCACTATCTGAAAATGAGGTAAATTCTGATTCTGACTCGGATTCTGAACTATCTTATGATGATTTATATGTTGAATATCTTGAATTACATAAGTTTGCTAGAACTCTTGCAAAACAAAAGAAACGGTTAATTGAAGACAAGAAATTGTTAGAATCTTCTAACACAAATCTTGTGTCTCAATTAAACGATTCAAAAGAAGAGTCGTCTTGCATCATAAATTCATTAAGGTCTGAAGTTTCATCATTGACATCCGAGAACACTGAAATGAAATCCGAGATTTCAAACTTGAAATCAAGGAATACGGATTTAGAGAAAATGATGAAACAATTTGATACGGGATCTAACATGCTAGATCGCATTATTTTATCACAAAAACATGACAGTGATAAAACTGGATTAGGATACATTGAGACAAACGAAGCATCATCTAAACCATCCAAGTTTGTTTTGTCTAAGAAAGTAGACACATCAAAGGCATACGTAGCGCCTAAAGTAATGAAAAGACTCCCTCTTCCCTCATCTCGTCATATCTCTTCTTCATATCATACGAAGTATAATTATGTGCCGTATAAATATGAGAAGAGGACTAGTACACCACTCATCTCATCCCATCATTCTTCTTATCATACAAAGAGAAATCATGTGCCATATAGAAAGCCACTGATGTATATGCGACATTCATATCATAAAAATGCATCTAGATCACTCCCCGTGCATGCAAACAAAAAACAAAAACCATACTATATGCATGATGGGATTCTTGGCCAAAGGCCAAACGCATTTGCCCCTAACGTATATTATGTTGCGTTTTCATCACCTTTCTCACCTTTTGAAAGACCTAGAAAGGTCACCCAAACTTGGGTACCAAAAGGGACATTCTCAAAGGGTTGAATAAATAACCCTAAAGAACGCACTTTTAAGATTATTCAAAATGCATGATTTTTTTATCTTTACATGCGCTTTTGATTGTCTTTCCAAAATAAAGGGAGAGAGAATGCATGATCTAAGGGGGAGAGAGAAAGATTGATTGCATAAATCAAGGGGGAGTGAATTTGAAATTTGAAATTCAAAATTTGAATTTATGCACGATTGAAGGGGGAGCGACAAGATTTAAATCATGAATGTAGGTTATTTTGAAAATCATCAAAAGGGGGAGATTGTTGAAAAAAAGGGGTTTGAGTGATTTCAAAATGCATGATTTAAATAACGTGAACTAAAGAAATGCATGACTTGATTTATGACATGACACGTTTTTGCATGAAAGTTGCCTTATATAGTTCATATATAATGTTGTCGTACTAACGAGCCATGAAGCTTTAAAGCTTACATCAAATGGCAAACATTTGTTGTATTTAAACTATTTTCAGGTGCCACCATTAATGAACTAAACTAGTTCATTAAGTGAAGTATTTAGTTAATTAAACTAAGTAGTTCATTAAAGGAAGTCATATTTGGAAAAGGCACAAAGGCAACAAGTTGAAGAAAGGAAAGTTCTCCACTCCCCCCATGCCACACGTTTTTAATACACACATATATATATATTCAGATTTTTTGAAAAAGGCACATACACATATATTCCAACATACTACCGACACGTTACATATTTTACGTACGTACGTTAACGTCACACCACTATACTTAAATCATATTTATGAGTATATTCAGGTCTTATATCATATGATATAAGTCATGGTGATGACAAATTTAATACGACACGTTAAAAGGTTCTAGACCAAAAATTGTTCGTATCGGGCGATATTTCAAAACTTTGCCAACGTGTCACGTACTTTCCATAAATAAATGGTCAGCCCCTACACTTCAAAAATAGCCATAAATTTCGTGGCTTACATGGTATGTGCATCCATAAAATCATTCCATGTTGGCACACACAAATCACCCCACATTAAGGCCAAATTGTGGAGATTCCAATTTCAATTTTTTCACATGGTGTAGGCGCCACTTTAAGATCAGCTAAGTGCTGAATATTAAAGTTTAATTTATGTATATTATGTGTAACATAATATATATAACATGTGCAAAAAGTTGGAATTTAATTAGAGAAAAATCGGGTAATCGATAAACATCGAAAATTCGGTTTTCTACGTACACGACACATGGAACGTTTTTGGCATATCATATAACATGTATCTAGACACTTTTTACGTATTTCATACATCTCAAAATATTCTAGAAAATTCAATTAAGGGCTGATTGGAATATACCATGTGTATATAATTAAATGTGCACTATTTTACAAAGTTTGCAAAAATAAAATTTAGCACATGTCATATCCTCATCACACGCCCATTCTAGCTATGTTGGAGCATATGGGGAGCTTTCTTGGCATATTTATTGGTCAAGAATGAAGCATGCAATGTTGGTGACTTAAAGAAAGGAACTACAAAAAGTAACTTTTCAAATCTTGTCACAATTGTGACACATGCTGAAAATTCATCATGTGTGCTAATAGGCTAGCCGAATTTATCCCCATTATGAGCCATATTTTTTTTGTCTTGAAACATGTGGTTAATTGGGAGATATTTTGGAAGGGTTTTGAATATTCTAATGAAACAAATAAGGTGATATTTTCAAATATCACACATGCTGAAAATTTCAGCCTGTGTGGATGTATAGTGGCCGAAATATTGGCCTTATTGGTGTCCAATTGTTATTCCATAAATGATAAGAATATTGTATAATAAATGATGATTGAATTATTCTTTGATTTCTTGGATTAAATCAATTTAAAATAGGCAATCTTTTGAATAAAAGATGAATGTTACACATGCTGAAATTTCAGCATGTGCAAGTGATGTTATGGCCGATTTTTGCATGCCATTTTGGATAAAATTGTCTTGCTAATTTTGGGTGATAATCTTGTGAATTATGATAAATATTTTATGATGATTTTGGCACATGTTTTAAGTGTTATTCTCAGATTTCTCTAGTCATCAAGTGATGACAACATCCAACCAATCAATGAGTGCCAAGTAAGCAAGAGCTTAATGATCATCCAATGAGAACATGCCAAGTAAGCAAAGACATGTTACAATGATGTCATACACTCTTCCAAAGACTTAGAAGATAATTTTCAAGAGGAAGAAGTTGCTAAGGGGGCGGCACACATTGATAAAAAAAAGAAGGAGAGCAAGCAAAACATAAGACAAGTCTCACAAGTTCAAAAGTGCAAAAAGAGTCTTCCATCTCTTCTTCTACATTTTTCTTTCTTTCTTATCTCTTAAAGCCTATTGTAATCATATTCATACATCTTGAATAGGCTTCATATAGACCACCACATATTCTTTATCATTGTAAAAGATTCATCAAGATGTGATCAATCTTAGACTTGCAAGGTGGTGGTGTTCGTGTGCATTGTATTCGCATACAAGGTTTGTAAAGGATTGGAGTTGGTGTGTAACTCCATCAACCCTTTGGTAAGGTGTTTCTTGTGTTGTGTGATTAGTGTGAACCGAGGAAGGTGTCCTCGAAGACTGGAGTAGGTTGTTGATAACCGAACCAGTATAAAATTCTTGGTGTCATTTACTTTCAGCACTTACTTTCAGTTTCAGCACTGTTTATCGTTTTTGATCACGTTTGTAAAAATAGTAAACGGATTTCAAAAATCACAAAACTTTCAGGAAACATAACCACACGGTTTAAGGTTCTTTTGGCACAAGTTTCAGCCCTTTTGGACAAGTATAAGTCATTCAAACGTCCAAAGTTCTGAGACTAGTGCAGTCTGATTTTTAGGCTTGCAAAGGTTGAGACTTTGATCGTATTTGACTAACTTCCCAAAAGAATTTTTCAAAACTGTTTCAACCCATTTAAATAAAACTTATAAGGGGTTATTCTTTAAATTTTCAGAGCATTTGGAGCTATGTACAAATAGGAATTAATTTTTCAAATCAGTCTACCGTTTCTGGCAGATTTGTGCAATCTGACCACCAATGATTTTTGAAGGGGTTAGAGGTTGAATTTAACTCTGAAATGTTTAGGAGACACTCATAGCATCTGAGGCTAAGTTCTCTGCAAATGTCAGAATTTTTGAAGACCTGCAACCTAGTTTTCAAAACGTTTTAAAACTGGTCCTGAAAACAGAAACTGTTTTCAGAAGTTGGATTTTTAGTTTAAAACAATTTTAAAAACCACATTTTCCGCACCCACTATTCAACCCCTCCCCCCCTTCTAGTGGTGCCTTGCGGATCCTACAGTATTGATGTTGAGCTTTAGATTTGGCTTTGGTAGTGTTTATGGCCAAGATAGGTATTTCTCCGGACGATGTGGAATTTTGGTTATGAATCATATGAATCACAACTCTGCTCCGACACCAGATTAGGTTTTGAATGAAATGGTTTTTGTTGAAATCACATCGAGTGTAATGGCCCCTAAATATAGCAATCCTATCAACATAGAATATTGATATTAGCAATCTCATCAACATACCGACAATGTTCAAAATATTTTATTTGAATATAAAATATTTGATTTGAGATAATTGTAGATATGATTTCTTGATTTTAGGTAATCATACCTTCCATCAAAATATTTCAAATAATGTTTCAACACTCATTGTGAAACATTATTTGAGATAATTGTAGATATGATTTCTGACGCGTTTATGCATAGCTGTCAAGTGGCGTCACGTATCGAGTTGAATGGTGCAGCTATTTGTGTGGCAGGGGTTTCCTTTGCTGAGCTGACCTAGAAGACTGTGTGTACCAGGGCCCCGACCAACCTACTTGGTAGAGCCAAGGTTCCTGTAGTAGCCAAGATTACGACTGAGGCCAAAGGAGTGTCCTGCATCTTCTGGGCTCCTCCGACTTAAACTGTGTTGTTGGACCTAAGTAGCTCATGTAAACCTTAGGCGACCAGCACCCTTTTAGGGTCAAATGACATAAACTGTAGAAAACGAGACCAATTGTACTAGTTAATTTGTGGAGTGTTTGTTTTGTCCCGTCATATGCTCTTATATTATCCTTGTTGGCCACAAGAGAAAGGATGATCTCTAGCAACAAACAAAAATTTTGACTGTTTAGCTGATTTGTGCCTCTGACATGTCAGTTTCAGAGAGGTTACTCAGTCGGCAGCAATAATGAGATTTTCTAGCGCAATTTCAAATGTGACAGTAGCTATATTACATCTCGATTTTTGGAGAGCAGGAATTCCTGGAGGAAATGTTCTTATTCCCGCTAAAAGTTTCAGATCAAAATTGTGCCACTTTCATCTCTTCCTCACTTTCTTCATCCTTCGTCTTCATCCTTCTTCTCTGCTATAAATTTTCAAAAATTTTCCTCCTTTGTGTATTTTCATCTCCCATCTTCATCTCTAACCATCCTTCTCTAGTCAACTCCTTCATCCAAACTTGAATAAGTAGGTACCTAGCCATACCCTTTTTCCTTGCATTCTTTTCAGTCATGTCTTTCCCTAACTATTCTTAAAAATTTTCTGAGGAGTTTTCATACATTGGTGGTGTAGGGAGGAGGTCCAAATCCCCCTCCTTGGATCAAACATCTTCTGGTGACGGCTCTCGTCCTATGAAGAGGAAAAGAGGGGTAGCGGACGAATTCCCTAGGCCCGTTGATGCTGCTAGGCCTAGTGGTGCAGTTTCAGTGCCTGTGCCACTGGTGAACTTTGTGTAGAATTGCCTTCCCTGAACCGTATAGCTGAGCCCTCTATCATTCGGGAAGGTAGGTACTGATGTACCCTCTAGGTTAGTTAAAAGTCCTTATGTATTGTGAATCAAGCCGATCTCGTGAGACTTAACGAAGTCCATATGATCGACTCGATAAATTAAGTCCAATATTTCTGCAGGTCAGACAATCTACAAGCCACCTCAGTAGTATGAGGGTGTTTATAAGGAGGATTTTAACCAAGTTTCAACGTTCATGCCCTCAACCATTTAAATATCATCCTTTTGCACCACCGGCTTATACTTCCTCAGATCACACCAATGGTTTGAGAACTCCAGCTTGTTATTTTTTTTCAAGTTGTTCAAGTCATCTTGGATATTGAGGCTTTTAAGGGTGCTTCATATTGAAGTCCTCTAAAAGCTGGTTTTATTTCAATAGACAAATCCTGAATAAGGTGTTCTAGTTCAATAAAAACCTACTTTCCTCCACTAAAAACTTGAAGAGTCTATTCTTCTATGACTAAAAGGTCGGGTCGACAAGAGAAGATGTTTCTCACACATTAAAGGCTAATGATCAGCTTCTAAGAAAGAAGTATCAAGAGATGTCTCCAAGCCTCCAAAGCTTTAAAGCCACCATTGACTGGCTCAAGGTCAGTACGCACTAGAGAAGACTGGCCTGGATTTATTGGTCAATGGTCCTGAATTCATTGTACAAAATGAGAAAGACCCGAATGTCATCAAGGATAGGGTGGCCGAGTTCTTTGAACTTGGTCTTTATGTAATGTTTTTGCATTTTTTCTATACTCAAGTGTAGCATTTGCTTTTGTAGGTATCGTGGCTACCATATTTGTTGACCATATCATCACTATAAAGGCAAAAAGTAAAGGCAAGTAGGCTGCTACAACAGCTGCACCGAGGTTGCGGATGTAGAAGTAGCTGCCAAAGTGGGTTTGAAGCCTACTGAGGTCTCCATAAGTGGGCCAGGTAGGATCCTGTTGTGCTGCAACGAGCTGAGGAACTATGAGAGTAGTTGCAGGAGGAGAGGTTGTATCTTGCACCAGGTCAGTGCTCAGTTTGTTTGTTTGCTTTCTTGACCTGCACTAACGGTTTAGGATGTCAGATCTACACAAGGACGTTGAGGTTGTTGAAGTAACAACACCTGCGCTCTGATACCAATTGAAGTAAAAATGGATTCAAAGAACACAACACGTATAAAGCATAACTCGCTTGTATTATTATTCGGAAAATAACTCAAAACCGAACTACTACTCGCCGCCACTACAATGGTTCGCCCGACTCCAATATATAGACTCCCTAGTCTAAACAAATCATTACCTAATAGGAAAAGATAAACAACAAAAAGGAATTAAATTTAAAATAAAACTCCTACTTCTTAGGAGACTTCCTAAACCCTTATCCTAGAAGGAAATTATCCAACAATCTCCCCCTTAATTTCCGAATGTACCCTTGGAAGGTCTTCCATGCCAAGCAAGCTTCGCATCTCCTTGAACTTCGTCCGCACCAACGGCTTCGTCAAGATATCCGCTCTTTGCTCGTCGCCAATCACATACTCCATCTCAATCAATACTTTCTCGACGCACTCTCGAATGAAGCGATATCTCGTATGTATGTGCTTGCTCCTTCCATGAAACACGGGGTTCTTCGTAAGTGCAATGGCCGACTTATTATCCACGCGTATGACAACTTTCTCTTGCTTCCAACTTGTTATTTCACACAACAATTCTTGAAGCCACAAAGCTTCGCATGCCGCGGCTGTGGCGGCCATAAACTCGGCCTCACAAGAAGACAATGCTACGGTCCTTTGCTTTTGAGAACACCATGTAATCAAAGAATTATTAAAGTAGAAGATATGACCAGTTGTGCTTTTTCCATCATCTTGATCAATATCGTGACTACTATCAATATACCCAACAAGTCTCTTGAAACTTCCTCGCCTAAACACTATTCCAAGTGTAGTGGTTCCTTTTAAATACCTTAGAATGTGTTTAATGGCAGCCTTATGACACTCCTTTGGTTCTTGCATATAGCGACTCACAACTCCAACTGAGTAAGCAAGATCCGGTCTCGTGTGCAAAAGGTATCGAAGGCACCCAACCATCCTTCGAAACTTGGTGGCGTCCACTCCATCCTCATTTTCGGCCTTAGTGAGCTTTGTGCCGGGATCCATGGGAATGTGTGATGCATTGTAATCAAGTAAGCCCGCTTCTTTAAGTATCCTCAATGCATAACCTTCTTGCTTCAACGTAATGGTGTCCCTTGCTTGGATAACTTCAATGCCAAGATAGTAAGTCAAGTGGCCCAAATCGGTCGTCTCGAATTTTTTCGCCATGTCTTGCTTCAATTCCTTTATAAGCGTTGTGTTTGTCCCCGTAACAAATAGATCATCAACATAAATGGTTATTATAAGAAAGGCCTTGTCCTTCGTCTTCTTATAAACCGATCTCTCCTTAGTGCATCATACAAAATTCAAACCCTTTAAAATCTCATCTAGCTTCGTATTCCAACACCTCGGTGCTTGACGTAAACCATATAAAGACTTTGGAAGCCTATAGACTTTCTCTTCTTCTCCCCTCCTTTCAAAGACTTTGGGTTGCGTCACATATACTTGTTCTTTTCACTCACCATGTAAAAAGGCCGTCTTAACATCCAAGTGATGAATTTCTCAACCATAAGACGCGGCCAAAGCAACAAGTAATTGAATGGTCTCAATACGTGTCACGGGTGCAAAAACTTCATCATAATCAATGCCAAATTTTTGAACGTACCCTTTTGCAACTAGACGAGCCTTGTACTTGTTTATAGAGCCATCGGCGTGTTTCTTGATCTTGAACACCCACTTCAACCCTATTGGTTTAACACCTTTGGGTTTGTCAACTAGCACCCAAGTCTCGTTTTTGTTGATAGAATCTATTTCATTCTTCATAGCGATCATCCATTCCTTCGAATCTTTTGCTTCAACAAAAGTCCTCGGCTCGTATCAACCATCAAGGTAACATCATCATCATCCATATATGACGCAAGAACACAATCATCTAGATACTTAGGTTGGGTCTTGGGTCGGCTTGATTTGCGTGTCGTCGGAGGCGGATCAAATTCTTCCCTAATATGCAGCATTGACTCGGTTGCAGCATACGGGTGACTCGCGTCTGCGTACTGCATGGCGGGTGAGGGCAGTGCAGAACCTAGCTCATCTGGCCTGGGACTGTGTATGGCCGGTTGTGGGGAAGTCTCGGGCGGCGGGATGATTTCGGGGGCCTAGGATAGTTGTAATGGTCCGTTGCCTTCATCAAGTGTATTACGCCATACTACTTGGAACTTGCCCAGGGGCTTCAATGTCTCGTGTCCTTGATCCTCCCATTTCCATCCAAGACTCTCATCAAAGATAACGTCGCGGCTTATGCATATTTTCCTTGTCTTAGGAGCATAAAGGCGATACCCTTTTGTGCCCGGCTCGGTCCCAAGATGTACTAGTGGCCGTGCCCTATCATCAAGCTTCTTTAAATGAGGCGCTTCATTCTTGGCATAGGCTAGGCACCCAAAAACCCTTATGTGATGAATACTTGGTTTTTCTCCTTTGTGCATCTCATATGGCGTCTTATTTTGTAATGCTCTCGTAGGAAGACGATTAATCAAGTACGTTGATTGTCGAACCGCTTCTCCCCACATATAATTAGGTACACACATAGCCTTCAAGATACTCCTTGTCATCTCCATTAATGTCTGATTACGGCGTTCTACGACTCCATTTTGCTGGGGTGAATATGGAGTCATCAAATGTCATGTTATGCCCTTCTTTTCACAAAATGTGTTGAACGCGATAGAGGTGAACTCCCCTCCTCTATCGGAACGAAACACCTTTAATTCTTTAGAAGTGGCTTTTTCAGCCATCACCACAAATTTCTTGAAGATCTCAAGTGCACCACTCTTCTCCTTCAACAAATAAGACCACATATATCGTGAGTAATCATCAATAAGCACAACCACATACCTATTTCCGCCAAGTGAACTGGGTGTGATAGGGCCAAGCAAATCTCCGTGTACGAGCTCCAAGGATGCTTGCGCGTGCCACTTGGTGTTGGGAGGAAACGGTAGTCGCGATTACTTGCCAACGAGACATGACTCGCATATCCGATTCTCATGATCAATATAAGGTAATCCACGTATGATGTCTCTTCTCGTCATGTTCTTCAAGGTTTCGAAACTCACATGTCCTAGGCGTGCGTGCCACTTTCATGCTTCTTCATCAATCTTACTTTGAAGACATGTTGGAACACCCGGTTTTATATTGATCTTGTATAATCTATTTGGGCTCTTAGGCACCCTCATTAACACGCAGCCCTCCTTATCATACAACAATAAACTTTCGCCCTTAAGCCTTACCTCGCACCCGGCTTCGGTTGCTTGTCCGAGGCTAATTATATTACTCCGCAACTCCGGTATATAATAGACTCCACTTAGCAACCTTTGCTCACCCGATTTTCCTTGAAGAATTATCGAGCCCTTTCCTTTGATCTCAACACACGATCCATCTCCGAATCTCACCTTTCGTTTTACGTTTTCATTCATCTCAGAGAAGTACGATCGATTCCCCGGCATATGATTGCTAGCTCCGTTGTCAAGATACCATACGTGATCATCAATGGATTTAGAAGTCAACTTACTCGGCATCAAGTTCTTCTCATTCAAATTAATCTCATGCACAAAGATGGTCTCGTCAACATCATGACCATCGGCCATAAGAGCATCACCTGGCCTTGCTATCTTTTCGGGGCACTTAGTCGCGAAGTGTCCCGGTTTCTCACACCGAAAGCATATTAAATTTGAACGATCCCTTCGCGTTTTTCCTTTACCTTGGCTGGAATCAGCGGCCACATTGCCGCCATGCTGGGGATCGGCCCTGTTGTCGTGTCCTCTTCCCTGTCCGCGGCCCCTACCGCGTGCCCCACGGCCACGACCCTTTTGATCCGAGGACCCTCGATTTTCCCCGGTGTTAGTATATAAGAGTGAACTTTGAGGAGTTGAATTAATAGTCTCTTCATTAATTCGTTCCTCGTACGCTTTCAAACGACCAACCACATCCTCGAAGTCGATTTTGTTCAGGTCCAACACTTGTTCGAGTGATGCAACAATGTGTATAAACTTCGATCTTGGCAACCTGTTTAGAAATTTCTTGACCATCTTGGAATCTTCTAAGGGCTGCCCTAAAGTAGCCGATTTTGCTGCTACTTCGAACAACTTTCCGGCAAACACATCGATAGAATCGCTTTCCCCCATCTTGAGTCTATCAAACTCAGCGGCTAGGGTTTGGAGACGCGCCTCTCGTACTCTATCCGCCCCAAGATAGCGAGTCCTGATGGTATCCCAAATCGCTTTTGAGGTTTCTTGATTACCAACTTGCAAGATCAAGTTTTTGGGGATCGTTTGAAACAAGAGGGCAATCGCTATATCATTCTTTTCAGCATCATCCGAACCTAGATCAATTGTATCCCATACTTTGTGAACCCTAAGAACAACCTTCATGCGCATAGCCCACACGGCATAATTGGTTGGAGATAACATCGGACATTGAACGGTTGCGGAACTTACCTCTCTTCCATGCGTTTGACTTGCGGTGGTGACTGACCTTGTGCTACTTTCACTGACTTCACTCATTGTGGTTGGATCCTTCCAAGAACTTGTTGATCAAAACCCCTGTTTGATCCTTTTTTGGCCGTGTACCTTTCGGCCTGATAGGAAAGATTTAAAATTTTTTTGATTTTGAAAGGCCAGCTCCTTTCGGCCCTTGTTTTTGAAAATTTGTTTCAGCCGATTCCTTTCGGCTTAAGGCGGCGGCGTCCTTTTTTCGCTTTTTCCTTTTTTTCAATTAATTACTCGTTGAACAGAATCTGTCCCTTGTTGATATGAAGAACACGGCAACCTCCTCACGGGATCAACCTACACACGGCAACCCTCCACGGTGGCTCCTCCCTCTTCTAACAACCTCGGTTCTGATACCAATTGAAGTAACCAACGTATTCAAGAACACAACATGTAAAAAGCACAACAAACTTTTATTGATGTTTAGAAAATAACTCAAAACCGAACTACTACTCGCCGCCACTACAATGGTTCGGCCGACTCCAATATATAGAATTCCTAGTCTAAACAAACCATTACCTAATAAGAAAAGATAAACACCAAAAAGGAATTAAATTTAAAATAAAACTCCTACTTCTTAGGAGACTTCCTAAACCCTTATGCTAGAAGGAAATTATCCAACATCTGTCCTTCTAGCACGGGCGAGGAGCTCACCATCATAGGCAAGCACATCCAAACGGTGGCATCTGCTGAGGTTGCCACTTCTAAGGAAGTAGACACTGGCGATGAACCGCCCCTGGTTCAACGGATAACAAAGGGAAGGAGGGTGTTGGCTTCGGTGCCACCGTGTAGCTGCACTTCACCCAGGAGGAGTGCCTCAACCATATAGAGCCCACCAATATAGGGGCGTCCCCCCGACACTCAAGACAGTGATATACATGCTATATCTTTCACGAAGAAAAATAGTCTGAAGGACCCTGATATAGCATGGGGCCTCAACCAAAATTTGGTGTTTCTTGCTGACTCGCAAAGGTTCCAGGTGCTAACCTTCCAACAGTTGGTGAATGCCCTCCATCGAGACATGGAGCTGGTAAGTTTTCCCCCTTAAGCTTGCTTAATACTTGTGTCAGTATAATCTTTCTTATATTGTTTGCCTTTTACAATTCAGGGCCAGACAAATAGAGTTTATGGGTTGAACATGAAATGGGCATTTTGATGTAGGTTGAGACACAAAAGAAGATTACCCATGCTAGGGCTTCAATAGACGAGCATATAAGATAACAGAGCTCGAGACCAAGCGCGAAAACTTTCAAAGGGAAATGGAATAGGCAAATACTGCCCTGGCAATCTCTGACTTCAAAGTAGATAGTTTCGAGAGCAGAGCCTTTGAGCTAGAGCTGTGCCTCATCAGGCCAAGACGGCTAATGAGTGAAAACTAAAGTAATTAACGTGAGTGCTGAAGTGGAGTCCTCCTAAAGAATTAACACCCCTGGAATTACAATGTTGTACAATCCCGAGGCAAAGGTGGAATTTAAAGAGCAGTACAAGCTCTTTAGTTAGGGGGAGGATTTAAGACGTCACTTGCCTAGACGTTTAATTATCTTCCATTGTACTCTTAAGCTTTGTAATATTAAAACTCTGAATGAGATGAAAGATTTTTCTCAAGTATTCCCACTTCAATCTTTTCTTTTTATTCAACTCTCTGTGCAGTTACTTCTGACCTGCCAACTGCTGAGCAGAAAGTTGCGAACATAAAAACTTGACAAGTATAATCACATCGTCGTTCAAAAATGAACTAAACAACTGACTCCAAATAATAAAACACGACCACTTCTTTCACTTAAGTACAACGACCTCAACCTTTTGATACTAAGCTGGACCAACTTTTAGTTGTAATTGACTTCGCAAACATTATAATTTTCACAAGTGCAATCACCTTGGACCACTTAAGATACGATGTCCCAAGTAATAAGCCAATTTAACTTGAGACTGAATAATAATCTCCAAACTTCAACTATAACGCCTTAGGCCTCAATAATATATTAAATAAAAAGTGCAAAAATACAGTGATGTTCGTAGTGTATTCACCTCGGGGCCATAAAAGCTGAGCCATACCCTGGTAAAAAGCTATTTTCAGAGTGTTTCTCCCTCAGGGCCGTAAAAGTTGACCTATATCTTGGTAAAAAGATTAACCATATCCTAATATAGCCCACTGTAATAGAGTCTAAGAATTTATTAAACTATATAGTCTAAGAAGATGTAAGTGGCAGAGATGAAAATGTTAAGATGAATGTGTGCGCATACAAGGCTAGACCGGATCAGAAACGAGATGTTTCGAGAAAGGTTAGGCGTGACTAGTATAGCCGATAAGATAAGGGAGGGGAGATTGAGATGGTTTGGGCATTTCAAGCGGAGACAGACAACGGCGTCGGTCAGAGCAATTGAAAGCCTCATTGTAGAAGGAAACAGGAGTAAATGCAGACCCAAACTGACTTGGAATGAGCAGATAAGGCACGACTTACTAGATTTGCACCTCTCTGAGGACATGGACCAGGATAGGAGTTCATGGAGACATAAGATTAAGGTTAACGAGGTATAGTTCATATATAGGGACACTTTAGAGTATATTTAGGGACATAGATAGGCGTAGACACTATCTACGCTTTAGGTTGACTTTTTACTTGGTGGCGTATGTTATGCCGTTGTTTTACATTACATGTACATATATACATGATGTGTATTTTAATGTCAAAAGGCCTTTCTTTGTATTTCTTGAATTTACTCACTAACACACTAGCACAACATATCTCTATTATCATGTCATTTATGCAGGTAGAGCCGGGGGTCTCACTAGAAGCAGACTCTCTATCCTTTGGGATAGAGGTATTGTCTGCCTACCACTTACCCTCCCTAGACCCTAACGATAGCTTTTGTTGTCGTTGGTATATACTGGGTCCGGATGATGATGATAATAATTTCAACTTTGAAAACCCATGTTGTTACGACGCCTTAAACCTTTATCTTGCTAATACATCTTGTCTAAGTTGAGAGGATGTTCTGTTACACCTCTTTGTTGGGCTTGCACACACTATTGCGGGATATGACTACTCGAACCTATCGAGGTCTAGTGCAATAAACCTTTTTTTGCTAAGCCCATTTGTGGGGGTGATACCCAGAATTGCTAAGTGTTGGGAACTTATCATGTGCGCACTGTTGGAGCACAACGACATCTCAGACATGCCAATGTCAATTGCGAAAAAACATGTTTTGTTTAGTCCTCTTGTTGGGGCGACACTCAAACCTGCTAAGGCTGATTGGTAAACTTTTCATGCTTCTACCATTGAGACACTATGACTACTTGGACTTGCTAAGGTCATTTGATGATTATTCAAACATATTGAGATCACCAAGTTAAGGACCTGCCTCGAGTATATTATATTTTCACCAAGTTATTTCTACTTTGAAATAATGTGAACAAAATGAACAAACTGTAATTGATTTTACTTGAAAGAAAATGTACAAGTATTATACATGAAATGATTTCAAGTTTGATACATGCCAATTGCGTGGACGAGTTATACGAGATAAGGTTTCTATTTTATAATCTTTGTAGGGAAAAGCATTGATGACATGGTATGACCCTTTACATTTTGGGTCAAGCTTTCCTTAAGGGCAAACCTGACTTGTAGCAATCTTTTGAAAGACGAGGTCTACAATATTGAATAATTGGTGCCACACTCCCACATTATTGTTTTCAGAGATCAGGTTCTTGTATTGTGCTATCCGAATGTAAGCGTTTTCTATTTTTTTCTTCCAGACCATCAAGATTAAGAACGGGATTTTGACGGTTATTCTGGTGAGAATATTTCTTCACCCTGGCCGACATAGAGCTAATCTCATCTGATCTCATGACCTCAGATCCATGCGCCAAGGCAAAAGAGTTTCCTTTGTCAAGGTAGAAGGAGTTGTACGATACGCCCATACGATGCTAGGAAGTCATCTACACATCTTGCTCTAGCTTTTTCTGGTTTTGTTTTCAATCCTTCCATCAAATTACCGTTAAAAAGATCTGCTTGAGCATTATCTTGAGGACGAGCCAACGAGGTAAAATATTGATTAATCTGTAGCTTGGCACACCACTTTTAACTAGATTCTTAGCAAATTGCTTTCTAGTTTCGGAGACCTAGAATTTTGGCAATCTGAAATGGCAAAAGATGTGTTTCCAGAGAAATTTCTTCACATTGTTTCCTGTTATCGATGCCAAAGGATCTAATTTGATCTAATGTTTAAAGCAGTTAAAGATAATAAAAAGGTACTGAGCCGATCCTGGAGCAGCAGAAGAGGTCCATGGGCTGATGATGGAAATTATTTCTTGACTATGAGTTAGAGGGGCATGCAACTGGCACTTCTTTTCCAATTCAAGGGTATCCTGATGTATGGTAGGTGAATAATAGACGGCTTGATAACATTTGCATGCTAAGGACCTTGATCCGAAGTGATTGCCACAGATTCCCATATGTATCTCTTTGAGGATATAATCTCGTTATTTTTCTGAGACGCTCTTTAGTCATGGGTGAGAGAATGACCTCCTACATAAGACTTCGTTAAAAAGAGCATACCTAGTTACCTTGATGGGAACCTTCTTGGCTACTTGTTTATCCTATGGCTTAATGCCAAGCTTTAAGAAGTTGACAATCCGTCCCTCCAAGTGCCGTGGTAGTCGACTTGAAATACCTCAGCTGATCATAAGCTACGTGCTTAATAAGCTCCCGTATGATCCTTTTAACCAATGCTGTTGGAGCAAGAAACCTTGTCAGCCCTTTTGTTGGCCGCCCTAAAAATATGTTCGATCACAAAAGTTTCAAACATGGACTTGAGCTGCTCAACCTTAGATAAATTTGCTTCATAATCGCCATTGACTTGAACAACAATAAGCTGAGAATCATTGTAGATTTAAATTTCTGAGCTCCAGCTTTCTTGCGGGGTTCAGGCCAGCAATAAATGCTTTGTATTCGACTTTGTTTTTTGTTTTTCCGAAGTTGAATTTTAGTGCATATTCAAATTCCTCACCTTTTGGCCTTATAATTAGGAAGCCTGCTCTACTGCCATCTTGGGAAGAAGATTCATCAACATAAACGGTCCATTAATCCTTGTAGGACTGCTAATCTTAATCATTAGGCCCTATGTTAGTTTGTGTTACAACTTGGCCTTCTTTTGAGGGGACTTATTTGATGTTTTATCACCCCTAGTCTCTGGTCTCAACCTCGGCAAAACAGGTCCATCAAAACTTGTGTAAATGACACACTCACCTAGGACTGGCCTTAGTGTTAGGTCCATCATGATTGTCATCATTGTGCTAACATGGCCTATCCTATCCTCACTTTTCATCAGGAATAGGCTGGTGAAATTCTAGCCGATTATGCAATCTTGACTTTAGAACATAAAACTGTTGTACATTAATTTTCCCAATGAGGCGCTCAATGGAATGTGTAGTTGTTTGTTATTCTTTGTGTCATGACGAATATCTCTGTGATTTTTGAATTATAGGTTTGGATCCTTTTTGAACCTTGGTCGTTACAGTGGTTGTAGATCCTCTTTTTGATCCATGATTTTCCATTACAGCTAGAATCCTTTCTTTAAAGGCAAGCAGGGGAAAACCTTCCTCATCACATCCTCCTAAGCGGTCAAACATGATGTGCTTGACCCTCAAGTCTTTGTGGGCTTTCTTGGAGTCAGCTCAGCCCAGTTTGCGCTAGGCTTGCTCAGGCTCTCTCTTTAAGCTTTTTGCCTCTTCGCACAGGAAAACTGATGGGCTTTCTCCAAACAGTCTTTCAAAGACTTTGGATTCTTCTTGGCCAGTTGAGAGAAGAGACGGTCTGGCCTTTGCCAATTTGTGAATGCAGCAACCATGATTACATTGTTATCGTCCCTGACCTGAATGGACTCATTCGTAAAGTATTGTATGTGCTGGAGGATTGACTCATGCTTTTGCCGTAATGTTATCAAATGAGAAGAGTTTTTGGTGAAGGGTTTGTAAGACACAATGCCTTGACCTTTGGTGCAGTTGTCTAAAAGAATAAATGGACTGAGACGGAAATTCATGGAACCATCTTTGAGTCTTTTCCTTTAAGTACACAAGGAATATCTTGCATTTTAGCAGATAAGGTATGTTCTTCAAGTTCGTCGGTGTCTGGAACTAAAAAAGAACATCTGTTGGGTTTGAGATGCCGTCAGAGGTGTCTATCTTGCGCAACATGAAATTATTTGCAGCTACATACTCTGTAATATCTGCCGAAAATTGACTTTCGTACACTGGCCATGCATACTCCTAGGGATCTGAAGATGTATCATTCTTAAAACTATCTCCAGGCAGTGATGTTTGATGCGCATACTTTGAATGATGCGAATTAACTCCCAAAGGTTTCTTTATAGGCAAGGCCTCATTTTGAAGCTTCATGCATTTGTCTCTGACATTTGCCACACATTGATCTATTGGTCTGAAGGAACATCCTTGAGGCTTCTGCCTCTCTCGATGGTCATGAAAATAGTTTTTAACTGCATATGGGGCCTTTGAGACCCTGCCTTTGATCTGTTCAACCGAAATTTGGAATGAACACATGTTTTGAGTAACATATTGCACAGTTTCCGTAGGCTCTTAATGTGTTATTCCATGGTGTTCATCATGGTGCGCAATCTACTCGTCAAAGGCTTATTCTAATGGGATATTGGACCCACTATTTCTACGATGCTGAGAAGATTCCCCACCCTCATATTCAGTGGTTTTACCCATTCTTGAGTAATCTTACGTGACCATTAACAAACAAGATGCAAATAAAGCTTGGTCGACAGCCTAGCGGCCCTCCCTTTGGCACCAAATGGCGAGGTCGAATCCTCACCTTGGACCAAAGATTATCCAAATAGAAAATTTATAGAACACGTGCCGCTATGAGCTATACAAATCAACAACGTTAGAGACGCCAGAGTTGCTGCATTGGGGAAAACCCTCTAGTGTTCAAATTAGTTGCTTGTTTCACTATGTTTAGAATTTTTTGTAGGCTAGAATATTCGAGAAACTTGTCTCATTTGTGGTGGTTACAGAAGAATATTTGTCGATTCTACAGAACATGCCTTTGGTTGGCGTGTCTTTGCTTCTTTTCTAAGCTGTGACGTGCTAATGTATGTCCAGGGGCTATGGGATGCTGTCATGTGTTTTTACTAACTTATGCATGGCTGCCAGTGGCGTCACATGTCGAGTTTCACGCTGCAGCTGATTGCATGGTAGATGTTTCCTTAGCCGAGCTGACCTAGAAGACTTTGGATAGTGGGGCTTTGACTAGCATGCTTGGTAGGGCCGCTAGCATTGATGCCTCTGGGTAGGATTGATTGATGGTAACATGAGATCCTTGTAGACGCCGAGGGGGCGCCTTGCGTCCCTTGTGCCGTGTCGACTTGGCTGTGTAATTGGACCTGAATAGTTGGTACGAACCCTATGTGAGCTGCACCCTGGTAGGGTCAGATTACGTCAACTGTAGTAAATTGGTCCTAATATTTTTATCGCTTTATGGAGTGTTGGTTTGTCCTAAATAATAGATAATTATTACAAGAATACTATCCTAGCCATAAATATTCCAAATACTGTTTCAATACTCAATTTTAAATTGTAGCATGAAGATAAAAACTACGAAACTGGTATCATGTCAGTATGTGCGAAGAATATCAAGTGTGGCCACTACGCTTTCGATTTTAGTTAAAAATTATATGTGCATATGCGGATGACATACGAGACGTCATGACATTTTGACTGCGTCTCTTCCTTAGTTTAAGGTGTCCTTTTTCTTCTATTTTTTTAAACACAACTATCACATACAGCTATCAAGTCTTGCAGCTTGTTTAATTTTTTTTTTTGGGGAATACCAAAACAATAAGAATAGAAATTTATCAATACAGATAAAACATCCAACGCAAAGAAGCCAGCCGTTACCAAAAGCCAAATCATTCTGTAAAGCTATATGCAAGTACGTCTAGGAAAGCAATTGACAACGCCTGCATTGAATCCTATTTTGCTTTGTGGTAGGGAATAGTGGCTAGGGATTCGGCGAGTTCATTCAACATGTTTAGTCATCGATAATGACAGAAATGATTTTTATTTGTTTTGGATAGATATGAGTATTAAAGCCGAGGTTTGACCCAAGTTTTACTTCATATTCATGTAGGTCTTGTCGTAGAAATCGAAAAGTTCTAAGTCTTAAAAATAACTATGGTATATGTTGTTTAAGAACCTGTGCTCAGTTTCTCAATATTATTTATGTGTAAGCAAAACATTAAAGCTAAAGTGATCTATTTGAACATACGGAAATGATGTAGTAAATAAAAATTGTTCAACGTATTACATTGGTAAAATCAGAAAAATTGTCTTACATGTAAATGAAATGAGCTTGTTGAAAAATTAGTTGGCCTTTGAATAAGACGAAATACATTTATGTTGGTTGGTTCAAACAATTCCTTAACACGCGTGCGCCTGCGTTGCTACCTGCGTGGCATGAAGTCTTAAAGTTTTCAAGTATTACTGTTTCGCCTCTTATGGTGCATCAAAAACAACATTATTCTATTGGCTTAGAGTCTTCTGCCTATTACAAGACATGAGAGGTCGAATGTACGCAAAAAACACATAAATGTTGTTTTCTGATAACCCATAATGAAAATTGCGTCAAACTGTATCGATCAACTGCTACTTCACAATATAAAAAATGCAGTTAATTTAGTGAGACATTTTGCAGAAGTGCAAATGGCATACAAAGGGGTTGTACGCACCTTAGATATCAGTTGGACGGTTCTTATGTTTTAATATTGACAATTTATTTAATTAAAATGTTCTTTTTCTGTCTCTCTTATGTATACTACACTCTCTCTGTCTCTTCAATATTCTTCTCAACGGGCTCCTTAGGCCGTTTGTTTACGGGCTAAAATTTCGTCTGGTGTAATTACTTCATTTTTCCGTAACATTATATACGTGAACTATGAAGTAATTATTATTTTTACTTCAAACAAGTATGAGAATACGTTATTTTTATTATCATTTTGCAGAGGGTGCCCTATCGTACATACTCTAAAATACGCTTTTAAAACGGGATCTAAATTGAAGAATTTTTATCATACCCCATTTGAGCACTACCTTTTACACTATTGTCCGATACGGATTTTCGCATTTTGGCCTTCTAGTAGTTATATATTGTTATGCTTTGACTTAATTTATAACAATGGTATTCTTCCGCTATAAATGAAGGCAACATAATAAAATTTGGAGACGCTACGCTCCTATATTAAAAAAATTAACAACAATGTTGTACGACTTCGACGACTACTACATCTAAGGTAAGAGTTCAAAGCTTTTCTTTATTTCTTTTTCTCCTCTTCTGCCAAATATTTTTGAAAGAAATAAACCAAATATATTTTGGTTTTGAGTATAGGATAAATGACCATCTCAAAAATAATCAGTCAAGAACGGTATATATAATAACAATGTTAATCAGTGAATTTAAAAAGATGAATTTACGACCCCCCCCCCCCCCCCCCAAAAAAAAAATGAATTTAAAAAGGTGGAAATGGAAGAGCTAACTAATTTTTTAAACTAACCAGCATTCAGTGCTAGAGATGCTAGAGAAGATGAAGCGCATAAAGAGAATTTCTGGTAGTTGAAGTCTTCATTTGAACTTTACCCGCCAAATGGCCTCCTCATTTTGACTTGTAGCTAGAGTTTAGGCTTCTCATGCCTCATTACTTACAGCCTCCTTGTCTTTGTTCTTCCGACACCGATATTTCTCTAATTGCCGAAGTTTAGCTCAATTGACTTAAAGAAATTAATGACGTTGTAAAGTCCGAAGTATATGATTTAATGTTATTTCAAATATTCAGTTGGTTTACCATGAGTATAAAAGATATATTATATGGGATGGAGTTAATGTTGGGAGGAAACCACGATAGCACAACGGAATAATAAATAATCTCTCCCAAAACACAACAATTATGGAGAAATAATCGAACGAAAACACGAACAAAAAACATCAACAATTTTTAGCGTGAAAAACCTCATAAAGTAGGAGTAAAAAACCACAGGATCTGTCGCTACTTAAACGATATCCACTATAATCAATAATGGGTACAACAAGTTCTCGCTAAGCACACCTAGAGGAATACATCATCAAGATCAAACAATCAATCTTGGAACATAACAAGATACAAGAGAGGAACAAAACACAAAGCTGAAATTTTTTTGGCAAGAAAAACTGTCCAGGAAATGTATTTATCAGACAGACCTAAAGATCTCCAAAATACATCTCAACTATTCAACACGTACCTCTATTGTTGGGAACCATCTGTCTAAATTTAGTGATGATCCAACGATGGACGACTTGACATATGCAATTTTCCCGGAAGGTGAAAGGGCTGCCAGCACCTACGAGTTTCTCTTTTCTTACTCCTCTCTCTTGCACTTTTTCTTGTAATTCTCCCTTTTCTTGCTGCCTTTTGTGCGTGTCTCAACACACCTATTAATGTTTCTTCTCATGCCCTTTTCAATGCACAAGATCTATTTCTCTAAGCCTTCAATATGCTTACGATACCAATGAGGCTTCTCATCATTGTAGGCCACCAACATGCCCTAGAGTCTTCAAACAATTTAATGAGTCATTGACTTAAGTTCCATTAGGTCATTGGCACTCCCCAACTAGGAGGGATACCCAAAAAACTCCTCCGACCTACTAGATGGAGGGCAATGTCATCATGGAAGTTTTGCGGCAAAACTCAAACTTTCTCTTGACAAAACTTTTGTCAACATATCGGAACCATTTTCATCCGTATGAATCTTCTCAAGCTCCAATAGCTTGGAATCCAAAGCATCATGAATCCAATGATAACGAACATCAATGTGCTTGGATCTTGAATGAAAGGAGGAATTCGTTGATAGGTGGATAGCATTTTGATTATCACAAAACAAGACATACTTTGCTTGTGTAACTCCAAACTCCATCAAGAATTTTCTGAACCACAACAAATCTTTTGCTCCTCTACAACGACTATAAACTCGGCCTCGTTAGTAGAAAGTGCAATGCACTTTTGCACTTTTGATTGACAAGCCACATCTCCCCAAGCAAATGTCATCATATGTCTCGAAGTAGGCTTACGATCATCCAAGCTTCCAGCTAAGCCCGAATCTAAAAAACCAACTAATGCAGGCTTATCACATCCTAAAGTTAGTCTTAGATTCGATGTTCCTCGGAGATGTCTCATAATCCGCTTCACAGTCTCCCAATGATGTCTTTCTGGATTTGAGAGATAACGACTGATAATTCCCATAGCATGAGCCATATCTGGTCTTGCGCAAACCATGGCATGCATCAAACTAGCAGCTGCCGATGAGTATAGAATATTCTTCATACGCGATTTCTCATCATCAGTAGATGGATACTGTTTGTGACTAAGCTTAAAATGATAAGCAAGTGGAATACTTACTGCTTCAGCTTTGTCCATACCAAAACACTGAAGAACTTTTTCAATATATTTTTCTTGCGATAAGTACAACTATTCGCATTTCTATCACGTATGACTTGGATCCCGAGAATTTTCTGCACTAGCCCCAAATCCTTCATAGCAAAAGATTTACTCAAGGTCTTCTTCAACTCGTTGATTCTGGAAATGTCTATTCCAACAATCAACATATCATCAACATATAATAAAAGAATGATAAAGGTACCATCAGGGAATCTTCGTACAAAAACACAGTGATAAGCCTTTGTCATCTATTAACCATTCTTAATAATCACCGAACTGAAGTTTTGGTACCACTGTCTCGGTGCTTTCTTCAAACCATAGAGACTTTTGGTCAATTTGCAAACATAGTCTTCTTTACTCTTCTATTGAAAACATTCAGGCTGCTCTATATAAATCTCTTTATGTAGATCACCGTGAAGGAAAGCCGTCTTCACATCCACTTGCTCAACTTCTAAATCAAGACTAGCAGCAAGCCCGAGCACAACCCAAATCGATTACATCTTCACCACCTTAGCAAAATCTTGTTAAAATCTATACATTTTCTTTGGGTACAACCCTTTAACCAAACGAGTCTTGTATCGAGTTTGTGAAGTGTTTTCATCTTTATTCACAGGGTAAGCCCATCGGTTTTTCAACACTTTCTTACCCTTTGGAAACTTTACCAATTCAAAGGTGTTATTCTAACGAAGGGATTGCATTTCATGTTACATGGCATTTCGTCTATCATGGCAAAAAATCTATATTACAAAGTCAATCCATTCGAGTTCTCCACCATAGGTAAGACATACATGTTGGGTGCAGCAATTGTCCCATGGAGCATAGGCCATGTGGGCCAAGTCACAGTCGAATGCCGTGGCCGCTTGTGTGTGTTGAATGCACTATAAGGCTAGGGTATGCGCATCTCTTATCACCAATTGGTTTTGGGAGAGTTGGTAGCGCCTGAGGTCCTACAAGTGGCATCAGAGCGGAGGCACACTCACAACAAGGAGATCCAACGATTTAAGTGAGATGGCAACCACTAGACACAAAACCGAGCAAGAAGGTATGTCAAGGCAAAGGCCTCCACCCTTTGATATGAGGTAAATTCCGATTCCGATTTTGAACTATCTTTTAATGATTTGTATGTTGAATATCTTAAATTACTTAAGTTTGCGAGAACTCTTGCAAAAAAAAAGGAACGCTTAATTGAAGACAAGAAATCGTTAGAATACTCTAACGCAAATCTTGTATGTTAACTAAACGATTCAAAAGAGGAGTCGTCAAATTTGATTGTGTCATTGAGATCTGAAATTCAATCCTTGAAATCCGAAAATATGGTAATAAAAGCCGAAATCTCAGATTTGAGATCAAGAAACGAAGATCTAGAAAAGACGGTAAAACAATTCGATAGAGGAACTTGCACGCTAGATCGTCTTATTTCTTCGCAAAAGCTTGAAAATGACAAAACTGGATTAAGGTACCTTGAAGATAATGAGGAACAAAATAAATCTACAAACTTTGTCTTATCTTCATCTAAGCAACCATATGTGTTCAAAAGGATTGAAAAGCCTAAGAAGGTGAACATTAAAACTAGCGAGTCACCTATTATACCTCATCGCACTTCTTCTTTCTCATCACGTGCAAAGTATAACCATGTACCCACACAAGTCTAAAATCAACTAAAAGCTTCGTTAGCAACAAGATTTACGAGTGACACTGGGTAGCTATTTAGCTATGGACTTGATTTATATGATATAGCTGATTATAAGCCCTACACAATGAACCCATTGTCAAGTGTATGTAAAAGGATTGATCTTGAATAGTTAGGAGAGAGAATATGAGTGTACGGACAACCTCCTGTTGGTGTGCACGTTCTGCCGAAACAAGGAAAACCAACCCTTTTCTTGTTTGTTTGTTTTTTTTTGGAATGTAGCGTGCTGCTTTGAAGACAAAAGGATGTAGCTTTTCTTTTTTTAATAACAGAATGGATAAACTGTGATTTAAGTAGGAGGGAAAAAAGAAGACTCCAATCGATATCCTCAGTAACGTAATCTTGCATGCATGGAGTGGAGAACGTTCTTGTTGCTTTCGTATGGCTGAAAGGAGTAAAGAAAAAGGCAGCCTTTTTTGTATGTAACGTGAGATAATATCCTATTTTAGATGAAGATGACAATGAAACTGAGGGTAGGACACAAGTGTTTCGCACTATTGAAATCAGGTGAGGCAGATAGATTAGCAAAGAAGGACTATTGATCAAAATTAAAAACTGTACTCGAGTTCTTTGAGTTCGTTAAAAACAAAACAATTGATCAGAGATGCAACTTCTGTGTGGAGGTGTTATGATACGAAGGAAGAGATGGAGTAATGATTGTGTTTAGACAAGATGAAAATAGTAAAGAAAACACGAGTGAATAGAGGATATGGGAGTTGTAAAGAAGAAACCTTTGCTCTGATACCACTTTGATACGATCTTAGATCATATTGAATTGACGATCGCTTCTTTCAACTCCAAAAGACACCTTTGATCAACACTTGCGTGGGACAATGGCGCAAATACCACCTTCTTGGACAAGAGAAGTCAACAACGTCTACGTTGAGCAATTCAAATCTCCCAATCTAACACGTCGTTCCGTATCCTTGGATTGTAATTCACCAACTAGGTTTGCTCAAACCTTGATTGGATCTAGCCTTGATTTTAATTTGTAAAAACCAAAGGAAAACACAAGACAAAAGGCAACACACGGCTGCACCAATGCTGGAATTCTAAAATTGAAATTCTGAAAATTCTAACCCTAGGCTGCCGTTTTTTGTCATGATATAATGCCATATTCTTCTACTCCTAAAAGTTAACTAATCAATCAAAGTCCTAAGAATACTACCTATCAATCTTAATCAAATTTACATAAAAGATAAGTCAAAGCTAATCAAGGAAGATTACATAACTCAAATCCCTAAAATCTCGCACTGGAATTACACCCTGTTGGTTACTGGCTTATAGCCGCTTCTAGACACAGAATTAGGGTTTGTACTCTTCAGCAACGTTGTATCTCATGAAATTTAATTGAATTTGGGCTTTTGAATCACCTCATTTTGACTCTTCTTGACAGAGATACGGGCCTCCAAAAATTAGGTATCCATCTAGTGAACTTCAGTACTTTCCATTCTGGACTCCCAACTTGCACCTGATTTCGGTCCATCTTGTAGCCCGAATTAGCAAAAGTGTATAACATGAAAATCGTCCCAAAATTGAGTTATCTAAGACCTCCAAGTGATTTGAATTAAATTGGATCAATACTCCGACCTGGGCATCCAAAACACCAACTGGTGTCCGGCCGCCTTCCTAAAAAATAAGGACTCTTCAAGCCACTTTCCTTATTTACCATTGTCACTTTAGAAATCACTCAAAAGCGGTAATTAGCACTATAAACACATATTACAAGACTCTATAAAATATCCTAGACCTAAAACAAAGACAACGCAAACAACTAGACTCGATATTACAACGACAACGCATGAAATGACCATCCTGCCCTCCCACCAACCCTTACATCTTATAATATGCATTGAAACACTTGGACAATCAGATCATAGCCTCAATAAACATAGAAAAATCAGGCATATACATTCCTTGGCTCATCTTGTACATGTTTGAACAAGAAGCTCTTTAGTTTACATCTTTTATTTGTGCAAAAGCTTCTTGTTTGTGGAGTTTGTATGTTCAAGGCCCTTGTTTGTGAAGTTTGTACGTTTAGGGCTCCTTGAATCGCATCAATCAATCAAACGAGACGACTCCCTTTTTGAATCGTTTAATTGAGAACAAGATTTGTGTTAGAAGATTCTAACAATTTCTTGCCTTCAATAAAGAGTTTCTTTTCTTTTGCAAGAGTCATAGAAAACTTATATAACTCAAGATATTGAACATACAAATCATGATAAAATGGTTTCAAAATAAGAATCAAAATCAGAATTTACTTCACTATCAAAAAGTGAAGGCCTTTGACTTGACATACCTTCATGCTTGGTTTTATGGCTAGTGGATGCCAACCCACAAAGATTGTTAGACCTTCTTGCTGTGAGTGAACCTCAATCTGATACCACTTGTTTGACCTGTATAGCACCACCAGAAGGTGTTGAGAAATCGGGGTTTGAGTGATTTGAAAATACATGATTTAAATGCTACCTGTTTACGAAATGCATGAAATAATTGTTATTTGATATATGCATGTGATAAAAATGCTTTACATATTTATATATAATGATTGTTGTACTAACGTGCCATGAATCGTTAAAGATTACATGATATGGCAAACATTTGTTGTCTATATACTATTTTCAGGTGCCATGATTAATTAACTAAACTAGTTTATTAAGTGAAGTGCTTAAGTTAATGAACTAACTAGTTCATTAAATGCAGACATATTTGGAGAGAGGTATATGGCAACAAAATTGAAATGGAAAGTCTCCTCATCTCCAACTCACATGCCACATACTTATATATATATATATTTCATATACAAATTTTTTTATAAAGACACACTATATACTTATGTCCAAACGTACCACCGACACGTCATACACATTATAACTGCACGTCGACGTCACACGACTATATACACCTCAAATTTATGAGCATATACATGTCTCATATCATATATTACAAGTCACAGTTCCATCAAAATTATAATGACATGTCACAAGGTCACCAACCGAAAATTATCGTATCAGATGACTACCGAAACTTCACCGACATGTCAAGTACTTACCATATAAAGATGGTCAGCCTATATAGATCAAACATATTCAGTAATTGTGTTGCTACACATGTCATAATCATACCCAAAATCATACCATGTTTATACACACAAATCACCCACAATTTAGACTAAATTTGTGGAGAATTCAAAGTCAAGCTTATTTTGTCACATTCGGCGGTTTTTCCTCAGCCATTGGAGCTTAATATATACCTAATTTTATGTATATTATTGTGACATAATATATATTACATATCTAAGAAGTTTGAGTTTAATTGGAGAAAAATCGTGTAATCGACGAAAGTCAAACATTTGGTTTTCTACACTTCTACATGCTTGGACATTTTTGGTGTTGATGTCATATGTATCTAGACACTTTTTACACATTCAAGACATGTTAGAGTGTTCTTGAAGAATCAATTTAGGGATAATTGCAATTTACCATGTGTATGAAGATTGTGCATCATTATGTAACAAAGTTTACCAAAAGAGAATTCTGTGCATGTGCAGGAATGTCACACGCCTAATTCAGCTTTGTTGGAGATTGGGTGGAGCTTATTTGGCACTGTAATTGGTGGACAATATGATACACATGATTGATGACATTGAAGAGGACAACACACAAGGAAACAATTCAAATAAAACACATGCTGAAATTTCAGCACATGTCTTTAAGAGTTGGACGATTTTTAACCATCTTTGTCTTCAATTTTATTCCAAAATTTAAGGGGGATCATATCATGATTATTTGGAAGTTAATCACCTTGATTTTAATCGCATGTTTCAGATTTTTGAGAAGAAATTCCAGGTCATTTAAAGAGTGCCAAGGTGGATTAAACATGACCTATCAAAAAGTGATAACTAGACGAAGACAAGTCATTCGTTCAATCGTGTTGATCCAAGTAAGCAAGGTTGTGTCATCATTCATACAAAACAATCTTCCAAGGGTATTCAAGACAATTTTCAAGGAAGACTCTAACCCTAGGGGGGTGACAAACACACTATAAAAGGGGGCAAGATGGTGAGAGACAATGCTAAGAAAAGTGCATATTCTTACAAGTTCAAAACAAGACTACCGTCCTCTTCTTCCATTCTTTTCTCTTGCTCTTAGCCTCAAGCCTATCATACGTATCTTCCATATACTATATATACTTTGTGTAAACCACCCACATATGTTCATCTCATGTAAAAGGTTGATCAAGGTGTGATCAAACCTTCATTCGATCGGTGGTGGTGTTCGTGTTGCTGTGTTTGTTTGTTTGTTTGTTTGTTTGTAAAAGGGTAGATTTGGTGTTTAACCCCAGTAGCCCTTGTGTAAAGGTGTCATTTGTGATTAGTGAATACAGAGGAAGGTGTCGTCAAAGACTTGAGTTGGTTGTTTTAACTGAACCAGTATAAAAATCTCGGTGTTATTTACTTTCAGCACTTTTACTTTCAGTATTTAGTTTTCTGCACTGTTTTCATACTCATGGGAGAAATAGCAAACGTTTTTTAAAAATCACAAAATTTTGCAGAAACATAGCCACACGCCCTAGATTTCATTTGACATAAGTTTTATCACATTTGGATAAGTATAAATCAGTCAAAAGTTAATAGTTCTGAGTCTAGTGCAATCTGATTCTCAGATTTGCAAAGGCTGAGAACATCAACGTAGTTGACCTTCTTAGCAAGGGAATTTTGAAAAAATGTTTTAACCCATTAAAGTACACATTGTGAGAGTCACACCATAAACTTTTCAGGTCATTTAGAGTTGCCAATTAATAAGAATAATTTTTCATTTCGGAGTACAGTTTCTGGCAGATTGACGCAATCTGTACAAACACATGTTTTCAAGGGGTTAGGCTTGGAGTTTTAATCTTAAATTTGTGTGAGACACTCAGAATGTCTGAGACATCTTCACCAAATTTTATAATTTTTGGAGGTCTACAACCAGGTCATCTAGATAAATCAAATCAGGATCTAAAAACAGAAACTGTTTTTACAAATGAGTTAATTGGTCAAAAAAAGTTTTAAAAACTGAATTTTCTACACTCACTATTCAACTCCTCCCTCTTCTAGAGGTGCTATACAGGTCGTACAAGTGGTATCAGAGTGCAGGCATACTCACTACAAGAAGATTCAACTATCTTTGTGAGATGGCATCTTCTAGTTACAAGACCAAGCAAGAAGGCACGTCGAGCCAAAGGCCTCCTCTTTTCGACGGTGATTCTTTTATACAATGGAAACTTAGGATGAAACGTTTCCTTATGGATATTGATATAGACTTATGGTCTATCATACAAGACTGTCCTTTTATTCCTTCTAAGTTATCCACGATTGACGGTGTCACTTTAGAAGTCGTAAAACTGAAACAAGAATACACTAGTGATGAGAAAAGAAATTAACTATGAATGCTAAAGCCATGCAACTTCTTCTAAATGGTTTAAGTAAAAGTCAATCAATCTACGTGTCCAATTGTTCTAGTGCCCAAGAAATGTGTAGAATTCTTGAAATGAAACATGAAGGTACTAGTCAAGTTAAAGAGTCCAAAATAAACATGCTTATGTCTACTCTTGAATCCTTCAAGCTATTACCAATCGAATCTATTGTTGATATATATTTATGCTTGACTAACATTTACAACTCCCTTGAGTCTCTTGGAAAAGAATTTTCTACATAGGAAAAGGTACAAAAGGTACTAAGAAGCCTCCCATCCGAATGGGATCCCAAAGTCACAGCGATCGAAGAAAATAAGGAAACAAAATCGATAAAGGTGGAGGAACTAATCGGATCATTAAAGATATATGAAAACAAACTCACACTAAGGAAATCGGGATCAATGTCAAAACAAGGTAAGACTATTGCTTTTAAATAAAATGAATAAGTCTCTACCTCTTCCAATCACATAGATGATAGTGACACAGAATCAGACAACAAAGATCAAATATTATTGGCTAAAGGTTTGAGAAGATTTATGAGAAAGTCATTAAAGAATAAACCTAAGGTTGTTTCAACTAAGAGAAATAAAAAATAACCATAAAGATATAAAGTGCTATGAATGGAGAAAACTTGGACATCTATCATATGACTGTCCGAACAAGGACAAACAGACAAACAAAAACCGTGACAAGGGTTGGAACAAAAATTGACCCATCTTAGAACCTAAACGAAGGAATACAAAAAGAGCTCTCAAGGCCTCCACTTGGAGTGACTCATCTGACTCTGAGACCGATGAAACCGAAAAAGAAACGGCACAAGTATGCTTTGTATCTAAAGCATCAAACGATGTATGTTCTAACTCCGATTCTGATTTCAAACACTCTTATAATGATTTATTTAGTCAATATCTTGAAATGCACAAATTCAGAAAGACTCTTGCAAAAGAAAAGAAACGATTAATTGAAGACAAGAAGTTGTTAAAATCTTCTAACACGAACCTTGTATCTCAATTAAAGGATTCAAGAGAAGAGTCATCTTACATGGTTAATGCATTAAAATCAGAGATCACATCATTAACATCACAAAACAATGACATGAAAGCCGGGATTTCAAACTTGAAATCAAGAAACATGGATTTAGAAAGAATGGTAAAATAATTCAATACGGGTACGTGCATGCTAGATCATCTCATTTCCTCACAAAAGAATAAAAATGCTAAAACTGGATTAGGATATGTGGAAGATAATAAAGTACGAAATAAGTCTAAAAACTTTATTTTATCTTCATCTAAGAAATAGCATGCATTTAAGACAACTATACAACCTAAGAAGATGTCTAGTGCACCACCCATCATATCTCATCGTACTCCTTTTTCACCTTATACAAAATATAATCATGTGTCGTATAGATATGAAAGAAAATCATTGATGCATATGCGACATTCATACAACACAAATGCATTTAGATCACGCATCGTGCACACTAACATAATTGCATATCAAAAACAAAAGTCTTATTATGCTCATAATGATTTTTTCGGCCATAGGCCAAATAGACATGCCCCAAACATTTATTATATTGCTTCTTCATCTCTTTTCTCACCTTTTGTAAGACCGAGAAAGGTCACCCAAGTTTGGGTACCAAAAGATACTCTTGCAAAGGGTTGAAGGACTAACTCTTAAGGACCTAAAATAAAGGGTACCACACATTGCGGGGAACCCATAAATCAAAAGACGCATCAATCAAGTGGTTCCTTGACAGTTTTTGCTCGAGGCACATGACGAGTGACCCGAGCTTGTTCTCAAAATTGAAGAAGGTTACGAAAGGTGAATCAGTAACCTTTGGAGACAACAAAGAAGGAAGAACTATCAGAAAAGGAACAATTGGAAACCCAAGCACTCCTCAAATCTCCAACGTCTTTTTGGTAAGTAATATATCCTACATCTTGCTTAGCATCTCAAAAATTGACAACGGTTTTGATGTGTTCTTCACTCATCCATATTGCAATACTGTAGATAAAAACGGAGAAATGGTATTAAAAGGAAGAAAGGGAGGGAAACATTTTTACACTTTCTATGGATGACATGTTAGACGCTAAAGTAAAAGGTTCTATGTCAAATGAACCTAATGTGAATTTATGGCATAGACGGTTAGGACATATTGGCATCTCAACTCTTGAGAAACTTCAATGAAAGAATCTAGCATGAGGATTTCCGAAACTTGATTTAGACAACTTTAAGTTGTGTGAATCTTGTATTAAAGGCAAAAAAAACATGTGAGTCACTTGAGTCTAAGAATGAAATTATCACATCTAGAGTCTTAGAATTATTACACATTCATTTGTTTGGTCCTAGTCGTACTAGAAGTCTTGGTGGGTGACATTATGCATGTGTCATCATTGACGATTTTTCACGCTATACATGAACTTTATTTCTTGCAAATAAAGATGACAGTGCCATTGAGATCGCTAAATTAATAAACAACCTGAAAATTAATATGGTTTAGATGTGAAAAAGAGTAGGAGTGGTAGAGGCTGCGAATTTAAAAATAAGGATATGATTGCATTTTGTGAAGAAAAAGTTATTAAACACGAGTTTTCACCACCTAGAACACCACTATTAAACGGAGTAGTAGAAAGAATAGGACATTACAAGAAATTTCAAGAACCTTGTTATGTGAAAATAAGTTGCCTAGATTTTTGTAGGTGGAAGACGTAAATTGTGCATGCTATATAGTTAACCGATTATCAATTAGAAAGAAAATAAACAAAACCCTTTATGAAAGTTTAAATGATCGCATGCCTATGATTGATTATTTTTGTGTGTTTGGCTGTAAATGCTTTGTCTTAAATACAAAAGATAATCTTAAAAAATTTGAGTATAAATCTATTGAATGCATCTTTATTGGAAATTCTGTGAATTCTAATGCATATAGATGTTAGGATCCAATCACTAGACAGATTTAGAATCTATTCATGTGAAATTTAATGAATTTGGTGAATATGAAATAAATAAAGAATATGATGGTTTTGAACTAAAGCCCGTGTTAGAAGAAAATATCATACATGGTGAACATGACACACTTGAAAAGCATGATCACGTAGAAATGCATGAAAACTTAGAAAATAATCAACCAAGATGGCATAGGGATCACCCACAGGACCTCATCATAGGCGATATAACACAAGGTGTACGACCACGTTGAAGAATAAATCAAGTCCATGCTATGATATATGAAATAGAACCCAAGAATGTGTTTGATGCTTTGAAGGATTCTTCTTGGGTTGATGCTATGCATGATGAACTAAATCAATTCAGAAGAATCGACGTGTGGGATTTAGTACCCCAACCACAAGATAAAACGATAATAGACACAAAGTGGGTCTTTGGAAACAAAATGAATGAAGATGGTAAGGTCGTTAGAAACAAAGCGAGGCTTGTAGCACAAGGCTATAATCAAGAAGAGGGAATAGATTACGAACAAACATTTGCATCCGTAGCATGCTTAGAAGCTACACGATTATTACTTGTCATTGCTTGTATAAAGATTTTTAAACATTATCAAATAGACGTAAAAACCACATTTTTAAACGGTTTTATACAGGAAGAAGTATATGTAAAATAACCATCCGATTGAGGATATAAAATATCCTAATCATATGTATAAGTTAAAGAAGGCACTATATGGTTTAAAACAAACATGTAGGGTTTGGTACAATCATTTTGCTACTTTTCTTTTAGAAAATGGATTTAAAAGAGGTACCATAGATAGTACGTTATTCTTGAAATAAGAAAAATCGGATTTACTTATTATTCAAATTTATGTTGATGATATTGTTTTTGGATCTACATGTCATAATCTAGTAGAAGAATTTGAAACGTGCATGAGATCTGAATTTTAGATGTCTACGGTTGGTGGGGTAAATTATTTTCTTGGCTTGGAAATTAAGCAAGCTAGTAAATTCATACATATAAGTCAAGTTAAATATGTAAATGATATGATAAAGAAGATTAACTTTCAAAACTTGAAACCATCTCCCACCCTGATGCGTGTAACCACTAAACTTGACAAAGGTGAAAATGGAAAAAACTTTGATAATGGTTTGTATAGGTCTGTGATTGGTTCTTTGCTTTATCTTACAGCAAGCACACCGGATATCATGTTTAGTGTTTGTATATGTGCTCGTTTTCAAAGTAACCCTAAAGTGTCACACTATAATGCTGTAATAAGGATATTTTGGCATATTAGGCACACTTCCATATTAGGAATTTTGAATGATAAAAACTGTGAATTCAACTTGCATACCTCTACTGATGTTCATTATGGCGGATGTAAAATAGACAGAAAAAGCACAAGTGGTACATGTCAACTCATTGGCGATTCGTTAATGTCTTGGTTTTCGAGAAAGCAAGCTAGTGCAACATTATCTACCACTGAAGCGGAATACATTGTACTTAATCTTTGCTACACACAACTATTATGGCTAAAATAACAACTATCAGATTTTGGAATAGTTGTAAATCGCATCCCTATATATTGTGATAGTATGAGTGCTATTAACTTGCCTAAGAACCCCGTTTTACATTCTAAGGCAAAACATATAGAGGTACAATGTCACATTCTTCGTGATCATGTAAACAGTGGTGATATCGTTAGGGAACATGTCCGTACTGAAGCACAAGTAGCTGACGAATTCACAAAAGCACTCAGTCAAGCCACATAGGGGTATTGTCTGCCTACTATTTATCCTCCCCAGACCCTAACGATAGCTTTTTCTGTCGTTGGGATATACTGGGTATGGATGATGATGATGATGATGACTCAGTCAAGCCACATATGAAAATTTATGTTCGAAATTAGGCATGATTTCTGTTGACATTCTATAAACTGCTATTTCTTTCCATTCTTACTTATACTTTTGAAGACCTTTACAAAATAAAGGGGGAGAGAAAAGCACGATTTAAGGGGGAGAGAAGCATGATTTTAGGGAGAGCACGATATTAAGAAATTAAAATTTTAAATTTGTGCATAATTGTAGGGGGAGCGATCACATTTATATCATAGATAGAGGTTATATTGTAAATCATCAAAAGGGGGAGATTGTTGAGAAATGGGAGATTGAGTGATTTGAAAATGCATGATTTAAATGCTACGTGTTTACGAAATGCATGAAATAAGTTTTACCTAATATATGCACGTGATAAAAATTCTTTACATATTTATATATAATGATTGTCGTACTAACGTGCCATGAAGCGTTAAAGCTTACATCATATGACAAACATTTGTTGTCTTTATACTATTTTCAGGTGCCATGATTAATGAACTAAACTAGTTCATTAAGTGAAGTGCTTAAGTTAATGAACTAACTAGTTCATTAAATGAAGACATATTTGGAGAGAGCTATATGGCAACAAACTGGAAATGGAAAGACTCCTCATCTCAATCTCAAACGCCACATTCTTATATATATTTCATATACAAATTGTTTTTATAAAGACACACTATATACTTATGTCTCGACGTACCACCGACACGTCATACACACCATCACCGTACGTCGACGTCACACCACTATATACACCTTACATTTATGAGTATATAAAGGTCTTATATCATATATCACAAGTCACAGTTCCATCAAAATTTTAACGACATGTCACAAGGTCATAAACCAAAAATTGTCATATCCGGTGACTACCGAAACTTCACCGACATGTCACGTACTTACCATATAAAGATGGTAAGACTATATAAATAAAAAATATTCATAAATTTCTTTGCTTCACATGCCATAATCATCCCCAAAGTCATACCATGTTTATATACACAAATCACCTACAATTTAGCCTAAATTTGTGGAGAATTCAAAGTCAAGCTTATTTTTTCACATGGGGCGGTTTTTCCTCAGCCATTAGAGCTGAATATACACCTCGTTTTATGTATATTATGTGTGACATAATATATATTACATATCTAAAAAGTTTGATTTTAATCGGAGAAAATCATGTAATCGATGAAAGTCGAAAATTTGGTTTTCTACACTTCTACATGCTTGGATATTTTTGGTGTTTATGTCACATGTATCTAGACACTTTTTGCACATTCAAGACATGTTAGAGTGTTCTAGAAAAATTAATTTAGGGCTGATTGCAATTTACCATGTGTGTTAACATTGCGCATCATTGTGTAACAAAGTTTACCAAAAGAGAATTCAGCACACGTGCAGGAATGTCACACGCCTAATTCAGCTTTGTCGAAGCCTAGGTGGAGCTTATTTGGGACTTTAATTGATGGAGGACATGCCAAACATGATTGGTGACATTGAAGAGGACAACACACAAGGAAACAATTCAAATAAAACACATGCGAATTTTCAGCACATGTCTTTGAGAGCTGGCCGATTTTTAACCATCTTTGTCTTCAATTTTATTTCAAAATTTAAGGGGGATCATATCATGATTATTTGGAAGTTAATCACCTTGATTTTAATCACATGGTTCATATTTTTGGGAAGAAATTTCAGCTCATTTATGGAGTACCAATGTGGATTAAAGATGGCCTTTCAAGAAGTGACAACTAGGCGAAGACAAGTCATTCGTCCAATCGTGTTGTGCCAAGTAAGCAAGGTTGTGTCATCATTCATACAAAGAAATCTTCCAAGGGTATTCATGAAAAATATAAGAAAGACTCTTACCCTACGGGGCGGCCAACACACTATAAAAGGGGGCAAGATGGTGCAAGACAAGGCTAATAAAAGTGCATATCCTTACAAGTTCAAAGCAAGACTACTCTCTTCTTCCATTCTTTTCTCTTGCCCTTAGCCTCAACCCTATCATCCATATCTTCCATATAAATATAGGCTTTGTGTTGTTGAGAAATCGGGGTATGAGTGATTTGCAAATTCATGATTTAAATGTTACATGTTTACGAAATATATGAAATAAGTGTTACTTGATGTATGCACGTGATAAAAATGCTTTACTTGTTTATACATAATGTGGTCGTACTAACAAGCGTTGAAGGATTAAAGCTTACATCATATGTGTCAAACATTTGTTGTCTTTATACTATTTTCAGGTGTCATGCTTAGAGAACTAAACTAGTTCATTAAGTGAAGTGCTTAAGTTAATGAACTAACTAGTTCATTAAATGAAGACATATTTGGAGAGAGCTTTATGGCAACAAACATGAAATGGAAAGTCTCCTCCTTTCCACACCTCAAATAAAACGCCACTTTTACATATATAATATATATATATCCATATTTTTTAAAAGTCACTATATACTTATATTCCGACGTACCACCGACACGTGACATATATTATAAACGTACGTCGACGTCACATCACTATATACACCTTATATTTATGAGTATATTCAGGTCTTATATCATATGTTATAAATCATTGTGACGTCAAAATTATAACAACATGTTACAAGGTCCTAAACCGAAAATTGTCGTATCGGGTGACTACCGAAACTTCACCTTCATGTCACGTACTTGCCATATAAAGATGGCCAGCCTATATACATCAAAATTATCCAAACATTTCGTGATCCACATGTTACAATCAACCACAAGGTCATACTATGTTTGCACACACAAATCACCCACAATTTAGCCTAGATTTGTGAAAAATTCAAACTCAATTCTATTTGACACATGGGACGTTTTCTACTCGGAATTTGTGGTGAATATACACCTCATTTTATGTATATTATGTGTGACATAATATATATTTCATGTGTAAGAAGTTTGAAATTAATTGGAGAAAAATCACATAATCGATGAAAGTTGAAAATTTGACTTTCTACAAATTTACACACATGGAAGGTTTTTGGCATTGATGTAACATGTATCTAGACATTTTTTACACATTCAATACATGTCAAAGTGTTCTAGAAAATTGAAATTAGGGCTGATTATAATTTACCATATATGTGTGAATATTATGCATTATTTGACAAAGCTTACCAAAAGAAAATTTCAGCATATGCAGCCTCCTATCACACACAATTCTCAGCATTCTTGGAGCTTCGGTGGAGCTTATTTGGCACTTCAATTGGTAGAGGACATGCCACACAAGTTTGGTGACATTGAAGAAGGCAAGAAAGAATTCAAAAGAAACACATGTTGAAAATTTTAGCACATGTTTTGTGTTATGGCCGATTTTTGCCATGTTATTGTCCTCAATTGTCTTCTGAAATTGAAGGGATTAAATTGTGATTATATTTTAATTATTCACCTTGATTTTGAGCAAATGTCTCAGATTTTTTGAAGAATTTACAGCTCATTTAAAGGGTACCAAGGTGGATTAATAATGACCAATAACCAAGTGACAACTAGGCAAAGACAAGTCATCGCTCCAATCGTATTGCACCAAGTAAGTAAGGTTGTGTCATCTTTTACACAAGGCAATCTTCCATCTCAATGATTCTAATCAACTACCACTTTGTTTCCAAAGTGGATTTTCAACAGCACTTTACTTATTACTTTTAACAAGAAAAAACAACAACGGCAACACTTACACTAACAATTAGTGCAAGTGATAATTATAACAGCAACAACTTATTGCACAAAATACTTTTTATAACATCAACTACAACAATAGCAGCTTATTGCACAAATATTTTGTGCAACGTCAACAACAACATCTACACACAAGAACTAGTTTTTGCTTCTTCACAACTTCTTCAAAGTTCTTCCGAAGAACTTTCACTAAATTGGTTTTGGGGAAGAAGTGAAATTATACTTTCTGATAAGTCTAAATCACAAGCAAGAGATCAAATATGTATAGTTCCTCTTATGTCAGACTTTGAATCTTGCAATACAATAATGAAAACAAGCAATAAGAGCTTTATGCACTTTTGCACATTGGAGAGCTTTTTACAATAATAGGGGATGAAGCTTGAAGAGGATGAAAGTGTGCAAATGCATTATCTGAGCTTCTTTAATATATAGAGTGTTTGAGCTATGCTTTTGCAGCGTCCATAAAGTCTTCAATTAAATCAAATGCCTTGAAGATGTCAAAATAGTCTTTAGCCATCCTATAGTTAGATTTGATGCTTCATAGCCACCTTAGAATATTTTAGACCTGTTTTCAATAACCAAGAAAAAATTACTGATGCTGGAGGAAAGTCCACAAGAAATTTGAGTAAGATTGGACATATAAAACATTTTAAATCTTCTTTGGATTTTGTTCCAACGAATATAAACATTTTAATTTTGGACTACATCAATTGATCTATGTCTCACGTTTTAGAGATTGATGTAATATTGATGGATCGATGTCTTTAGGTTGGGAGATTGATGTCTTATAGTATTGTTTCAAGTTTTGCCTCTTACCTATCTATCGATCGATGTCTCTTTATTGGGAAACTGATGACTAGTCGCTCGATCAATTTTTTCATCTTGAGAAATCGATGTTGTACAGTATGATTTCAATTTTGAACTTAACCACTTTGGTCGATCAATGTCTCTTGCGTTAGAGTCTGTTGTCACATCGATCGATATGCTTCAACCTGAGAGATCGATGTTGGATATTGTGGTTTCAATTTTGAACTTTAACCACATCAATCGATCGATGTCTCTTTTTTTACAGACTGATGTCACATTGATTGATCGATGTCCTTCAACATGAGAGATCGATGTTGGACTGTGTGTTTTCATCTTTGCACTGCCCTTCCATAGATCTATCTATGTCTCATTTTAGAGACTGGGGTATACATAGATCGGTCGATGTAAGAGATCTATGTCCTACTGTGTATTTTACTCATTTTTTTGAAAGTATAGAATACTTTTTTAATTAATTTTTAAACATCTTTTAACTTCATCAAAATATTTCATATTTAACATATCCTAGATGTAAAAGGAGAAAATAATATAGTAACAACATGGACTAACCAATAAACAGAAGCTCAGAAAATACTTGTAAAAATCAGAAACACTAACCAGGATTATAGTGGAACATTTGCTGTTGTATTTGATTGTTAAAAATACATACGTCTTTATATAAGTGGCGTAGAATGCAGTACAAGTATAATTGTAGCATAAGTACAAGTATAGTACAAGCAACTAAGTTGAGACTAAAGGCCATATATGTTGACAGCCCCTTGCAAAATCAAGATGGATGTGAGACCAAAATGAAGTTGTTAACCAAATCACGAGTGCGCTCCTTTGGAAATGACTTGGTGAAGGTGTTTGCAAGTTGATCTTTGGAAGAGATGGAAGAAGCATAAGACCGCAATCGACAAAATGATAACTGATAAAATAACATACAATTCCAATGTGTTTAGTTTGTGCATGAAAGGCATCATTATGAGCAATATTAATGGCCCTCTGGTTGTCACAGTAAAAGGGAGTAACAAAGGAGGTGGATGTTGAAAAATCGGGGTTTGAAAGATTTAAAAATGCATGATTTAAATGTTACGTGTTTACGAAATTCACGAAATAAGTGTTACTTGATATATGCACGTGATAAAAATGCTTCACATGTTTATATATAATGTTGTCGTACTAACATGTCATGAAGCGTTAAAGCTTACATCATATATCAAATATTTGTTGTCTTCATACTATTTTCAGGTGCCATGATTAATGAACTAAAACAGTTCATTAAGTGAAGTGCTTAAGGAGATGAACTAACTAGTTCATTAAATGAAGACATAATTGGAGAGAGCTATTTGGCAACAAATTTGAAATAGAAAGTTTTCCTTCCACACCTATATGCAGGCATATATATATATATACGTATTTTTTCGACAAACTATATATTTACATTCCGACGTTCCACCGACACGTCATACATACTATAAACGTACGTCGATATCACACCACCATATGCACATCATATTTATGAGTATATACAGGTCTGATATCATATATTATAAGTCAAATTGCTATCAAAATTATAATGACATGCCACGAGGCTATAAGCCAAAAATTGTTGTATCGGGTGACTACCGAATCTTCACCAACATGTCATGTACTTACCATATAAAGATGGTCAGTTTATATAAACTCAAAACACTCAAAATATTCACGCTCCACATGTCAAATTCAGCCCCAAAGTCATACCATGTTTACACACATTAATCACCCATATTTTTGGCTTGAATTATGGAGAATTGAAACACAAATTCTTTTTAGCACATAACGTTTTTTTATTCAGCCATAGGAGCTGAAAATAAACTTGATTTAATGTACATTATGTGTGACATAATATATATTACATATCTAAGAAGTTTGAGATTAATTGGAGAAAAATCGCGTAATCAACGAAAGTCGAAAACTCGATTTTCTACACATCTACATATATGAGACGACTTTTGGTGTATATGTAACATGTATCTAGACACTATTTACACGTTCAAAACATATTAGAGTGTTCTAAAAAAATCAGTTTAGGGCTGATTAAAATTTACCATGTGTGTTAAGATTTTGCATTATTATTTAACAAAGTTTGCCAAAAGAGAATTCAGCACACGTGCAGGTGGTATACATGCCTATTTCAAATTATTTGGAGCCTAGGTAGAGCTTGTTTGGCACTTTAATTTTTGGAGAATATGTCACACATAATTGGTGACATTGAAGAGAACAAGACACACAAGGAAATGTTTCAAAATCAAGCAAGTGCTGAAATTTCAGCACATGGATTTAATATGGCCCATTTTTACCTTGATCTTACACCAATTTTCTCCTAAAATTGTGGAGGAATCATGTCATGATTAATTGACACTTAACAATGTGTGTATCATATACGATTGGAGGTTGGCAAGCATTAGAGCTTTATTTCATTTTTTTTACGGTTACTTCATTGTAATAAGGTTTTCCTCCACCAAAAGTGAGGCTATCTATTAATAAATCTCTCTCCATATAAAAAAAATGGAGTGCCAAGGTGGATTAAAGATGGCAAATCATAAAGTGACAACTAGGCAAAGACAAGTCGTTCGTTTGATCATTCATACAAAGCAATCTTCCAAGAGTATTCAAGACAATTTTCAAGGAAGAACACAAATGTAGGGTGGAGTCCATTCAACTATAAAAGGAGGAAGATTATTCAAGACAAAGTGAAGCCAAAGTTCATATTCTATCAAGATCAAGCAAGACTATTCTCTGCTTCTCTTATTCTTTTCTCTTGCTCTTAGCCTCAAGCCTATCATTATTATCTTCCATATACTACATAGGCTTTGATTATACAACCCACATACGTTCATCTTTTGTACAAGGTTGATCAAGGTGTGATCAAACCTTCATTTGTTCGGTGTTGTTCGTGTTGTCGTTTTTGTTTGTTTGATTGTAAAAGGGTGGAGTTGGTGTCTAACTCCATCCGCCCTTATGTCAAGGTGTTATTTGTTATTATGAATACCGAGGAAGGTGTCCACGAAGACTGGAGTTGGTGTTTAAATCCATCCGCCCTTATGTCAAGGTGTTATTTGTGATTATGAATACCGAGGAAGGTGTCCACGAAGACTGGAGTAGGTTGATTTAACCGAACCAAGATAAAACTCTTGGTGTTATTTACTTTCAACATTTTTACTTTCAGTTTTCAGTTTTCTCTATCGTTTTCATACTCACAGCAAAAATAGCAAATTTTTTTCAAAAATCACAACATTTTGCATAAACATAACCACACGTCTTATTTTTAATTTGGGACTAGTTTCATTATATTTGGATAAGTATAAGTCATAATTCTAACACTAGTGCAATCTGATTCTTATATCTGCAAAGGTTGAGAACATCAACATGTTTGACATATTTACCAAGAGAATTTTGAAAAACTGTTTTAGCGCATTAAATTAATCATCTTAAGGGTCATACAATAAAATTTCTAGGTCATTCAGAGTTGTCAATTAAAAGGAATAAATTTTTTTTATTTTAAAGCAAAGTTTCTGGCAGATTGACACAATCTGTGCAAAAACGGTTTTTCAAGGGGTTGTACGTAGAGTTTTAATCTGAAATTTTTGTGACACATTGATAAAATCTGAGATCACATTGTCACCAAATTTCACATTTTTTGGAGTTCTAGTTATCTAGTTAATAAAAAACCGGGTCTGAAAACAAAATTTTTTTGGAAGTGTTTAATTGGTAACAAAAAGTTTTAAGAACGAATTTTTTCGCACTCACTATTCAACTCCCCCTTTAGTGGTGCTATACAAGTCCTACAGTTGACACACCCAAAACCTAAGTATCTATCATAGCAAAAGAAGTTTAGATATGGTATTAGTAAGAGTAGGATATGCTGCCTAAGTACTAGAGCTTGCCACAAAAGTTGTTGCTTGCATCTCCAAAAAATCGAAGAAGAACTAAGTGTCGAGAAATTGGGGTTTTAGTGATTCAAAAATGTATGATTTAAATATTGTGTGTTTAAGGAATGCATGAAGTAAGTGTTACCTGAAATATGCACATGATAAAAATGTTTTACATGATTATATATAATGTTGTCTAAATTTCGTGATGCACACGACAAATTCATACCATTTTTACACACACAAATCACCCACAATTTAGCCTAAATTTGTGGAGAATTCCAATTCAAGTTTCTTTTGTCACATGAGCATTCTTCTTCATCCATTAGATATGAGAACACATGTTAGTTTATGTATATTATGTGTGACATAATATATATTACATGTATAAGAAGTTTGAGATTAAACAAAGAAAAATTGCGTAATCGACGAAAGTCGAAAACTCGGTTTTCTACACCATTACTTACATGAAACGTTTTCTTCATTAGTGTAACACGTATCTAGACATTTTTTTTACTCATTTAAGACATATTAGAGTGTTCTAGAAAAATCAAATTAGGGCTGATTGCAATTTACCATATATGTGAAAATTATGCATCATTTTAGAAAGTTTACATAAAAGAATTCAGCACATGTGCAGCTGAATATCACACGCCTATGACACCTTCTTGGAGCCTAGGTGGAGCTTATTTGACACTTTAATTGATGCAGGATAAGCCACACATGATTGGTGACATTTAAGAGGGTAACACACATTGAAACATTTCAAAATACAACACATGCTGAAATTTCAGCACATGGAATGTGCTAGCCGATTTTTATCATTCAATCTTGCACCAATTTCTTCCAAAATTGTTGGAGAATCATACCATGATTAATTGGAAATTAACCAACTTGATTTTAAACGTTGTTTCATATGTTTAAGAAAAATTTCCAGCTCATTTAAGGATTGCCAAGGTGGATTAAAGATGTCCTATCAAGAAGTGACAACTAGGCAAAGACTAGTCACTCATCCAATCGTGTTGCGCCAAGTAAGTAAGGTTGTGTGATCATTTATACAAATTACTCTTCCAAAGGTAATCCAGAAAAATTTTCAAAGGAAAAGATCATCCATAGGGGCAGCCAACACAATATAAAAAGGGGCAAGATAGTGTAAGACAGGGCTATGCAAAGTTCATATTCTTACAAGTTCAAAGCAAGACTATACTCTCTTCTTCTCCCTTTTTTCTCTTTTTCTTAGCCTCAAGCCTATCATACATATATTCCATATACTATATAGGATTTGTGTAAACCACCCACATACGTTCCTCTCGTGTAAAAGGTTCATCAAACCTTCATTCGATCGGTGGTGTTTGTGTTGTAGTTTTTGTTTGTTTGTTTGTAAAAGGGTAGAGTTGGTGTTTACCTCCAGTAATCCTTGTGTCAAGGTGTTGTTTTTGATTAGTGAATACCAAGGAAGGTGTCCTCGAAGACTGGAGTAGGTTGATTTAACCAAGCCAGTATAAAAATCTTGGTGTCATTTACTTTCAGCACTTTTACTTTTAGTTTTCAGTATTCTGCACCGTTTTCATACTTACGAGAAAAATATCAAGATAAAATGTTGTAGAAACATATCGACACGTCTTAGATTTAATTTGGAACCAATTTCATCACATTTGAATAAGTATAAGTCAGTCAAACGGTAATAGTTGTGAGACTAGTACAATCTGATTTTCAGATCTGCAAAGGTTAAGAACATCAACGTGGTTGACATACTTGTTAGTGTATGTGCCCTAGGCCATGATTTGAATATTTATGTTATGCATTTATTATTAATAAAAGAGGTTTTATTATCATTATTGTTGGTTAGTATGTTACACAATTTTGATATATGTCCCTGATTCATTATTGTTATGGAGATAAAATAATTTATAATCAGTATGAGTATTGATTTGATAATCATGAGATGATTATGTGTATGGTGATACGAATCAATCTCATAGATACTTGTTAGAGAACAGTGTTGGATAGACCCATCATGAGATTGCTACATGGATTAGCATCATAAGTAAATCTCATGATAGTCATGTTTTAATCCTTTGACTTGAGATTGTCATAGTTTCCAACATAAGGACTATTATATTTTGGCATGATCAAACGTTATCCATAACTGGATAATAATAAAGGTCATGATTGAATGTGATAGAAATTATGTAGAGGATATTGAACAATCAAGATAGAATTTGTCCCTCTCTTTTGAGAGAGATATCTTTGGGCCCCTCGATTAGCGAGACTGTGAAATGCATGGCTGTGCTCAAATGAATTGATAGTGTGATCAATATCATTTGTTTTATCAGTCTACTTAGAGATCGAGTAATCATATGTTTGGACTATATAAGTATGACGCTGACCATGACTTATGTTCAAACTAGATATCGTGTGACAAAGGGATTAATGCATGTACTATTATTAGGCTAGTTGGACTTTACTCGTATTAATTGGGTAGTTGTAATGCCTTGCTAGAGGCCAATTACGTCTTGTTGGTTTAATAGAGATTTAATCAACTGCCAATTAATATGGGCCTATCGGGTCACACACAAGAATGCTTAAGGCCGAGATTAATAATATTAATAATATTAATATTGGATATTAATTATTATTATTATCGTTTTTAATATTAATAATATTAATATTGGATATTAATTATTATTATTATTATTATTATTATTTTCGTTTTTTTGGTGATTATATATATGTGTGTATTATCGGATAATAACGAGAGAATCCATATCTGATATGGATTTTGAATATCCTGATAGAATCCGTATCTGATATGGATTTTGATTGGCATCAACTAATCCGGTTAGGACTCGGATTTTGATGTCTACGTATGTGTACATATATTTGTGTATCTCGTATACACTACACAAGAAAAAATATACAGAATCATCAAAGAAACCCTAGAGCCGTTTTTGTGAAAAACGAGTTCTTCAGTCGCGCCGTTTGAAGAGCTAGCACTCCGGACGGAAGCATTCGTGTGGATACCGACAGAGGGTGATCGTATTTTTGCACCTGCTTCATCTGCGTAATTCGGATCTACAAAGGTAATTTTCGAGTTTCTTTCATCGAATTAAACGAACAACATGGATCCTTGGTAGGAAATCGAAGATCAAGTTTTTGTTTTTCGCTACGCGTTTTGCAGTGATCTCGGTTGCTTTCCTAACAATACTTGCCAAAGAAATTTTGAAAACTTGTGTCAACTCTTTAAAGTACATATCCTAATAGTCATATTATAAAATTTTCAGATTGTTTGCAGTTGTAAACTAAGAGCAATATAGTTTTCATTTTGAGAAACAGTTTCTGTCACATTGACACAATCTGAGTAAAAATGTTTTTTCAGGGCCTTATACTTTGAATTTTTATCTGAAATGTTTATGACATATACATAACATCTGAAAGTGCTTTAGCACCAAATTTCACAATTTTGAGATTTCTATAATCTGATCATCTAGTTAATCAAAAACCGGGCCTGAAAACAGAATCTGTTTTCAGAAGTGGGTAATTAGAAACAAAAAGCTTTAAAAACAAATTTTTTCCGCAACCACTATTCAACCCCCTTCTAGTGGTGCTATACAGGTCGCACAAGTGGTATCAGAGTGCAGGCACACTCACTACAAGAAGATTTAACAATCTTTGTGAGATAGCATCCACTAGCCACAAAACCGAGCAAGAAGGTATGTCAAGCAAAATGCCTCCACCTTTTGATAGCGAGGTAAATTCTGATTCTGATTCCGATTCTAAACCATCGTATCATGATTTGTATATTCAATATCTTGAATTACATAAGTTTGCGACTCTTGCAAAAGAAATGAAACGCTTAATTGAGCACAAAAAATTGTTAGAATCTTCTAACACAAATCTTGTATCTCAATTAAATGATTCAAAAGAGGAGTCCTCTAATTTGATTGTGTCATTGAGATATGAAATTTAATCCTTGACATCCAAAAATGTATTAATGAAAGCCGAGATCTCAGATTTAAGATCATGAAACGAAGATCTAGAAAAGACGGTAAAACAATTCGATAGAGGAACTTGCATGTTAGATCGTTTCATTTCTTCGGAAAACCATGAAACTGACAAAACCGGATTAGGGTATATTGAAGATAATCATGTACAAAACAAATCTACAAATTTTGTTTTATCTTCATCTAAACAACAACATGTATTTAAAACGATTGTAAAGCCTAAGAAGGCAACAATAAAATCTAGCAAGCCCCACATTGTATTTCATCGCACTACTTCTTTTTCAACACATACAAAGTTTAATCATGCACCATATCGATATGAAACAAAAACTTTGATGCATATGCAATATTCATACCATACAAATGCATCTAGATCACGCACCGTGCATGTAAACCAAAATGCATATCAAAGTCGAAAATCATATTATGCTTACAATGATGGATTCGGCCATAGGCCAAATAGGAATGATCATAACACATATTATATTGCTTCTTCATCTTTGTTCTCACCTTTTGTAAGACCAAGAAAGGTCACCCAAGTTTGGGTACCAAAAGGTACTCTTACAAAGGGTTGAATCACAACCATTGAGGACCCAAAAATAAAGGCTACCTACATGATTGTTCAATTTACAGGGATCAAATAAAACAAGTGATATAGCAAACAAGTGCTGATCCAAGTATATCCTAAAAAAGAATGTTACAAAAGGAGGATTTCTAACCTTTAGAGACAACAAAGGTAAAATAATTGGAAAGGACAATCGGAAATCCAAGTACACAACAGATTTCCAACATATTCTTGGTAAGCTACTTATCCTACAACTTTTTTGATATTTCACATTTTTTTTGTTTTAATGTGAATCTATGACATAGAAGAAAATAGCGTACACGATGAGTATGACACGCTAAAAATGCATGATTACTGTTGATATGATATAAATATGCTCTTTCTTCTTGTTGCTGCTTATTCTTTTGATGACATTTACAAAGTAAAGGGGGAGAGAAAAGCATGATTTAAGTTGGAGAGAAGCATGATTTAAGGGGGAGCACGTTATTATGAAATTCAAATTGCAAATTTGTGTATAATTGTAGGGGGAGCGATCACATTTAAATCATGGATAAATGTTATTTTGCAAATCATCAAAAAGGGAAGATTGTTGAGAAAATGGAGTTTGAGTGATTCGAAAATGCATGATTTAAATCTTATGTGTTCACGAAATACATGAAATAAGTGTTACTTGAAATATGCACGTGATAAAAATGCTTTACATGTTTATATATAATGTTGTTGTACTAAGAAGCGATGAAGCACTAAGGCTTACGTCATATGACAAATATTTGTTGTCTTTATACTATTTTCAGATGCCATAATTAATGAACTAAACTAGTTCACTAAGTGAAGTGCTTAAGGAGATGAACTAACTAGTTTATTAAATGAAGACATATTTAGGATATATTTGGAGAGAGCTATTTGGCAACAAATTTGGAATGGAAAGTTCCCTCTCCACACTTTTATATTCACGCCATATATGTATACATATTATATATCCATATTTTTTACGACAAACTATATACTTATATTCCGACGTTCCACCGACACATCATATATATTAGAAACATACGTCGATGTCACACCACTATATAAATCTCACATTTATGAGTATATACAGGTATTATATAATATATATTACAAGTCATGTTGCCATCAAAAGTATAACGACATATCACGAGGTCACAAACCGAAAATTGTCGTATCGGGTGACTACCGAAACTTCACAGACATGTCACGTACTTACCATATAAAGATGTCCACCATATATGCTCTAAAAATACTCAAACATTTCGTGATGCACATGACAAATTCAGACCCAAAGTCATAACATGTTTACACACACAAATCACCCACAATTTAGCCTAAATTTGTGGAGAATTCCAATTCAAGTTTCTTTTGTCACATGGAGCATTCTTCTTCATCCATTAGATCTGAAAATACATGTTATTTTATGTACATTATGTGTGACCTAACATATATTACATGTGCAAGAAGTGCGAGATTAAACAAAGAAAAATCGCGTAATAGACGAAAGTCGAAAATTCGGTCTTCTACACCATTACTTACATGAAATGTTTTCTTCATTTGTGTAACATGCATCTAGATATTCTTTACACATTCAAGACATGTTGGAGTGTTATATAAAAATCAAATTAGGGCTGATTGCAATTTACCATGTATGTGAAGATCATGCATTATTTGACAAAGTTTACATAAAAAGAATTCAGCACATGTGCAGCAGAATATCATACGCTATGACACCTTCTTGGAGCCTAGGTGGAGCTTATTTGACACTTCAATTGGTGGAGAATAAGCCACACATGATTGGTGATATTGAAGAATGTAACACACATGGAAACATTTCAAAATAAAACACATGCTGAGATTTCAGCATATGGAATGTGCTAGCCGATTTTTATCATTCAATCTTGCACTAATTTCTCTAAATTTGTTGGAGAATCATACCATGATTACTTGGAAATTAACCACCTTGCTTTTAAGAATTTTTTCAGATTTTTAAGTAGTATTTCCAGCTCATTTAAGGAGTGCCAAGGTAGATTAAAGATGTCCTATCAAGAAGTGACAACTAGGCAAAAACTAGTCATTCGTCCAATCGTGTTGTGACAAGTAAGCAAGGTTGTGTCATCATTTATACAAAGTAATTACCAAAGGTATTCCAGACAAATTTTCAAAGGAAAAGATCAGCCATAGGGGCAGCCAACACACTATAAAAATGGGCAAGATCGTGCAAGACAAGGCTAAGCAAAGTTCATATTCTTACAAGTTCAAAGCAAGATTACTCTCTTCTTCTCCTATTTTTTCTCTTTCTCTTAGCCTCAGTCCTATCATACATATCTTCTATATAATATATAGGCTTGGTGTAAACCACCCACATACGTTCCTCTCGTGTAAAAGGTTCATCAGACCTTCATTCAATCGGTGGTGGTGTTTGTGTTGTTGTGTTTGTTTGTTTGTTTGTAAAAGGGTGAAGTTGGTGTTTAACTACAGTCACCCTTGTGTCAAGGTGTTGTTTGTGATTAGTGAATACCAAGGAAGGTGTCCTTGAAGACAGGAGTAGGTTGATTTAACCAAGCCAGTATAAAAATCTTGGTCTCATTTACTTTCAGCACTTTTACTTTTAGTTTTCAGTTTTTTGCATTCGTTTTCATACTTACGAGAAAAATATCAATGTTTTCAAAAAATTACAAAATTTTACAAAAACATAGCCACACGTCTTAGATTTAATTTGGAATCAATTTCATCACATTTGAATAAGTATAAGTCAGTCGAACGACAATAGTTCTGAGACTAGTGCAATCTGATATTCAGATATGCAAAAGGTTGAGAACAACAAAGTGGTCGACATACTTTCCAAAGAAATTTCAAAAACTTGTTTCAACCCTTTAAAGTACATATCCTAAGAGTCAAATAGGAATAAAGTTTTCATTTTGAGGAACAGTTTCTGTCAGATTGACACAATTTAAGTAAAAATATCTTTTCAGGGCCTTATACTTTGAATTTTTATCTGAAATGTTTATGACATATATATAACATCTGAGAGTACCTTGTCACCAAATTTCACAATTTTTGGATGTCTATAATCTGATCATTTAGTTAATCAAAAACCGGGTCTGAAAACAAAATCTATTTTCAGAAGTGGGTAATTGGTAACAAAAAGTTTTAAAAACAAATTTTTTCCACAACCACTATTCAAACCCCCCTTCTACTGGTGCTATACAGGTCCCACAAGTGGTATCAAAGCGCAGGCACACTCACTACAGGAAGATTTAAAAATTTTTGTGCGATACCATCCACTAGCCACAAAACCGAGCAAGAAGATATGTCAAGCCAAAGGCCTCCACCTTTTGATGGTGAGGTAAATTCTGATTCCGATTCCAATTCTGAACCATCGTATCATGATTTGTATATTCAATATCTTGAATTGCATAAGTTTGCGACTCTTGGAAAAGAAATGAAACGCTTAATTGAGCACAAAAAATTGTTAGAATCTTCTAACACAAATCTTGTATCTCAATTAAATGATTCAAAAGAGGAGTCCTATAATTTGATTGTGTCATTGAGATATGAAATTCTATCCTTGACATCCGAAAATGTATTAATGAAAGCCGAGATCTCAGATTTGAGATCAAGAAGCGAAGATCTAGAAAAGACGGTAAAACAATTTGATAGAGGAAAGATCGTCTCATTTCTTCGGAAAACCATGAAACTGACAAAACCGGATTAGGGTATATTGAAGATAATCATGTACAAAATAAATCTACAAATTTTGTTTTATCTTCATCTAAACAACAACATGTATTTAAAACGATTGTAAAGCCTAAGGCAACAATAAAATTTAGCAAGCCCCACATTGTAACTCATTGCACTACTTCTTTTTCATCATATTCAAAGTTTAATCATGTACCATATCGATATGAAACAAAACCTTTGATGCATATGCAATATTCATATCATACAAATGCATCTAGATCACGCACCGTGCATGTAAACCGAAATGCATATCAAAGCCGAATTACAATGATGGATTAGGCCATAGGCAAAATAGGAATGATCATTACACATATTGTGTTGCTTCTTCATCTTTCTTCTCACCTTCTGTAAGACCAAGAGAGGTCATCCAAGTTTGGGTATCAAAAGGTACTCTTACAAAGGGTTGTATCACTAACCATTGAGGACCCAAAATTAAAGGATACCTACATGATTGTTCAATTTATAGGGATCAAATAAAACAAGAGACGTAGCAAACAAGTGGTGATCCAAGTATATCCTAAAAAGGAATGTTACAAAAGGAGGATTCATAACCTTTAGAGACAACAAAGGTAAAATAATTGGAAAAGACAATATGAAATCCAAGTACACTATAGATTTCCACAATATTCTTGCTAAGCTACCTATCCTACAACTTGTTTGATATTTCACATTTTTTTGGTTTTGATGTTAATCTATGACATAGAAGAAAATAACATACACAATGAGTATGACACACTAAAAATGCATGATTACTGTTGATATGGTATAAATATGCTTTTTTTTTCTTGTTGCTACTTATACTTTTGATGACATTTACAAAATAAAGGGGAGAAAAAAGCATGATTTAAGGGGGAGCACGATAATATGAAATTCAAAATTTTAAATTTGTGCATAATTGTAGGGGGAGCGATCAGATTTAAATCATGGTTAAATGTTATTTTGCAAATCATCAAAAAGGGAAGATTGTTGAGAAAGTGGGGTTTGAGTGATTCGAAAATGCATGATTTAAATCTTATGTGTTCACGAAATGCATGAAATAAGTCTTACTTGAAATATGTACGTGATAAAAATGCTTTACATGTTTATATATTATGTTGTCGTACTAACAAGCGATGAAGCACTAAGGCTTACATCATATGGCAAACATTTGTTGTCTTTATACTATTTTCAAGTGCCATAATTAATGAACTAAACTAGTTCATTAAGTGAAGTGCTCAAGGAGATGAACTAACTAGTTCATTAAATGAAGACATATTTGGGATATATTTGGAGAGAGCTATTTGGCAACAAATTTTTCGGAATGGAAAGTTCCCTCTCCACACTTTTATATACACGCATATACGTATACATATTATATATCCATATTTTTTTACGCCAAACTATATACTTATATTCCGACGTTCTATCGACACATCATATGTATTATAAACGTACGTCGATGTCACACCACTATATACATCTCATATTTATGAGTATATACAGGTCTTATATAATATATTACAAGTCATGTTGCCATCAAAAGTATATACAGGTCTTATATAATATATTACATCTCATATTAATTTTCGGTAGTCACGAGGTCATAAACCGAAAATTATCATATAAGGTGACTACCGAAACTTCACAGACATGTCACGTACTTACCATATAAAGATGTCCACCACATATGCACTAAAAATAGTCAAACATTTCGTGATGCACATGACAAATTCAGACCCAAAGTCATACCATGTTTACACACACAAATCACCCACAATTTAGACTAAATTTGTGGAAAATTCAAATTCAAGTTTCTTCAGTCACATAGGGCGTTCTTCTTCATCCATTAGAGCTGAAAATACTTGTTATTTTATGTACATTATGTGTGACGTAACATATATTACATGTGTAAGAAGTTTTAGATTAAACAAAGAAAAATTGCGTAATCGACGAAAGTCGAAATTTCGGTTTTCTACATCTTTACTTACACGAAACGTTTTCTTCATTAGTGTAACATGTACCTAGACATTTTTCACACATTCAATACATGTTAGGGTTTTCTGGAAATATCAAATTAGGGCTGATTGCAATTAACCATGTATGTGAAGATTATGCATTATTTTGCAAAGTTTACATAAAAAGAATTCAGCACATGAGCAGCTGAACATCACACGCCTATGAAACCTTTTTAGAGCCTAGGTGGAGCTTCTTTGGAATTTTAATTAGTGGAAGATAAGCCACACATGATTGGTGACATTGAAGAGGCCAACACAAAATGAAACATTTCAAAATACAACACATGCTGAAATATCAACACATGGAATGTGCTGGCCGATTTTTATCATTCAATCTTGCACCAATTTCTTCCAAAATTGTTAGAGAATCATATCATGATTAATTGGAAATTAACCACCTTGATTTTAAGCATTGTTTCAGATTTTTAAGAAGAATTTTCAGCTCATTTAAGGGGTGCCAAGGTGGATTAAAAATGTCCTGTCAAGAATTGACAACTAGGCAAAGAGTTGTCATTCATCCAATCATGTTGCTCCAAATAAGCAAGGTTGTGTCATCACTTATACATGTAATCTTCCAAAGGTATTCCAGACAAATTTTCAAAGGAAAAAATAAGCCACAGGGGCGGTCAACACACTATAAAAAGTGGCAAGATAGTGCAAGACAAGGCTAAGCAAAGTTCATATTCTTACAAGTTCAAAGCAAGACTACTCTTTTCTTCTTCCATTATTTCTCTTTCTCTTAGCCTCAAGCTTATAATACATATCTTCCATATACTATATAGGCTTCGTCTAAACCACCCACACACGTTCATCTCGTGTAGAAGGTTGATCAAGGTGTGATCAAACCTTCATTTGATCGGTGGTGGTATTCGTGTTGTTGTGTTTGTTTGTTTGTTTGTAAAAGGGTGGAGTTGGTGTTTAACTCGAGTCACCCTTATGTCAATGTGTTTTTTGTGATTAGTAAATGCCGAAAAAGGTGTCCTCAAAGACTGTAGTATGTTTATTTAGCCAAACCAGTATAAAAATCTTGGTGTCATTTACTTTCTGCACTTTTATTTTTAGTTATTAGTTTTCTGCATCGTTTTCATACTCACGAGAAATATAGAAAACATTTTCCAAAAATTAAAAAAGTTTGCAGAAATATAGCCACACGTCTTAACTTTCATTTGAAACAAATTTCATCACATTTGGATAAGTATAAGTCAGTCAAACGGTAATAGTTCTGAGACTAGTGCAATCTGATTTTCAGATCTGCAAAGGTTGAGAACATCAACGTGGTTCACATACTTGCCAAAGAAATGTTGAAAAACCGTAAAGTACATATCCTAAGAGTCATATCATAATATTTCAGATCATATGGAGTTGTAAATTAACAGGAATAAATTTTTCATTTTGAGGAACAATTTCTGGCATATTGACACAATCTAAGTAAAAACGTTTTTTCAAGGCCGTATACTTTGAATTTAAAACTGAAACTTTTATGACATATACATAACATCTGAAAGTACGTTGTCACCAAATTTCACAATTTTTGGAGGTCTATAACCTGATCATCTAATTAATCATAAACCAGGTCTAAAAATAGAATCTGTTTTCAGAAGTGGGTAATTGGTAACAAAAAGTTTTAAAAACCAATTTTTTCCGCACCCCCTATTCAACCTCCCTTCTAGTGGTGCTACACAAGTCCTACACCAAGGATAAAACAACAATCTGCAGTGGACCTACGATCATTAATATCTAGCACCCACTCAGCATCAAAGAATGCAAGGAGTACAAGAGGAGACTGAGTAGAGTAGAAAAGGCTATGAAAGAGGCTACACTTCAAGTATCAAAGAATTTGTAGAACAATAGAATAGTGAGTTGCTCATGGAGAAGATAGATATTGGCTCACATGATGAACAAAATAGGAGATGTTTGGACGAGTAACAGTGAGATAAAGTAGGTTGCCAACCAATTGTCTATAAAGCGAAGGATTGTACAATGGTTTTCCACATCCCCTCCGGAGGATGTCAGATGCTCATCATGTTCAATTGGAGTGTCAGATGTCATTGAATCTAGCTCAAGACAAAAGGTCGAAAGCATACTTAGCTTGAGTAATATAAAGACCACAACGTGCATGACAAACGTGACAAACTTTTTTTATTTAACAGAGAGACCAAGAAGTGGTTGCATATAAAATTTGCTCGAAACAAACGGTCAAAAGCATACTTAGCTTGAGTAATATAAAGACCGTAAAGTGCATGATGAACATGAGAAATGTTTTTTATTCAACAGAGAGACCAGGAGGAGGTTGCATATAGACTTCTATACTCAGCTCCCTATTACGAATAGCATTTTTAATTTTCATCTGAAACGAATCTCATTTGACAGCAGCAACAACAGCTAAGAGGGTACTAACAAATGAAATACAGGAAACGGAGCAAAACTCCCTTCATAATCAAACCCACACTCCCGTCTATAACCTTGGCAATAAGACGAGCCATGTAGCATTCAACAAGCCAACCAACAACAGACTATCTGAGAGGTAGAGTAACCAAGTTACATTTCATTGCAATCTTTCATAAGGGGTCGGTAGAGGCCGCACGGTAGGCTTAAGAATTATCAAGTCTAGTAAAGACAATGTAATAGTGATAATCAAGGAAATGTGTAAAAATAGATTTTATTTTGGTTGAATGGCGAAGTGGAGTTTCTTGTGGAGGATCTTCAGGCAGAGCAAAAGCAAGGGACCTAGGCGCAAGGTGGTGTAGCTCGTCACTAGCATGTTCATCTTCAACCGGCAACATCAGGACAAAAGTTTAAAGGAGGATTAAAACTTTCTGTAAGGGGACGAAGAGATTCACCTGAAAAGATTTCTAAAACAAGCCAGCTAGTCAAGGAAGAACAAAACTGAGAGAACTCAAGTTTAGTGGTTACACGCGTAGGGCTGGGAGATGGTTTCAAGTTTTCAAAATTAAACTTTTTAATCATGTCATTCACGTATTTAACTTGACTTATATGTATGTCTTTACTAGTTTGTTTAATTTTCAAGCCAAGAAAATATTTTAACTCACCAACCATAGACATCTCAAATTCGGATTTCATGCACGTTTCAAATTCTTCGACTAGCTCATGACATGTAGATCCAAAGACAATATCTTCAACATAAATTTGAATAATGAGTAAATCTGGTTTTTCTTGTTTGCAGAATAAAGTACTATCTATGGTTCCTCTTTTAAATCCATTTTCTAAAACAAAGGTAGCAAAACGATCGTAGCAAGTCCTAAGTGCTTGTTTTAAACCATATAGTGTCTTCTTTAACTTATACACATGATTAGGATATTTTATATCCTCAAAACTGAGTGGATGTTTTACATATACTTCTTCATGTATAAAACCATTTAAGAATGCACTTTTTACGTCCATTTGATAAAGTTTAAAATTCTTTATGCAAGCAATAGCAAGTAATAATCGTATAGCTTCTAAGCATGCTACAGGTGCAAATGTTTCTTCGAATCTATTCCCTCTTCTTGATTATAGCCTTATGCTACAAGCATTGCTTTGTTTCTAATGACTTTACCATCTTCATTCATTTATTTGCTAAAGACCCACTTGTTCCCATGTTTGTTTTGTCTTGTGGTCGGGGTACTAAATCCCACACGTCATTTTTTGTGAATTGATTTAGTTAATCATGCATAGCATGAATCCAAGAAGAATCATTCAAAGCATCAAACACATTCTTGAGTATATTTCAGATATCATAGCATGTAATTGATTTATTTCATCTTGATTTATTCTTCTACGTGGTCGTATACCTTGTGTTATGTCGCCTATGATGAGGTCGTGCGGGTGATCCCTATGCCATCTTGGTTGATTATTTTCTAAGTTTTCATGCATTTCTAAGTGATCATGCATTTCTAGTGTGTCGTGTTCATCATGTATGATAGTTTCTTCTATATCATCTAACACGGGCTTTAGTTCAAAATCATCGTCATATTCTTTATTTATTTCATATTCACCAAATTTACTAAATTTCACATGAATAGATTCTAAAATCTATTTACTGATTGGATTGTAATATCTATATGCCTTAGAATTCACAGAATATCCAACAAAAATGCATTCAATAGATTTAAACTCAAATTTATCTAGATTATCTTTTGTATTTAAAACAAAGCATTTACAACTAAACACATGAAAATAATCAATCTTAGGCATGCGATCATTCAAAATTTTTATAAAGGGTTTTGTTTATTTTCTTTCTAATCGATAAGCGGTTAACTATATAGCATGCACAATTTACGGCTTCCGCCCACAAAAATCTAGGCAACTTATTTTCACATAGCATGGTTCTTGCAATTTCTTGTAATGTCCTATTCTTTCATTCTACCACTCCATTTGATTGTGGTGGTATAGATGGTGAAAACTCGTGTTTAATACATTTTTCATCACAAAATGCAATCATGTCCTTATTTTTATATTCGTCGCCTCTATCGCTCCTAATCTTTTCACATTTAAACCATACTCATTTTCAGGTTGTTTTATTAATTTAGCAATCTTAATGGCACTATCATCTTTATTTACAAGAAATAAAGTCCACGTATAGCGAGAAAAATCGTCAACTATGAGACATGCACAATGTCGCCCACCAAGACTTCTAGTACGACTAGGACCAAACAAATAAATGTGCTAATTTCATTCTTAGACTTGAGTGATTCACGTGTTTGTTTGCCTTTAATACAAGATTCACACAACTTAAATTTGTCTAAATCAAGTTTAGGCAATCCTCGTACTATATTCTTTCGTTGAAGTTTCTCAAAAGTTGAGATGCCAATGTATCCTAACCGTCTATACCATAAATCCACATTGGGTTCATTCGACATAAAACATTTTACTTTAACGTCAACATGTGTTGTACCCATCATGAAACTATTATGTAGCTCCGATGTATATGAAGTGGCTTAATAAAAATCCTATTTCACAATTACAATTTTTCTACATTACAATTTTCTTTCTTTAAGTCCCTTAAGATAAATAACATCCTATAAGTAAATATCTAAATTATAAGTATGGATAATGTCTCATGGTGAAATACCATTTATACCCTCCCAACATTTCGGGAAAAAATAAAGAAATTGGCACATACACTAACATGATCTAGAACCATCCTCTCTTAATAACTTAACTAACCCACTAAAAAGATTTTTTTTAACTAACTCTCAAAATCTTCAACCTCATCAAGTAGCCAACATCCATTTACTTCCCTACTATGATTGTGTTTCAAAGATAAGTGAAGAGTCTCCTCTTCCTCCCCTTTAACAACCGACCGGCTACTCTTTGAAGCCTCCATGGATTCTCCTTCAACTTCATAACAAGAAAGCTCCATTCCACCCACTTAACACCTCTCAAGACAATATCCAAACACTTCAAGAGATTCAAGCACTCAAGAAGCCTCTTGACCGAATGTGTTCTTAGAAGTACTCCAAGACCATTTCATTCAAATCTCAAGCTTCATGCTAGGTAAGCAAGTGTCTTAGCATCTCCTCTAATCCTAAATTATCAACTTGTGAAGCTCACCTTGTTCCCCATTCCTCCCTAAAAACCGTGGCATTGCATGTGCCTCTAGGTGAGGAATCTTCAAGCTCCTTGGCGTAGGAGTCCTTCAAGTGAACAATTCCAACATAAGTTCCATATTGATAAGGATTCTAGACCTTTATATGTCCATTCTAACTCCCCATGAAGCTTCGAATCAGATGTTCCCTTAACCCCTATAAACCGTGAGCCTTAGGGAATAAAAGGAGGTGATATCTTCAAGCTCTCAAGAAGTGGTAATAGTGTGATGGCTAGGTTGCAACACTAACCTATTTTGGTAAGAAGTTTATCTTGGAAATAGTTCATTCACCTTTGGATTTGTGGCTAATGCTAACCCCGTCTTTGACTTCAAAACCGTGTACACCACGGTGAAGTAGGAGGGGATTTCAAGCTATTTGGTCCACTCTAAGGTAAGAAGGATTTCGGATTCAACAAGAGGCAAGTATACTCTAGACTTTCATGATTTATTTAAGGAATAATGACTTGAATGTTTAGTTATAATAAGGTATGAACCATGTATGTTATGTGCTCTATGATGCTTGAAATAGCCAAATGTGTCAAGTCAAGTGGACTGTTTTGGGGTCCTTCAAAAAATAGCCTTAGAAGAAATTTGAAGGTATTAATGGGTGTTAAAATAAGGTACTATGGTCCTTAAGAATGTTGGTCTAATCACCCTTGATGAACTATGTTGAGAATAGTGTTAAATCATGAGTTGTGGATGAGTATGATTGTGTGTGCTAGTTCGGCCTTAATAGGGTTTAATAGGAAAAGGATGGTGTTTATTTTTCCTTATTTAGAAGCATGTTAAGGACCTATTCTAATAATGATTTATGGCTGGAAAATTTGGATACCAAGTGCTAAGTGAAGTCTATGTGTTCCAAGTTGTGCTATAGAGATTAGAAGTGAAACTAGTCATGGTGTTGGTATTTGTGGGGTCACTTGGTTTCGTCACCATGTGTATCTATAATAGTGACCTTATAATCTAAGAAGAAATGCTTTGGATATGTGATATTGTGGTTAATAAGTAGGATTAAAGGATGAAGGGGTAAATAATGCGTGTGATAAGAGACAAGGAGTGGTTTAAGAAAAATTCCACAAACAGGACTGTTTTGAGTGTCATAATGATTGGGCTTGAAATGAACCTTGTGATTGTGCAAATAACCTCAAATTTGGTGTGATGGTAGGCCATTATGTATATTAAGTATATGTGGTGGTAGATAGATAAAAAGACTAGTTTTATAATCTTAAATGAACCTTAAGGTGAACTTGTGCAAAACAGAATTCTGAGCATATATGTTCTGGAAACATAATTGTTTAATCACATTAAATGTCTCGGATTGCCTCAAAATGTTTATGGGAGTCACTTACAGCATTGGGTCAGACGTCTATGTAAAACAATTGGCTAAAAGCATTCATTTGAGGGGTGAACAACGGAACTAAAGACGGATGAACGTTTCTGGAAATCTGTACAGAATGTTGGGTCGTAATGATTGGACTTGTCCTTGATTTTTTGGGCATGAAGGTGATGTTTGGGCTTAAGAACATTGTTCCCCAGTATGTTAGCTTTGTTTTTCAGGTAGTATATGTGAATGATTGATGATTTAAGGACCATGAAAATGGAATGGAACATGTACTACACAGTGGAAAGTTCGGCTATGCCATGTCTTGATGAAACCCAAATTGTACCTTTTATGCTTATTGGATTGTCACGAAATTTTTATGGTTGATAGCTAGGATCCTAATGTGCATGCACGTGTAAAAAGGTTCAGGGACTAAGATGTTTTGGTTAAATTTTGAGCCCAAGGAAAATGAGTGCAATCTGCTGGAAAATTTTTCTGCCTATGAGATTGTGTCTAAGTCATGTCCTAACGGATTCTTAAGATGATTCATGCCATGACTCTCATTGCATTTCATCCCTTGATCATGCATGACCATGTGCATTACGAATCTGATTTTCTTTAAGCTTTCCTTATGCAAGCAAGTTCCTTTCAAGTAAGCAAGTTTTCTTTATGCAAGTAAGTTTATTTATGGTCCCATGATTTTCAAAAGAAATGCCCAATGATTTCCTTGCAGGCTAAGCATGCTCATAACCCGAGCCAGACCCATGGTTAATAGGTCTGATGACATGATATGTTCTGGACCCGTTCTGGACCCGGGGTTAATTGGTCTGATGATATGTTCTGGACCCAACCCAGTCCCAGGGTTAATTGGCCTGATGACACGTTCTGGACTCGTCCAAGACCCGGGGTTAATTGGTCTAACGACATGTTCTGGACCCGCTCAGATCCGTAGTTAATTGATCTGACACTCTTTGTTTTTCATGTTTGCCTTAAGGGACCAAATGATGATTTTTCCATGATATGACATCTTGCATTGCATCTTGCATATTTCATGTACACTTTGCATGTTAAGACGGTTAAGTTAGGAAGTGATTTGATAATGTCAGAATCATATTACTTAAGTATGATTAGGTTATATTTTCAGCGGATCAAGGATTAAAGGCCATGTATGAATTAATGTCAGTTCTTGGGGTTTTGCATTCATGTTATGGTTCTTTATTTATTTCATGATTGTTTATTGTATGCTTGCTGGGTGATTTTATCACTTATACCTTTATTTTCCCCCCAGAGCCCAAGACAGCGAATGTTGAGTGGATCAATGATGAACCAAGAGTCCTATACCCGTAGTCAAGAAGCCGAGAGAAGACGATGCTTAAGGACTTTTGTGCCGACATGATATTTGTACTATGGACTATGTTTGGAACTTTTGGGATTTCGGTTTTACCTCGTTTTGTTGGACCGATGTTTTGGACCTAATATTTTTGGCAAGCATGTTTATTTCGAAGTTTTAATTCTGCCTAAATTTTGCTACTCTGTTAAATGTTAACATGGTAGTCCATGACTTAGTTATGGATTTTTACATGTTATGCATGACGCCTTGTACTTTCCGTAGTGAGGTACGGTGGGTGTACTGCATTCGGACGAGGTCCGGTGTGGAGCGCTACAGGTGGTATCAGAGCCTAGGCTCTAGATTTCGGGCAGAATGTAGAACTAAGTTATGATCTTAGAAACCTAAGTTTGATCTTAGATCTAAGTCATGATTTTAGATGAGTGATGACCTTAGACTAGGACAACGTAGATCGGATTTAGGATTTAATTCAATAATTAATCCTGACCCGTAGAATCCGGATCTCTGTACCAAGATATGTCTTTCCTCTCCCTTATTTGAAGTTTTTTTTACAATTATGATCTTTAGCCAAAATAATCTAGTTTTATCCCAACATTTGTATAAATTTTTTAGCTACGTAGTGCAGATGGCTCGACCTCGTGGCAGACCTCCTAGGACTCAACCAGATGCACAGGAGCCAGTCCCTCCTCAGCCACAAGGCCCTGTTCCTCCTCCACCGGCTCAAGTCCCTCCGCCACCACCACAGGATCAAAATCCTCCTATCCAGAATAATCCACCTCCACTACCGCAAGCACCTATTCCTCCAGAGATTCCTGATGTTAACGCCTTTCAGGTCTTTTGCCAGATGGTCATACAGATAGGTCAAGGCCTAATCCATCAGAATGCTCCGCCCCAGCCACGTGAGCGAGTGAGAGATGCTCAGTATTACTTCGAGAAGCTGAAAAGGGCTAATATACCACCATTCGAGGGAAAGCCAGATCCGGACATAGCAGAGAAGTGGTTAGATGAGGTCGAGAACTGTTTTGAATTAATCCAAGCCCCTGATGAGATGAAAGCTCAAGCCATGAGGCCCTTTCTGTTAAGTGAAGCGAATCAATGGTCGAAGACTAACCCGCACCCCTTGCCAAGACCAATTGCCTGGGAAAGATTCTTGCAAGAATTCTATAAGTTCTACATTCCTCCGTCAGTGAAGTTGCAGAAGAGGCATGAGTTTGAATCATTAAAGCAAGAGCCCGGTATGATCGTTGTAGATATGCCAATAAGTTCATTGCATTCAGCCATCCACTATGAATGATGAAGAGACGAAAATGTTGAAATTTGAAAGAGGGTTGAACCCAGGGATTAGAACATGGTTGGTAAATGCGAATCCTGCAAATTCTGGAGCTCTTTTGGATGCATGTTACCGGATCGAGAGAGATATCATCCATCAAGACGATGTGGACAGAAAAGGGAAAGGCAAGTGATTATAAATGAGAAGTTCAGGAAGGTAGCCAAGAAGAATTTTAGAGGATCTATTCGTCAAGGGAGACCACAGGGTCAGAATCAGCACCAGCCGCAGCGTCGTCAGCAGCATCAAGTTAATCAGCAGAAGAATCAAGCTCCACCCCAGCAGCCATATATACCAGTGTGCCCTCAGTGCCAGAAGAGACATATAGGCGAGTGTCGATGGAAGACTGGACAGTGTTTTGGATGCGGTAAGGATGGCCACCTGATTAGAGATTGCCCAAACAGAGGAGCCCAGCAGTAGCAGCAACAGCCAAGGGACCAACGACCGCGTACAAATGCAAGGGTGCACGTCATGACAGATGCAGATGTTGAGGAGACGGCAGACGTAGTGACTGGTATGATTTAAAGTTTATGCCTTAAATATGTTTTGCTTACGCATGCTTATGCTGTTACATAGTTAAATATGCATGATTCAGGAGCTATCTTAGTATGTAGCATACCTACGAATGTATTGTTCGACAGTGGCGCCAGCCACTCATTTATCTCCAAAAAGTTTTCTAAGAATATGGATCATAACCCAGTCCGGTTAGAATCAACCTATAGAGTACAAGCAGCCGACGATCAGGTGCTTATCTCTCATCATATCTTCAGAAATTGTGCGCTTGAGTTTGATGATTAGCGGTTTGAAGCCGATTTAATCCCCATATCCATGAGTGATTTCGATGTAATTCTTTGAATAGATTGGTTCTCGAAGAACTATGCTCACATTGATTGCTGGAGTAGGCAAGTTATGATCAAGGACCCAGCTCGAGATGAAGTATCATTCCAAGGAGGAGCCAAGTTGAAGAAACCATCTAAGAAGGTAATGCGAACCTTTCCAGCTGAGCATTGAAGAAAGGCCATGAAAGATTCTTAGTTTATATCCTAAGTGCTGAGCAAGTGAGTCCCACCCTTGCTCAAGTTCTTGTTGTTAACGAATACCCTGATGTTTTCCCAGATGAATTACCTAGGTTGCCTCCCGACCGCGAAATTGCTTTCAAAATAAATCTTGTTCCAGGAGCAGAACCCATATCAAAAGCACCCTATTGGATGGCATCTGCGGAGCTGAAAAAACTGAAGGAGCAGTTGCATGAATTGTTAGAGAAAAATCTTATTCGCCCCAGCGTTTCGCCTTGGGGTGCCCCTGTGCTATTTGTAAAGAAGAAAGATGGAAGCATGCGTTTATGCATCGATTACCGGGAACTTAACAAAATCACCATAAAGAATAAGTACCCACTGCCCCGGATCGACAATCTATTCGATCAGCTCAGGGGATCTTGGGTTTTCAGTAAGATAGACCTGCGATCTGGATATTTCGAATTGAAGATTAAGGCTGAAGGTATTCCTAAGACTGCTTTCAGAACACGCTATGGACATTACGAATTCCTTGTCATGCCATTCGGTTTGACCAACGCTCTTGCTGCTTTTATGGACCTCATGCATCGAGTTTTTCAGGATCAATTAGACAAGTTCGTAGTGGTCTTCATAAATGACATTTTGATCTATTCACCGGATGAAGAAACCCATGCAGCTCATTTGAGGATGGTTTTGAATATTTTAAGGGAAAGACGCTTGTATGCAAAATTTAGCAAATGCGAGTTCTGGCTGCATGGTGTATCATTTCTTGCCATGTCATATCAGAAGATGGGATTTCTATGGATCCCAAGAAAATTGAGGCCATTACGGAGTGGCCCAGACCAACTAATGTTACAGAAGTGAGATGTTTCCTTGGGTTGGCTGGATACTATCGAAAGTTTGTTAAAGGATTCTCAAGGATAGCTGTTCCTCTCACCAGATTGACACAGAAGAAAACAAAGTTTGAGTGGAACGCTGACTGTGAAAGGAGCTTTTCAGAGTTAAAAGCAAAGTTGACCTCCGCCCCTGTTTTGGCTCAGCCCATTCCTGGCGAAATATATGTTGTATATAGTGATGCCTCAAAGAATGGTCTTAGATGTGTTCTTATGCAGAAGGATAGAGTAATAGCCTATGCATCCTGACAGTTGAAGCCATTTGAGCAAAACTACCCCCTTCATGATCTTGAGCTTGCAGCAGTGGTATTTGCTTTAAAGATATGGAGGCATTACTTGTATGGTAAGAAATATGAGATCTTTACAGATCACAAAAGCCTAAAGTATCTCTTTACCTAGAAAGAACTAAATATGCGGCAGCGCAGATGGGTTGAGTTTATTAAAGATTATGACCTCTCAATTCAATATCACCCTGGGAAAGCTAATAAAGTTGCTGATGCGTTGAGTCGGAAGACAAGCCACCCACGTCAACCACCTCTTCAGCAGGACATGGAAGAATTTGGCCTTGAAAAAAGTTGATTCCGTGGATGAAGTTCTCGCCAAATTGGTTCTCATCCATTCATTGATTGACAGGATCAAAGAAGCTCAAGGAAACGATGAAGCATTGAGGAAGATCAAGGATAGGATGAAGGATAAGCCATCGAATGATTTTGAAGTTCGTAGTGATGGCAGTTTATAGTTCAGAGGACTGTTATGTGTACCTGAGATTAATAAGATTAGGGATGAAGTCTTGATGGAAGCTCATAACTCGTGTTTATCTATTCACCCTGGAGCTAACAAGATGTATCAGGACCTCAAGCAAAAGTTTTGGTGGCACGGCATGAAGAACCGAATAGCTGAATTTGTTGAGCGATGCCTTGTCTGTCAAAGGATAAAAGTTGAGCACCAAAGACATGCCGGGTTATTACAACCTCTAGAAGTTCCTGAGTGGAAGTGGGATCACGTCACCATGGACTTTGTGACTGATCTACCGAGAACAAAGTATGCAAATGATGTTATATGGGTCATTGTAGACCGTCTGACCAAGTCCGCTCATTTCATGGCCATGTTGATTAAAGCATTTATGGAGAAGTTAGCTTCTATGTATATTGATCAGATGGTATGTTTGCATGGTGTACCCATAAGCATTGTTTGTGATTGTGACCCCCGTTTTACCTCTAGATTTTGGACAGCCTTTCAAAAGGCAATGGGCACCGAGATCAGGATGAGTTCTGCTTTCCATCCTCAGACTGATGGTCAATCGGAAAGGACGATCCAAACGCTTGAAGACATGCTTCGTGCTTGCATTCTTGATTTCGGAGGAAGCTGGGATAAGAGTCTTAAGCTGGTTGAGTTTTCCTACAATAACAGTTTCCATAGATCTATTGGGATGACACCCTATGGCTCTTTGTATGGGAGCAAATGTCGGTCCCCACTCTATTGGGACGAAATTGGAGACAAGATATATACAGGACCCGACCTTGTAGAGCAAACTCAAGAAAAGGTAAAGATTGTTAAGCAAAGATTGAAGGCGGCACAAGATAGGAGTAAGATTTGGGCTGATGAAAGGCGCAGACCCTTAGAATTTCAAGAAGGAGAAAAATTTTTCTTAAAGGTCTCTCCATCGAAGGGAGTTAAGAGATTTGGCATAAAAGGGAAGTTGAGCCCAAGATTCATTGGACCATATGAAATTCTTGAGAGCTTTGGTGATATCGATTGGCATTGCCCCCATCACTGTCCCAGTTGCATGATGTATTCAACGTCTCCCAACTTCGTCGGTATGTTTATGATCCAAGCCACATTCTTGAAGATCAACAGCTGAAGATTGAAGAGGATACATCTTATATAGAGGAGCCCTTAAAGATCATTGATTGGAAAGAGAAAAACTTGAGGAACAGATCCATACCTATGGTGAAAGTCCAGTGGAAACACCATTCTGGAGATGAAGCCACTTGGGAGACTGAGGAAGGCATGAGGAATCAATACCCACATCTTTTTGGCTAGTTCTCTTGAGTTTTGAGGACGAAACTTATGTTAAGGGGGGAGGATGTTGTACCCATCGTGAAACAGTTATGTACCCCCGATGTATATGGTGTCTTAATAAAAATCTTATTTCCCAATTACAATTTTTCTACATTCCAAATATTTTATTTCTTTAGGTTCCTTAAGATAAATAAGATCGTATAAGTAAATATCTAAATTATAAGTACGGATAATGCCTCATGGTGAAATACCATTTATACCCTCCCAACATTTCGGAAAAAAAGAAAGAAATCGGCACATATCCTAAGAGGATCTAGAACCGTCCTCTCTTAATAACCTAACTAACCCACTAAAAAGATTTTTTTAACTAACTCTCAAAAGCTTCAACCTCATTAAGTAGCCAACATCCATTTACTTCCCTACTATGATTGTGTTTCAAAGACAAGTGAAGAGTCTCCTCTTCCTCCCCTTTAACATCTGGCCGACTACTCTTTGAAGCCTCCATGGATTCTCCTTCAACTTCATAACAAGATAGCTCCATTCCACCCACTTAACACCTCTCAAGACAATATCCAAACACTTCGAGAGATTCAAACACTCAAGAAGCCTCTTGACCGAATGTGTTCTTAGAAGTACTCCAAGACCATCTCATTCAAATCTCAAGCTTCAAGCTAGGTGAGCAAGTCTCTTAACATCTCCTTTAATCCTAAATTATCAACTTGTGAAGCTCACCTTGTTCCCCATTCCTCCCCAAAAACCATGGCATTGCATGTGCATCTAGGTGAGGAATCTTCAAGCTCCTTGGCGTAGGAGTCCTTCAGGTGACAATTCCAACACAAGTTCCATATTGGTAAGGATCTAGACCTTTGTATGTCCATTCTAACTCCCCATGAAGCTTCGAATCGGATGTTCCCCTAACCCCTATAAACCGTGAGCCTTAGGGAATAAAAGGAGGTGATATCTTCAAGCTCTCAAGAAGTGGTGATAGTGTGGTTGCTAGGTTGCAACACTAAGCTATTTTGGTAAAAAGTTTATCTTGGAAATAGTTCATTTACCATTGGATTTGTGGCTAATGCTAACCCTGTCTTTGACTTCAAAACCATGTACACCACGGTGAAGTAGGAAGGGATTTCAAGCTATTTGGTCCACTCTAAGCTAAGAAGGATTTTGGACTCAACAGGAGGAAAGTATACTCTAGATTTTCATGATTTATTTAAGGAATAATGACTTGAATGTTTAGTTATAATAAGGTATGAACCATGTATATTATGTGCTCTATGATGCTCGAAATAGCCAAATGTGTCAAGTCAAGTGGACTGTTTTGGGGTCCTTCGAAAAACAGCCTTAAAAGACATTTGAAGGTATTAATGGGTGTAAAAATAAGGTACTATGGTCCATAAGAATATTGGTCTAATCACCTTTGATGAACTATGTTGAGAATAGTATTAAATCATGAGTTGTGGATGAGTATGATTGTGTGTGCTAGTTCGGCCTTAATAGGGTCCAATAGGAAATGGATGGTGTTTACTTTTCCTTATTTAGAAGCATGTTTAGGACCTATTCTCATAATTATTTATGGCTGGAAAATTTGGATACCAAGTGCTAAGTGAAGTCTATGTGTTCCAAGTTGTGCTATAGAGGTTAGAAGTGAAACAAGTCATGGTGTTGGTATTTGTGGGGTCGCTTGGTTTCGTCACCCTGTGTGCCTATAATAGTGACCTTATAATCTAAGAATAAATGCTTTGGCTATGTGATATTGTGGTTAATAAGTAGGATTAAAGGATGAAGGGGTAAATAATGCGTGTGATAAGAGACAAGGAGTGGTTTAAGAAAAATTTCCGAAACAGAACTGTTTTGAGTGTCATAATGATTGGGCTTGAAATGAACCTTGTGATTGTGCAAATAACCTCAAATTTGGTTTTCTGGTAGAACATTATGTATATTATGTGTGGTGGTAGATCGATAAAAAGACTAGTTTTATAATCTTAAATGAACCATAAGGTGAACTTGTGCAAAACAGAATTCTGAGCGTATATGTTCTGGGAAAATAATTGTTTAATCACTTTAAATGTCTTGGATTGCCTCGAAATTTTTATGGGAGTCACTTAAAGCATTGGGTCAGACGTCTATGTAAAGAAATTGGCTAAAAGCATTCATTTGAGGGGTGAACAATGGAAGTAAAGACGGATGAACGTTTCTGGAAATCTGGACAAAATGTTGGGTCATAATGGTTGGACTTGTCCTTAATTGTTTGGTCATGAAGGTGATGTTTGGGCTTAAGAAAATTGTTCCCCAGTATGTTAGCTTTGTTTTCTAGGTAGTATATGTGAATGATTGATGATTTATGGACCATGAAAATGGAATGGAACAGGTACTACACATCGGAAAGTTCGGCTGTACCATGTCTTGATGAAACCCAAATTTGAACCCCTTATGCTTATTGGATTGTCACGAAATTTTTATGGTTGATATCTAGGATCCTAATGTGCATGCCCGTGTAAACATTTTCAGGGACTAAGTTGTTTTGGTTACATTTTGAGCCAAGGAAAATGAGTGCAATCTGCTGGAAAATTTTTCAGCCTATGAGATTGTGTCTAAGTCATGTCCTAACGGATTCTTAAGATGATTCATGCCAAAACTCTCATTGCACTTCATCACTTGTATCATGCATGACCATATGCATTACGAATCTGATTTTCTTTAAGCTTTCCTTATGCAAGCAAGTTCCTTTCAAGTAAGCAAGTTTTCTTTATGCAAGTAAGTTTATTTATGGTCCCATGATTTTCAAAAGAAATGCCCAATGATTTCCTTGCAGGCTAAGCATGCTCATAACCCGAGCCAGACCCATGGTTAATAGGTCTGATGACATGATATGTTCTGGACCCGTTCCGGACCTGGGGTTAATTGGTCTTATGATATGTTCTGGACCCAACCCAGGCCCGAGGTTAATTGCCATGATGACACGTTCTAGACCCGTCCCAGACCCGGGGTTAATTGGTCTAACGACATGTTCTGGACCCGCTCAGACCCGAGGTTAATTGATCTGACACTCTTTTTTTTCATGCTTGCCTTATGGGACCAAATGATGATTTTGCCATGACATCACATCATGCATTGCATCTTGCATATTTCATGTACACTTTGCATGTTAGGACGGTTAAGTTAGGAAGTGATATGAAAATGTCAGAATGGTATTACTCAAGTATGATTAGGTTATATTTTCAGCGGATCAAGGATTAAAGGCCAGGTATGAATTAATGTCAGTTCTTGGGGTTTTGCATTCATGTTATGGTTCTTTATTTATTTCATGATTGTTTATTGTATGCTTGCTGGGTGATTTTATCACTCATACCTTTATTTTTCCCCCAGAGCCCGAGACAGTGAATGTTGAGTGGATCAATGATGAACCAAGAGTCCCATACCCGTACTCAAGAAGCCGAGAGAAGATGATGCTTAAGGACTTTTGTGCCGACATGACATTTATACTATGGAATATGTTTGGAACTTTTGGGATTTTGGTTTTACCTCGTTTTGTTGGACCGATGTTTTGGACCTAATATTTTCGGCAAGCATGTTTATTTCGAAGTTTTAATTCTGCCTAAATTTTGCTACTCTGTTAAATGTTAACATGGTAGTCTATGACTTAGTTATGGATTTTTACATGTTATGCATGACACCTTGTACTTTCCGTAGTGAGGTACGGCGGGTGCACCGCATTTGGACGAGGTCCGGTGTGGGGCGCTACAACATGTCATCCATAGAAAGTGTAAAAATGTTTCCTTCTCTTTTTCTTTTTAATACCGTTTCTCTGATTTATTTACTATATTGCACTATGGATGAGTGAAGCACACATCAAAGCCGTTGTCATGAAATTTTGAGATGCTAAGCAAGTCGTAGGATATATTACTTACTAGAAAGACGTTGGAGATTTGAAGAGTGCTCGGGTTTCCAATTGTTCCTTTTTCCGATAGTTCTTCCTTCGTTGTTGTCTCCAAAGGTTACCGATCCACCTTTCGTAACCTTCTTCAATTTTGAAAACAAGCTCGGGTCACCCGTCATGTGCCTCGAGTAACCACTGTCAAGGAACCACTTGATTGATGTGTCTTTTGATTTATGTGTCCCTTGCAATGTGTAACAACAATTTAGGTACCATTTATTTTGGGGTACTTAAGAGTTAGTTCTTCAACCATTTGTAAGAGTACCTTTTGGTACCCAAACTTGGATGACCTTCCTTGGTCTAACAAAAGTTGAGAAAAGAGATGAAGAAGCAATATAATAGATGTTAGGTGCAAGTCTATTTGGCCTATGGCGGAGAATGCTATTATGCTCATGACAAGATTTTTATTTTTCATATGCATTTGTGTTAGTGTGCATGGTGTGTGATCTAAATGCATTTGTGTTGTATGAGCGTCATGTATGCATCAATAGTTTCCTTTCATATCTGTACGACACATGATTGTATTTTGTATAAGATGAAAAAGAAGCAATACGATGAGATGTGATGAGTGGTGAACTAGCCATCTTCTTAGGTTGTATAGTCGTCTTAAATGCATGCGGTTTCTTAGATGAAGATAAAATAAATTTGGTTGACTTATTTGGTATTTCAGTATCCTCAACGTATCCTAATCCAGTTTTATCGCTTTCATGCTTTTGGGAAGAAATGAGACGACCTATCATGTTCGTACCCGTATCGAACTATTTGACCATTCTTTCTAAATCCCCGTTTTTTGATTTCAAATTTGAAATCTCAGCTTTCATTTCATTATTTTTGGATGTTAATGATGAAGCCTCTGATTTTAATGCATTAACCGTCAAAGATGACTCTTCTTTCGAATCATTTAATTGAGATACAAGGTTCGTGTTAGAAAATTCTAACAACTTCTTGTCTTCAATTAACCGTTTCTTTTATTTTGCAAGAGTCTTTGTGAATTTATCCAATTCAAGATATTGACTAAATAAATCATTATAAGAGAGTTCGGAATATGAATCAGAGTCAGAAGATACCTCGTCTGATGCTTTGAATGCAAAGCATACTTGTGCCATTTCTTCTTCGGTTTCATCAGTCTTGGAGTCATATGAGTTTGAATGCAAAGCATATTTGTGCCATTTCTTCTTCGGTTTCATCAGTCTTAGAGTCAGATGAGTCACTCCAAGTGGAGGTCTTGAGAGCTCTTCTTGTATTCCTTTGTTTTGGTTCTGAGACGGGTCTATTTTTGTTCCAATCCTTATCACGGTTTTTGTTTGTCTGTTTGTCCTTGTTCGGGCAGTCATATGATAGATGTCCAAGTTTTTCACATTCGTAGCACTTTGTATCTTTATCGTTATTTTTATTTTTATTTCTCTTAGTTGAAACAGCCTTGGGTTTAATCTTTAATGATTTTCTCATGAATTGTCTCAAACCTTTAGCCAATAATATTAGATCTTCGTTGTCCGATTATGTGTCACTATCATCTACATGATCGGAAGAGGTAGAGACGTATTCATTTCATTTAAAAGCTATAGTCTTACCTAGTTTTGACGTTGATTCTAATTTTCTTAGTGTGAGATTGTTTTCGTATATTTTTAATGATCCAATTAGTTCCTCCATTTTTATCGACCTTGTTTCCTTACTTTCTTCGATCGCCGTGACTTTGGGATCTCATTCAGATGGGAGGCTTCTTAGTACCTTTTGTACCGTTTCGTGTGTAGAAAATGCTTTTCCAAGACACTCAAGAGAATTGTAAATCTTAGTCAAGCGTAAATCCATACCAACAATAGATTCATTTGGTAATAACTTGAAAGACTCAAGAGTAGACATAAGCATGTTTATTTTAGACTCTTTAACTTGACTAATACCTTCATGTTTCATTTCAAGAATTCTCCACATTTCTTGGGCACTAGAGCAATTTGATACATAACTCGATTCACTTTTACTTAAGCCATTTAGAAGAAGTTGTATGGTCTAGCATTCATACTTAATTTCTTTTTGTCATTACTAGTGTATTCTTGTTTTGGTTTGATGACTTCTATTGTGACACAATCAACCATGAATAACTTAGAAGGAATAAAAGGATCGTCTTCCATAATGGACCATAAGTCTATATCAATAGCCATAAGGAAGAGTTTCATTCTAAGTTTCCATTGTATAAAAGACTCACTGTCGAAAAGAGGAGGCCTTTGACTCGACATACCTTCTTGTTCGGTCTTGTGACTAGTGGATGCCATCTTACAGAGATTGTTGGATCTTCTTGTATTGAGTGTGCCTGCGCCTCTGATGCCACTTGTAGGACCTGTATAGCACCACTAGAAAGGGGGGTTGAACAGTGAGTGCAAAAAATTCGGTTTTTAGAACTTTTTGGACCAAATAACTCACTCATGAAAAACGTTTCTGCTTTCAAATCATGATTTGATTAATCTAGATGACCTTGTTTTAGACCTCCAAAAATTATAAAATTTGGTGAAGGTGTGATCTCAAATGTTATGAGTGTCTCACAAAAATTTCATGTTAAAATTCCAAGCCTAAACCCTTGAAAACATGTTTTTGTATAGATTGCATCAATATGCCAGAAACTGTACTCCAAAATGAAAATTTTATTCCTATTAATTGGGAACTCTAAATTACTTGAACATTCTGTGGTATGACACTCAAGCTTTGTGTTTTAATGGGTTAAAACAGTTTTTCAAAATTCCCTTGGTAAGTATATCAACCATGTTGATGTTCTCAACCTTTGCAAATCTGAGAATTAGATTGTGCTAGTCTCAGAACTATTAATGTTTGACTAACTTATACTTATCTAAATGTGATGAAACTTGAGCCAAATGAAATCTTTGACGTGTGTATATGTCTCTTCAAAATTTTGTGATTTTTGAAAATCCATTGCTCTTTTTACTATGTTAATGAAAACGATGCAAAAAACAGGAACTGAAAGTAAAAGTGCTGAAAAGTAAGAACACCGAGATTTGTATACTGGTTCGGTTAAAACAACCTACTCCAGCTTTCGAGGACACCTTCCTCGGTTTTCACTAAACACAAAAACACCTTGACTCAAGGGTGACTGGAGTTAAACACCAACTCTACCTTTTTATAATCAAACAAACAAACAAACCAACTCGAACACCACCACCAATAAAATGAAGGCATGATCACACCTTGATCAACCTTTTACACGAGATGAATGTATGTGGGTGGTTTAAACAAAGCCTATATAGTATATGAAAAATATGTTTAATAGGCTTAAGGCTAAGAACAAGAGAAAAGAATGGAAGAAGAAGAAAGTAGACTTGCTTTGAACTTGTAAGAATATCAACTTTGCTTAGCCTTGTCTTGCACCATCTTGCCCCTTTTTATAGTGTCTTGACCACCCCATAGGGTTTATTTTCTTCCTTGTGAATTGTCTTGAATGACCTTCGAAGATTCCTTTGTATACATGGTGACACAACCTTGCTTACTTGGCGCAACAAGATTGGACGAATGACTTGTCTTCGCCTAGTTGTCACTTCTTGATAGGCCATCTTTAATCCACCTTGGGACACTTTAAATGAGCTGGAATTTCTTCAAAAAAAAATCTAATACATGTGATCAAAATAAAGGTAATTAACTTCCAAATAATCATGATTCAATCTCCCTAAATTTTGGAAGACAATTGAAGACACTAACATGCAAAAGTCGGCCACCACACAAAGTGTAGCGCCCCGCACCCGGACCTGGTCCGAATACGGTGCACTCGCCGCACTTCACTAAGGAGAGTACAAAGCGTCATGCATAACATGCGAAAATCCATAACTTAGACCATGGACATCCATGTTAACATTTAACCGGGTAGCAAAATTTTGGCAGAATTTAAACTTTTAAATAAACATGCATTACGAAATAATAAGTTCCCAAAAGTAGTAGTCCACAAAACAACATAACCGAAATCATAAAGAGTTCCACATTGTTCATAATACAAACATCATGGCCGCACAAAAGTCCTTAAGCATAGCCTCCTTTTGACTTCCTCGCCTACGGGTATGGCACTCTCGGCTCATCCTCGATCCACTCAATCTTAGCATTAACTGGCTCTGGGGAAAAATAAAAGTGTGAGTGATAAAAATCACCCAGCAAGCATACAATAAACCACCATGAAATAAATAAAGAATTATAACGTGAATGTAAGACCCCAAGAACCTCAGATATTAATTCATACCTGATCTTTAATCCTGGATATGCTTGACGATATAGCCTAAGTATAACTTTAGGTAGTGCTATACCAACAATATCTTACTATCCACTAACTGAAACATACAACATGTCAACGTGCTCATGAGTTATGCAAGATGCAATGCATGATATCATGTCATGTCAAAAACATCATTTTGGTCCCATAAATAACGTGTCAAAAAAACAGTGTCAGATCAATTAACCCCGGATCTGAACGGGTCCAGAACATGTCATCAGACCAATTAACCCCGGGTCTGGGGCGGGTCCAGAACATAACGTCAGGCCAATCGACCCTGGGCCTGGATCGGGTCCAGAACATATCATCGGACCAATTAATCCCGGGTCCGGAACGGGTCCAAAACTTATCATGTCATTAGACCTATTAACCCCGGGTCTGGAGTCAGGTTATTCGCATGCTTGGCCGGCAAGGGAATCATAAAGCCTTCTTTAAATAAACATGGGACCATAAATAACTTACATGCATAACGAAAAACGTATATACTTGAAAAGACTTGCTTGCATACGGAAAATTCATAAAAATAAGATTCATGGTGCATATGATTATACATGATACATGAAGTGATATGCGATGCGAGTCATGACATGAATTATCGTAAGTATTCCTTATAATATGTCAACAAGCATGGTTTCGTAAACTAAAAATTTCCAGATTTTTATTTCATGTTCATGGGGCGGCTAAATTAACCAAACAAGCTCACTTTCATAATATTTTGTCCTACATGTGTTTAGTGGGGTCTTATTTACATGTCGTAAAATTTTCGTAACTTCCTAAGACGAATAAAGCCCTTAAATCATTAAATCATTATAAAGTGTACTTGCTGAATTCTGCGGTATAATAACCATCATTACCTTAATTTTTGAGACCTTAAAACCTTATTCGTTTGGACCACAACCTGGAAAATATAGTAAAATCCCTAAGGACCAAAATTCATGGGCCCAAACTGTGTATATAGGTCCAAATCCACAAAATTAGGCCTCTTAACTTATTCCCCTGTTCTGTCCAATTTTCCAGCTTTGGTACATTAACTTTAAATCCATAATTACCCGTCAAAACAATAATATCAAATTGATTAATATACACGGTCATGCTCCTCTATGTCTTAGGTGATTAACATAAAATTTCCAGAACAATCCAATAACTGTAAAGGGTTTATTTAACTATTTTTCCGGAATGGGTCACATGCTGATACTGGACTGACCAATTTTACTAAAAATTCTAATGTGGCAAAACCATAATTCGTTTTTCCAAAATTCCAACTCACACACTTCATAAACATGCGGAACTAGCATCCTACTGAGGCCCATTTTAGGGTCAAGAAACTCGTTACTTAATTCTGTTCAGCTCCAGTAGTTTCAGCTTGAGCAGTTTTACTAAATAATTTCTCAAAAATAATTCACAACTTATTTTATCGAAATTCCAACTTTCATATTTGATACACACATAGGGTTGTCACCACACCAAAAATCAGCTTTACTGAAAACATCTACAAGATCCATTTTTAGGCCATTCAAAACGTGATACAATTCTGCCCAGTTCCAAAAATTCCAGCCTGAGCAGTTTCACCAAAAATTTTATTAAAAATAAACCATAACTTATTTGACCAAAATTCCAACTTTCATACTTGCTATGCACATAAGGCTAACATCATGCCAAAAATCAACTTGATAGCATGTTAATAAGGTCCATTTTGGTGTCACACAACACACTGCCCATTTCTGTCCTGCTCCAGTGGTTTTGTGTTTTATTGCCTTTCCATGTCAAGTGTCCACTAATTATCTTATTCTTATGGAATAACTTATTAGTCATCACAAACACGTTTTTTAAATGAACACCCAGGTTTCATTCTTTTTATTTAATCATCTTTGCATCACTTCAAACAGTTTGCATTTTACACAAAACACTCATCATATTTGCTCACAAAAGGTGTTCTTTCTTGGAGTCAAAACTCACCATCCTTTCCATCCTCTTGTCGGAATCTTATATGATGCATGAAAATATTTTACAACACTTATTTAGGCATGCAACACATTCAAGTGCGCATTTATTTCAATCTTACCAAACAACCTCATAAACTCACATCTAGCACATGCATGCTATCTTAGAACTTCACAAGTTTCATCCAAGAGCTATTCTTGCCTAGAATCACTTGGTTGAACCTTATTTCATCCTAAAACAGCCCCATTTCACATTGCATGTAAGAAAAGAATTTACCTTTGGAGGATTTAACCACATGCAAGACATTGTTCTTAATGAATCACTAAGGTATAATCATAAAACTTAGTATACTCAACTAAAGTTCACATCTTAGAGACAAATAGCCATTCAAGTCACTAATTCTTCAAATAAATCATGAGAGTCTAGTGTATACTTGCCTCTTCAAGCTAGAGCTTTTTCATAGCTTGGATGTTGGATGAGATGAGTTGAAATCTTCCTCCCCCTTCACTCTTGAGCATACGGTTTTTTTGAAGGAAAGGAGAGAAGAATGTTAGTCATCATTCTTAAGTGAAAATAGAAGGAATTTGAGGTTAGATCTTCTTACCAAAGTGAGGCTTTGAATGGAGTTTCCTAGCAAGAGCATGCACCACTAAGAAGATGGAAGATTTTGTACCTAGTGGCCATGAAGGTCACGATTGTGGGTGGGGAAAAAGGGCACCCATGTGAGCTTCATGATTTGACATGGAGAATCTACTTAAGAAACTTGGAATGAGGCTTACCTAGATGCTTCTTGAGCTTGAGGATGGTAGTTGAAGTGAACCTCCAAGTCTTCAAGATGAAGGGCCAAAAGTTGTGTATGTGGAGGGAGATTGAAAAACTTTCTAAGTGTTGTCTTGGCTTGAATGCTTCTTGAGGGAGTTCAAGATGGGTTCAAGGGAGTTGTCTTGCAAGATTTAAAACCTAGGGGGTAAAGGGAAGGGCAGCCGGTGCATGGGGGACGGAAAGGCAAGCCTAGGCTTGTAGCTTCAAGCTTTTGCCTCCCATGCCTTCATCTTTTTAGTATTTTATTATTTCTTTTGCATGCTTTCTTTATTTATGGTTTTATTTCAAACTAATTTGATATTTTAAATTATATATTCCAAGTAGTAGAATAATGGAGAGGATTCTAGATCCCTCCATGGCCTTGGCCGAAATCTTGGGGGTCTTGGGGGTATTTTAGTCTTTTCACTCCTAGCACATATTTATGTAACTTATACTATTATTTATTTTATCTAATGTGATTTTAAATTGGCCATTGTGAGGATCATTTAGGTTTGTATTCTTATAATTCGAAAATGTTCCGAGGTGGATCAAGGCCTCTTGGCCGAATTTTACAAGGTATTTCACATACCTTGTGCGTTCGCTTATATAACTATTCAGTGTCTGTCCTAAATGAAGTCATAGAATTTAAATAAAGAAATACTAATTTGGCTTAAGTGAAACGCACGTGGAGAAATCATTATCTGCATTATGTCAACTTGTCATTGTTTCAAGTACATGTCAGTTGGGTACAACATCCTCCCCCTTATCGTAAGTTTTGTCCTCGAAACTTTAGAAACTAGTCAAAAAGATGGGGGTATCTATTCTTCATGTCTTCCTCCATTTCCCATGTGGCTTCTTCTCCTGAATGGTGCTTCCACTGAACCTTCACCATGGGTATGGATCTCTTTCTCAACTTCTTTTCTTTCCAATCAACGATCTTTAGGGGCTCCTCTTCATAAGATGCATCTTCTTCGACCTTCAATTGATGATCTTCAAGAATGTGGCTGGGATCATAAACATATCGACGAAGTTGGGAAACCTGAATACATCATGTAACTGGGAAAGTGATGGGGGCAACGCCAAGCGATATGCAACTTCACCGACTTTTTCTAAGATTTCATATGGTCCAATGAATCTTGGGCTCAATTTCCCCTTTATGCCAAATCTCTTGACCCCTTTTGTTGGAGAAACCTTGAGGAAAACTTTCTCTCCTTCTTGAAACTCTAAGGGTCTCCTTCTTTCATCAGTCCATACCTTACTTCTATCTTGTGCCGCTTTCAGTCTTTGTTGAACCATCTTTACCTTTTCTCGAGTTTGCTCAACAATGTCGGGTCCCGTATAGATCTTATCTCCAATCTCGTCCTAATAGAACGGGGACTGACATTTTCGCCCATACAGTGCTTCATAAGGTGCCATCCCGATAGATCTGTGGAAACTGTTATTGTATAAAAACTCAACAAGCTTAAGTCTTTTATCCCAGCTTCCTCCAAAGTCAAGAATGCAAGCGCGAAGCATGTCCTCAAGGGTTTTAATTATTCTTTCTGATTGGCCATCAGTTTGAGGATGAAACGCAGAACTCATTCTAATATCTGTGCCCATTGCCTTTTGAAAGGCTGTCCAGAATCTCGAGGTAAAACGGGGATCACGGTCGCATGTGATACTTTTGGGCACACCATGTAAACAGACAATTTGATCAATGTACATCGATGCTAACTTCTCCATGGATGCTTTAATCGACATGGCCATGAAATGAGCGAACTTAGTCAACCGATCCACAACGACCCACATAGCATCATTTCCATACTTAGTCTTGGGTAGGTCGGTCATGAAATCCATAGTGACGTGGTCCCATTTCCATTCCGGCACTTCTAAAGGTTGTAATAATCCAGCGGGTCTTTGGTGTTCAGCTTTTACCCTTTGACAGACCAAGCATCGCTCAAAAAATTCAGCTATTTGATTCTTCATACCGTGCCACCAAAACTTTTGCTTGAGGTCTTGGTACATCTTATTAGCTCCAGGGTGTAGAGATAATCGCGAGTTATGGGCTTCCATCAAGACTTCATCTCTGATTTCTTTGTTTTCAGGTACACATAACCGTCCTCGGTACCATAAACTGTCATCACTGCGACTTTCAAAGTCACCTTGTGGCTTATCTTTCGTCCTCTCCTTGATCTTTCTTAAGGCTGTATCACTCCCTTGAGCCTCTTTGATACGGTCAATCAGCAAAGGAATAAGAACCAACTTGGCGAGAACTTCATCGACTGAATCAACTTCTTCTAAGCCAAACTCTTCCATATCTCGCTGAAGGGGTGGTTGCCGTGGGTGGCTTGTCTTCCGACTCAACGCATCAGCAACCTTATTATCTTTCCCCGGGTGATATTGATTGGAGAGGTCATAGTCTTTAATCAATTCGAGCCATCTGAGTTGCCGCATGTTCAGCTCTTTCTAGGTAAAGAGATAATTTAAGCTTTTGTGGTCTGTGTAAATCTCACACTTCTCGCCATACAAGTAGTGTCTCCATATCTTCAACGCAAAAACCACTGCGGCAAGCTCAAGGTCATGAATGGGGTAGTTTTGCTCGAGTGGTTTTAACTATCGAGACGCATAAGCTATCACTTTATCCCTCTGCATAAGTACACATCCGAGGCCGTTCTTTGAAGCATCACTATACACCACGTACTTCTCGCCAGGAGTGGGCTGAGCTAGGATAGGGGCTGTCAACCTCGCTTTTAACTCCAAGAAGCTCTTTTCACAGTGGGCACTCCACTCGAACTTGGTTTTCTTTTGGGTCAATCTGGTGAGGGGAATAGCTATCCTCGAAAATCCTTCCATGAATTTCCGATAATATCCTGCTAGCCCAAGGAAACTTCTCACTTCAGTAAAGTTTGTTGGTCTGGGCCATTCCGTGATAGCTTCAATTTTCTTGGGATCCACTGAAATCCCATCTTCTGAAATAACATGGTTGAGGAAGGATACACTATGCAGCCAAAACTCGCATTTGCTAAACTTTGCGTACAACTGTCTTCCTCTTAGAATATTCAGAACTTTTCTCAAATGGGCTGCATGAGTCTCTTCGTCTGGGGAATATATCAAAATGTCGTCTATGAAGACCACTACGAACTTGTCCAATTGGTCCTGAAAAACTCGATTCATGAGATCCATAAAGGCGGCAGGAGCGTTGGTTAAACCAAAAGGCATGACCAAAAATTCATAGTGCCCATAGTGTGTCCTGAAAGCAGTCTTTGGAACGTCTTCAGCCTTAATCTTCAATTAAAAGTATCTAGATCATAGGTCAATCTTACTGAAGATTCGTGATCCCTGCATTAAGATGGTTTAGATAGGATATTGGAAATTTAAACCTTAATTGAACTAGAATTTGTTAGTTACATACCCGGAGTTGATCAAATAAGTCGTCTATCTGGGGCAAGGGATACTTATTCTTTATGGTGATTTTGTTGAGTTCCTGGTAATCAATGCATAAGCGCATACTTCCATCTTTCTTCTTCACGAATAACACAGGAGCACCCCATGGTGAAACACTGGGGCGAATGAGCTTCTTTTCTAGGAGCTCGTGTAACTGCTCCTTTAGCTCTTTCAGTTCTGCAGGAGCCGTCCGAGATGGGGCTTTTGATATGGGTTCAGCTCCTGAGACAAGGTTTATCTCGAAGGCAATTTCGCGATCAGGCGGTAGCCCGGGTAATTCATCTGGAAAGACGTCGGGGTATTCATTGACAACCGGTACTTGATCAAGGGTGGGACTCGCTTGCTCAGCATTTAGGACATAAACAAAGAATCCTTCGTGCCCTTTCTTCAGTGCTCGGCTGGCACGAGCCGCGTTAACATAGACTTTCTAGGATGGTTTCTTTAACTTAGCTCCTCCTTTGAATGACACTTCGTCTCGAGTTGGGTTCTTAATGATAACTTGCATACTTTGGCAATCGATATGAGCATGGTTTTTTGAGATCCAATCCATTTCGAGGATCACATCAAAGTCACTCATAGATATAGGAATCAAGTCGGCTGCAAACTGCTGATCTTCGAACTCAAGCACACAATTTTGAAAAATATGATAAGAGACAAGCACCTGATCGCCGGCTGCTTGTACTCTATAGGGTGATTCTAATCTGACTGAGTTATGATCGAGGTTCTTAGCAAACTTTCTGGAGATAAATGAGTGGCTGGCGCCACTGTCGAACAACACATTTGCAGGTATGCTACATACTAAGATAGTTCCTGAACCATGCACATTTTACTAAGCAATATAATAGGCATGTATAATAAAACATATTAAAGTCGTAAAACTTTAAATCTTACCAGTCACTACGTCTGCCGTCTCCTCAACATCTGCATCTGTCATGACGTGCACCCTTGCATTTGCATGTGGCCGCTGGTTGCTTGGATGTTGTTGTTGTTGTTGTTGTTGCTGTGCTCCTCTTTCTGGGCAATCCTTAACCAGATGACCATCTTTGCCGCATCCAAAGCATTTTCTAGTCTTCCATCGACACTCACCCATATGTCTCTTCTGGCACTGAGGGCACACTGGTATAGCTGGCTGCCGAGGTGGAGCTTGATTCCTTTGCTGATTGTTTTGGTGCTGCTGGCGGCGCTGATTCTGACCTTGTGATTTTCCTTGTCGAACTGATCCTCTGAAATTCTTCTTAGCTACCTTTATGTACTTCTCATTTCCAGTCCCTTGTCTTTCTCTCTTTTTTCCCACATCGTCTTGTCGAATAATGTCTCTCTCAATTCGGTAGCATGCGTCCAAAAGAGCTCCAAAATTCGTGGGATTTGCATTCACCAACCATGTCCGGATTCTTGGATTCAGCCCTCTTTCGAACGTCAGCATTTTTGTTTCTTCATCATTCATGGTAATAGGCTGAAATCTCCCCAACACGATGAACTTGTTTGCATACTCTGCTACTGTCATACCAGGCTCTTGCTTCAGGGATTCGAACTCATGCCACTTTTGTAACTTGACCGACGGAGGGATATAGAACTTGTGAAATTCTTGTAGAAATCTTTCCCAGGCAATCGGTCTGGGCAAAGGATGCAGATTCGTCTTCCACCATTGGTTAGCTTCACTTATCAGAAAAGGTCGGATGGCTTGGGCTTTCATGTTGTCGGGGGCTTGAATTAACTCGAAACAGTTTTCAACTTCGTCTAACCACTTCTCCATTGTATCTGGATCTGGCTTTCCCTCAAACAGTGGCACATTAGCTCTCTTTAGCTTCTCGAAGTAATACTGGACATCTCTCACAGGCTGGTGCGGATGAGGTGGAGCATTTTGATGGATTAGGCCTTGCCCGATCTGAGTGACCACTTGGCAAAAGGCCTGAAAGGCATTCATGTCAGGGATAAACGGAGGAACAGGTGCCTGCGGTGGTGGTGGTGGATTATTCTGAACTGGAGGATTCTAGTCCGTCTGTGGTGGCGGGACCTGAACTGGTGGTGGAGGAACGGGCTCCTGAGCAGTTGTTCGTGCCCTAGGAGGTCTGCCACGCAGTCTCACCATCTGCACTATGGGGTGTTAACATTTATTTAAAGGTCGGAATAAAACCAAATTATTTTGACTAGAGACCATAATTCGAAAATTTTAAATAAGGAAGATAAAAGACACATCTTACGTTATAGATCTGGATTTCATAAATTAAGATTAATTATTAAATTACATCCTAAACCCGGTCTATGTGGTCCTAGTCTAAGGCCATCACTCATCTAAGATCATGACTTAGGTCTAAGATCAAACTTAGATTGCTAAGATCATAACTTAGTTCTACGTTCTGCCAGAAATCTAGAGCCTGGGCTCTTATACCAGCTGTAGTGCCCCGCACCCAGACCTCGTCCGAATACGGTGCACCCACCGCACTTCACTAAAGAGAGTACAAAGCGTCATGCATAACATGCGAAAATCCATAACTTAGACCATGGACTTCCATGTTAACATTTAACCGGGTAGCAAAATTTCGGCAGAATTTAAACTTTTAAATAAACATGCATTACGAAATAATAAGTTCCCAAAAGTAGTAGTCCACAAAACAACATAACCGAAATCCCAAAGAGTTCCATATTGTTCATAATACAAACATCATGGCCGCACAAAAGTCCTTAAGCATAGCCTCCTTCTGACTTCCTCGCCAACGGTTATGGCACTCTCGGCTCATCTTCGATCCACTCAATCTTAGCATTAACTGGCTCTGGGGAAAAATAAAAGTGTGAGTGATAAAAATCACCCAGCAAGCATACAATAAACCACCATGAAATAAATAAAGAATTATAACGTGAATGTAAGACCCCAAGAACCTCAAATATTAATTCATACCTGATCTTTAATCCTGGATATGCTTGACGATATAGCCTAAGTATAACTTTAGGTAGTGCTATACCAACAATATCTTACTATCCACTAACTGAAACATACAACATGTCAACGTGCTCATGAGTTATGCAAGATGTAATGCATGATATCATGTCATGTCAAAAACATCATTTTGGTCCTATAAATAACGTGTCGGAAAAACAGAGTTTCAGATCAATTAACCCCGGATCTGAACGGGTCCAGAACATGTCATCAGACCAATTAACCCTGGGTCTGGGACGGGTGCAGAACATAACGTCAGGCCAATTGACCCCAGGCCTGGATCGGGTCCAGAACATATCATCGGACCAATTAACCCCGGGTCCGGAACGGGTCCAGAACTTATCATGTCATCAGACCTATTAACCCCGGGTCTGGAGTCAGGTTATTCGCATGCTTGGCAGGAAAGGGAATCATAAAGCCTTCTTTAAAAAAACATGGGACCATAAATAACTTACATGCATAACGAAAAACGTATATACTTGAAAAGACTTGCTTGCATACGGAAAATTCATAAAAATCAGATTCATGGTGCATATGATCATACATGATGCATGAAGTGATATGCGATGCGAGTCATGACATGAATTATCGTAAGTATTCCTTAAAATATGTCAACAAGCATGGTTTCGTAAACTAAAAATTTCCAGATTTTTATTTCATGTTCATGGGGCGGCTAAATTAACCAAACAAGCTCACTTTCATAATCTTTTGTCCTACATGTGTTTAGTGGGGTCTTATTTACATGTCGTAAAATTTTCGTAACTTCCTAAGACGAATAAAGCCCTTAAATCATTAAATCGTTATCAAGTGTACTTGCTGAATTCTGCGGTATAATAACCATCATTACCTTAATTTTTGAGACCTTAAAACCTTATTCGTTTGGACCACAACCTGGAAAATATAGTAAAATCCCTAAGGAGCAACATTCATGGGCCCAAACCGTGTATATAGGTCCAAATCCACAAAATTAGGCCTCTTAACTTATTCTCCTGTTCTGTCCAATTTTCCAGCTTTGGTACATTAACTTTAAATCCATAATTACCCGTCAAAACGATAATACCAAATTGATTAATATACACGGTCATGCTCCTCTATGTCTTAGGTGATTAACATAAAATTTCCAGAAAAATCCAATAACTTTAAAGGGTTTATTTAACTATTTTTCCGGAATGGGTCACATGCTGATACTGGACTGACCAATTTTACTAAAAATTCTATTATGGAAAACCATAATTCCTTTTTCTGAAATTCCAACTCACACACTTCATAAACATGCGGAACTAGCATCCTACTGAAATTTAGCTCATTTGCATATTTCTAAAGCCAATTTACGGTCAAGAAACTCGTTACTTAATTCTATTTAGCTCCAGTAGCTTCAGCTTGAGCAGTTTTACGAAATAATTTCTTAAAAATAATCCACAACTTATTTTATCAAAATTCCAACTTTCATCTTTGCTACACACATAGTGTTGTCACCACACCAAAAATCAGCTTTACTGAAAACATCTACAAGATCTATTTTTAGGCCATTCAAAACGTGATACAATTCTGCCCAGTTCCAGAAATTCCAGCATGAGCAGTTTCACCAAAAATTTTATTAAAAATAAACCATAACTTATTTTACCAAAATTCCAACTTTCATACTTTCTATGCATATAAGGCTAACATCATGCCAAAAATCAACTTGATAGCATGTTAATAAGGTCCATTTTGGGGTCACACAACACACTGCCCATTTCTGTCCTGCTCCAGTGGTTTTGTGTTTTGTTGCCTTTCCATGTCAAGTGTCCACTAATTATCTTATCCTTATGGAATAACTTATTAGTCATCACAAACACGCTTTTTAAATGAACACCCAGGTTTCATTCTTTTTATTTAGTCATCTTTGCATCACTTCAAACAGTTTGCATTTTACACACAACACTCATCATATTTGCTCACAAAAGGTGTTCTTTCTTGGAGTCAAAACTCACCATCCTTTCCATCCTCTTGTCCGAATCTTATATGATGCCATGAAAATATTTTACAACACTTATTTAGGCATGCAACACATTCAAGTGCGCATTTATTTCAATCTTACCAAACAGCCTCATAAACTCACATCTAGCACATGCATGATATCTTAGAACTTCACAAGTATCATCCAAGAGCTATTCTTGCCTAGAATCACTTGGTTGAACCTTATTTCATCCTAAAACAGCCCTATTTCACATTGCATGTAAGAAAAGAATTTACCTTTGGAGGATTTAACCACATGCAGGACATTGTTCTTAATGAATCACTAAGGTATAATCATAAAACTTAGTATACTCAACTAAAGTTCACATCTTAGAGACAAATAGCCATTCAAGTCACTAATTCTTCAAATAAATCATGAGAGTCTAGTGTATACTTGCCTCTTCAAGCTAGAGCTTTTTCATAGCTTGGATGTTGGATGAGATGAGTTGAAATCTTCCTCCCCCTTCACTCTTGAGCATACGGTTTTTTTGAAGGAAAGGAGAGAAGAATGTTAGTCATCATTCTTAAGTGAAAATAGAATGAATTTGAGGTTAGATCTTCTTACCAAAGTGAGGCTTTGAATGGAGTTTCCTTGCAAGAGCTTGCACCACTAAGAAGATGGAAGATTTTGTACCTAGTGGCCATGAAGGTCACGATTGTGGGTGGGGAAAAAGGGCACTCATGTGAGCTTCATGATTTGACATGGAGAATCTACTTAAGAAACTTGGAATGAGGCTTACCTAGATGCTTCTTGAGCTTGAGGATGGTAGTTGAAGTGAACCTCCAAGTCTTCAAGATGAAGGGCCGAAAGTTGTGTATGTGGAGGGAGATGGAAAAACTTTTTAAGTGTTGTCTTGGCTTGAATGCTTCTTGAGGGAGTTCAAGATGGGTTCAAGGGAGTTGTCTTGCAAGATTTAAAACCTAGGGGGTAAGGGGAAGGGCAGCCGGTGCATGGGGGACGGAAAGGCAAGCCTAGGCTTGTAGCTTCAAGCTTTTGCCTCCAATGCCTTCATCTTTTTAGTATTTTATTATTTCTTTTGCATGCTTTCTTTATTTATGGTTTTATTTCAAACTAATTTGATATTTTAAATTATATATTCCAAGTAGTAGAATAATGGAGAGGATTCTAGATCCCTCTATGGCCTTGGCCGAAATCTTGGGGGTCTTGGGGGTATTTTAGTCTTTTCACTCCTAGCACATATTTATGTAACTTATACTATTATTTATTTTATCTAATGTGATTTTAAATTGGCCTTTGTGAGGATCATTTAGGTTTGTATTATTATAATTCGAAATTGTTCCAAGGTGGATCAAGGCCTCTTGGCTGAATTTTACAAGGTATTTCACATACCTTGTGACGTTCGCTTATATAACTATTCAGTGTCTGTCCTAAATGAAGTCATAGAATTTAAATAAAGAAATACTAATTTGGCTTATGTGAAACGCACGTGGAGAAACCATTATCTGCATTATGTCAACTTGTCATTGTTTCAAGTACATGTCAGTTGGGTACAACATCCTCCCCCTTATCGTAAGTTTCATCCTCGAAACTTTAGAAACTAGTCAAAAAGATGGGGGTATCTATTCTTCATGTCTTCCTCCATTTCCCATGTGGCTTTTTCTCCCGAATGGTGCTTCCACTGAACCTTCACCATGGGTATGGATCTCTTTCTCAACTTCTTTTCTTTCCAATCAACGATTTTTAGGGGCTCCTCTTCATAAGATGCATCTTCTTCGAACTTCAACTGATGATCTTCAAGAATGTGGTTGGGATCATAAACATATCGACGAAGTTAGGAAACCTGGAATACATCATGTAACTGGGGAAGTGATGGGGGCAACGCCAAGCGATATGCAACTTCACTGACTTTTTCTAAGATTTCATATGGTCCAATGAATCTTGGGCTCAATTTCCCCTTTATGCCAAATCTCTTGACCCCTTTTGTTGGAGAAACCTTGAGGAAAACTTTCTCTCCTTCTTGAAACTCTAAGGGTCTCCTTCTTTCATCAGTCCATTCCTTACTTCTATCTTGTGCCGCTTTCAGTCTTTGTTGAACCATCTTTACCTTTTCTCGAGTTTGCTCAACAATGTCGGGTCCCGTATAGATCTTATCTCCAATCTCGTCCTAATATTACGGGGACCAACATTTTCGCCCATACAGTGCTTCATAAGGTGCCATCCCGATGGATCTGTGGAAACTGTTATTGTATAAAAACTCAACAAGCTTAAGGCTTTTATCCCAGCTTCCTCCAAAGTCAAGAATGCAAGCGCAAAGCATGTCCTCAAGGGTTTTAATTATTCTTTCTGATTGGCCATCAGTTTGAGGATGAAACGCCGAACTCATTCTAATCTCTGTGCCCATTGCCTTTTGAAAGGCTGTCCAAAATCTCGAGGTAAAACGGGGATCGCGGTCGCATATGATACTTATGGGCACACCATGTAAACAGACAATTTGATCAATGTACATTGATGCTAACTTCTCCATGGATGCTTTAATCGACATGGCCATGAAATGAGCGAACTTAGTCAACCGATCCACAACGACCCATATAGCATCATTTCCATACTTAGTCTTGGGTAGGTCGGTCACGAAATCCATAGTGACGTGGTCCCATTTCCATTCCGGCACTTCTAAAGGTTGTAATAATCCAGCAGGTCTTTGGTGTTCAGCTTTTACCCTTTGATAGACCAAGCATCGCTCAACAAATTCAGCTATTTGATTCTTCATACCGTGCCACCAAAACTTTTGCTTGAGGTCTTGGTACATCTTATTAGCTCCAGGGTGTAGAGATAATCGCGAGTTATGGGCTTCCATCAAGACTTCATCTCTGATTTCTTTGTTTTCAGGTACACATAACCGTCCTCGGTACCATAAACTGTCATCACTGCGAATTTCAAAGTCACCTTGTGGCTTATCTTTCGTCCTCTCCTTGATCTTTCTTAAGGCTGTATCACTCCCTTGAGCCTCTTTGATACGGTCAATCAGCAAAGGAATAAGAACCAACTTGGCGAGAACTTCATCGACTGAATCAACTTCTTCTAAGCCAAACTCTTCCATATCTCGCTGAAGGGGTGGTTGCCGTGGGTGGCTTGTCTTCCGACTCAACGCATCAGCAACCTTATTATCTTTCCCCGGGTGATATTGATTGGAGAGGTCATAGTCTTTAATCAATTCGAGCCATCTGAGTTGCCGCATGTTCAGCTCTTTCTAGGTAAAGAGATAATTTAAGCTTTTGTGGTCTGTGTAGATCTCACACTTCTCGCCATACATGTAGTGTCTCCATATCTTCAACGCAAAAACCACTGCGGCAAGCTCAAGGTCATGAATGGGGTAGTTTTGCTCGAGTGGTTTTAACTATCGGGACGCATAAGCTATCACTTTATCCCTTTGCATAAGTACACATCCGAGGCCGTTCTTTGAAGCATCACTATACACCACGTACTTCTCGCCAAGAGTGGGCTGAGCTAGGATAGGGGCTGTCAACCTCGCTTTTAACTCCAAGAAGCTCTTTTCACAGTGGGACTCCACTCGAACTTGGTTTTCTTTCGGGTCAATCTGGTGAGGGGAATAGCTATCCTCGAAAATCCTTCCATGAATTTCCGATAATATCCTGCTAGCCCAAGGAAACTTCTCACTTCAGTAACGTTTGTTGGTCTGGGCCATTCCGTGATAGCATCAATTTTCTTGGGATCCACTGAAATCCCATCTTCTGAAATAACATTGTTGAGGAAGGATACACTATGCAGCCAAAACACGCATTTGCTAAACTTTGCGTACAACTGTCTTCCTCTTAGAATATTCAGAACTTTTCTCAAATGGGCTGCATGAGTCTCTTCGTCTGGGGAATATATCAAAATGTCGTCTATGAAGACCACTACGAACTTGTCCAATTGGTCCTGAAAAACTCGATTTATGAGATCCATAAAGGCGGCAGGAGCGTTGGTTAAACCAAAAGGCATGACCAAAAATTCATAGTGCCCATAGTGTGTCCTGAAAGCAGTCTTTGGAACGTCTTCAGCCTTAATCTTCAATTAAAAGTATCTAGATCATAGGTCAATCTTACTGAAGATTCGTGATCCCTGCATTAAGATGGTTTAGATAGGGTATTGGAAATTTAAACCTTAATTGAACTAGAATTTGTTAGTTACATACCCGGAGTTGATGAAATAAGTCGTCTATCTGAGGCAAGGGATACTTATTCTTTATGGTGATTTTGTTGAGTTCCTGGTAATCAATGCATAAGCGCATACTTCCATCTTTCTTCTTCACGAATAACACAGGAGCACCCCATGGTGAAACACTGGGGCGAATGAGCTTCTTTTCTAGGAGCTCGTGTAACTGCTCCTTTAGCTCTTTCAGTTCTGCAGGAGCCGTCCAAGATGGGGCTTTTGATATGGGTTCAGCTCCTGAGACAAGGTTTATCTCGAAGGCAATTTCGCGATCAGGCGGTAGCCCGGATAATTCATCTGGAAAGACGTCGGGGTATTCATTGACAACCGGTACTTGATCAAGGGTGGGACTCGCTTGCTCAGCATTTAGGGCATAAACAAAGAATCCTTCGTGGCCTTTCTTCAGTGCTCGGCTGGCACGAGCCGCGTTAACATAGACTTTCTAGGATGGTTTCTTTAACTTAGCTCCTCCTTGGAATGATACTTCGTCTCGAGTTGGGTTCTTAATGATAACTTGCATACTTCGGCAATCGATATGAGCATGGTTTTTTGAGAGCCAATCCATTTTGAGGATCACATCAAAGTCACTCATAGATATAGGAATCAAGTCGGCTGCAAACTGCTGATCTTCGAACTCAAGCACACAATTTTGAAAAATATGATGAGAGACAAGCACCTGATCGCCGGCTGCTTGTACTCTATAGGGTGATTCTAATCTGACTGAGTTATGATCGAGGTTCTTAGCAAACTTTCTGGAGATAAATGAGTGGCTGGCGCCACTGTCGAACAACACATTTGCAGGTATGCTACATACTAAGATAGTTCCTGAACCATGCACATTTTACTAAGCAATATAATAGGCCTGTATAATAAAACATATTAAAGTCGTAAAACTTTAAATCTTACCAGTCACTACGTCTGCTGTCTCCTCAACATCTGCATCTGTCATGACGTGCATGTAGAGAAAAAGGGGTTTGAGTGATTTTCAAATGCATGATTTAAATGTGCACAAAAACGAGCATAAGATATAAACGTGCATAAGTGAACATGTGTGCATGATAACTTGCCATTACTTGCCATATTTAGCTTATATATTATGTTGCCGTACTAACGAGCCATGAAGCATTAAAGCTTACATCATATGGCGAACATTTGTTGAGTTTATACTATTTTCAGGTGCCACAATTAATGAACTAAAGTAGTTCATTAAGTGAAGTACTTAGTTTAATAAACTAAGTAGTTCATTAAAGGAAGATGCATTTGGAAAAGGCACAAAGGCAACATGGCTATGGAAGGAAAGTCTTCTCCTCCTCCCCACATTCAATGTCACACGCCTTTTATACATATATATACTATATTTTCAGATTTTTTATAAAAGGCACATACACATGTATTCCAACGTACTACCGACACGTTATATATCTTACGTACGTACGTTAACGTCACACCACTATACTTAACTCATATTTATGAGTGTATCTAGGTCTTATATCATATGATATAAGATATGGTGATGACAAATTAAATACGACACGATAAAAGGTTCTAAACCGAAATTTGTCGTATCAGGCGATACCGAAACTTCGCCAACGTGTCACGTACTTACCATAAATAAATGGCCAGCCCATATATATCAAAAATTGATGATATTTTCGTGCACATGACTGTATATTGAGACAAAAATACTTTCCATGTTGGCACACACAAATCACCCCACATTTAGGCCAAAATGTGAAGATTCCAATTTTATTTTTGTCACATGTTTATGGTACCACTTTAAATCAGCCAAGTGCTGAAATTTAAAGTATATATTATATATATTATGTATAACATAATATATATAGCATGTGCAAAAGTTGGAATTTAAATTAGAGAAAAATCGGGTAATCGATAAATATCGAAAATTCGGTTTTCTACGCACATGACATGGAACGTTTTTCTTGAACATCATGTGACACGTATCTAGACACTTTTTACATATAATATACATCTTAAAGTGTTCTAGAAAATTAAATTAAGGGCTGATTGGAATATTACATGTGTGTATTATTAAATGTGCACTATTTTACAAAGTTAGCAAAAATAAATTTCAGTACATGTATATACACTTTCATAAACGCCTATACAGCTGAGTTGGATCAAATGTGGAGCCTTGTTGGCATGTTGATTGGTCAAGAATCAATCATACAATGTTGATGAATCAAAGAGAGAAGCTACAAAAGGTAAGTATTCAACATATACCTCTCTTATGTCACATGCTGAAAATCTCAGCATACTACACTTGCCTTGGCCGAATTTTTGATCATCAAGATAACATATTTTGTCAATTTTCATTAAAGGATTAAGTGAAGGAGTTATGGAAGTGATTTGAATATTATTTAAATTAATAAAAGTGTGATATTTTACATATCACACATGCTGAAATTTTTCAGCATGTGTGAAGGTGATAGTGGCCGAATATTGTCTCTTTTGGTGTCCAAGTTCATTCTTCATTTGTTAGCAAGACTTACCATGTATTGTTGATTTATTTTAATGAGAAAAATCAAAGTAAATTGGGGATTATCTTGAATAAAAATGGATGTTGCACATGCTGAAAAATTCAGCATGGCAAGGAGCATAATGGCCGATTTTTTTGAGGATGGAAGGAAGGATATTTTGTGTCTTGCACTTGATGATAGAATTTGTGAATTATGGTATGACTTAATGATTGATATTGGCACATGTTTAAAGTGATTATTTCAGATTTTCCATGTCATCAAATGATGACAACATTAAGCCAATAAAGAGGTGCCAAGTAAGCAAAGACTAAATGATGATCCAATAGAATGATGCCAAGTAAGCAAAGCATTGTCACCATGATGTCTTACACTCTCTCAAGGACTTAAAAGACAATTTTCAAGAGGGGAGAAAGCCCTAGGGGGACGGCTGCCACAATTAAAAGAAGGAAGAGGAGAGCAAACAAAAACAAGAACAAGCATTGCATTCTAAAGAGATCAAAAAAAAGCCTAGTTCTTCTTCTTCTACATTCTCTCTTTCTTTCTTTCTTCTTGTAAGCCTATTGTATTCATATTCTTTCAATCTTGAATAGGCTTCATATAAACCACCATTCATATATCTTTGTAAAAGATTGATCAAGGTGTGATCAATCTTCATTCTAGCGAGGTGGTGGTGTTCGTGCGAATTGTATTGAACATACAAGGTTTGTAAAGGGTTGGAGTTGGTGTGTAACTCCATCAACCCTGTGGTAAGGTGTTTTTGAGTTGTGTGATTAGTGTGAACCAAGGAAGGTGTTCCTTGAAGACTGGAGTAGGTTGTTGATAACCGAACCAGTATAAAATTCTTGGTGCAATTTACTTTCAGCATTTACTTTTCAGTTTCTGCACTGTTTACTCATATTGTTCACGTTCGTAAAAATAGTAAACGTTTTCTAAAAATTATAAAAATTTCCAGAAACATACATAAACGTTCTAGGGTTAATTTGGCACAAGTTTCAACCCTTTTGGACAAGTATAAGTCATTCAAACATCAAAAGTTCTGAGACTAGTGCAGTCTGATTTTCAGACTTGCAAAGGTTGAGACTTTGGGTGTATTTGACCTACTTCCCAAAAGAATTTTCAAAAACTGTTTCAACCCATTTAAATATAGTGTGTGAAGAGTTATTGGTCAAATTTTCAGATCATTTGGACATTCACACAAATAGGAATTAATTTTTTAAAACCATCTACCGTTTCTGGCAGATTTGCACAATCTGAGTACCAACGGTTTTTGAAGGGGTTAAAGGTTGAATTTTGATTTGAAATTATTAGGGGACCCTCATAACATCTGAGACTAAGTTCTCTCAAAATTTCATAATTTTTGGAGACCTCTAACCTAGTTTTAAAAACGTTTTAAAACTGGTCCTGAAAACAGATTCTGTTTTCAGAACTTGAATTGGTTAGGTTTAAAGAAATTTTAAAAACCATATTTTCCGCACCATCTATTCAACCCCCCCCTTCTAGTGGTGCCTTGCAGATCCTACAATTGGTATCAGAGCGCAGGAACACTCACTACAAAGGATCCAACGATTCAGTGAGATGGCATCCACTAGTCACAGCACCGTGCAAGAAGGAATGTCAACCATAAGGCCTCCTCTGTTTGATGGTGAGTCTTTCGTTCAATGGAAGGTAAGAATGAAACTCTTCTTTATGGCAATAGATATTGATCTTTGGTCCATTATAGAAGATGGTCCTTTTGTTCCATCTAAGTTGTCCACTGTAGACGGAGTCACATTAGAAGTCATTAAAACTAGACAAGAATATACAAGTGATGATAAAAAGAAACTTAGCATGAATGCTAAAGCCATGCAACTATTATTAAATGGCCTAAGTAAAAGTGAGGCTAGTTACGTGTCAAATTGTTCTAGTGCTCAAGAGATGTGGCATATTCTTGAAATGAAACATGAAGGGACTAGCCAAGTAAAGGAGTCCAAAATTAACATGCTCATGTCCACACTTGAGTCTTTTAAATTATTGCCCAATGAGTCTATTGTAGATATGGATCTTCGTTTGACTAACATCTACAACTCTCTTGAGTCTCTTGGTAAGGCTTTTACTACGCAGGAAAAGGTGCAGAAAGTTCTACGAAGCCTTCCTTCTGAATGGGACCCTAAAGTAACGGCCATAGAAGAAAGCAAAGAGACCAAATCAATTAAAATGGAAGAACTAATCGGATCACTTAAGGTATATGAAAACAAACTTGCTTTAAGACATTCTGAGTCTATTTCTAATAATGATAGGGCCATAGCATTTAAATCAAATGAATACATCGTAGATGATAGTGATACAGATTCCGATGACGAGGACTTAATCACAATGGCTAAGAGATTAAGAAAAATATTGAGAAAATCGATTAAACATAAGTCCACCTCATCTAAGGATCATAAAAATAAAAATAAAGAAATAAAGTGCTATGAATGCGGCAAACTCGGACATCTATCATATGACTGCCATAATAAAGAAAAACAAACAAACAAATACCCTGACAAGGATTGGAACAAGAATAGACTCGTCTCAGAACCTAAGCAAAGGAGAAGAGCATTCAAAGCCTCCACTTGGAGTGACACATCAGACTCTGAGACTGATGATACGGAAGAACACAAGGCACAAGCATGCTTTACATCTAAAGCATCAAATGAGGTAACTTCCGACTCTGATTCCGATTCTGAATGTTCATATGATGATTTATTTAGTCAGTATTTAGAATTGCATAAATTTTCAAAGACTCTTGCAAAAGAAAAGAAACGATTAATTGAAGACAAGAAATTGTTAGAATCTTCTAACGAAAATCTTGTTGCTCAATTAAACGATTCTAAAGAAGAGTCATCATGTATCATCAATGCATTAAAATCTGAAATTTCATCATTGACATCCGAGAACGTTGAATTGAAATCCGAGATTTCAAAATTAAAATCAAGGAATGCCGATGTAGAGAAAAAGGTGAAACAGTTTGATACAGGATCCAACATGCTGCATCGCATTATATCATCACAAAAGCATGACAGTGACAAAACGGGGTTGGGATACGTTGATACAAATAAAGTATCAACCAAACCAACAAAGTTTGTTATGTCTAAGAAAGCAGACTCCCCAAAGCCTCAAGTGGCGTCTAAGATGACGCAAAAATTGCATATTCCCTCATCACGCCCCACCTCTTCATCATATCATACGAAACACAATGTTGTACCATATAGATATGAAAAGAAAAGAGTGATGCATACACGGCATTCAATCCATCCACGCGCTATGCATACAAACACAAGGACATATCCAAAGCGTTCTACATATAATGTGTATAAAGGAGTCCTTGGCCAAAGGCCAGATACAGTCGCACCAAAAGTTTATTATGTTGCGTTTTCATCATCTTTCTCACCTTTTGGAAGACCTAGAAAGGTCACCCAAATCTGGGTACCAAAAGGGACATTTTCAAAGGGTTGAATAAACAACCCTTACAAACGCACAAATATGAACTGCATGATTTTCTTTTCTTCATCTTTACAGGCATCTTTTGATTTGCTTTCCAAAATAAAGGGGGAGAGAAAGCATGATTTAAGGGGGAGATTTAAGGGGGAGAGAGAAATGATTTAAGGGGGAGAGAGATACTGATTGCATAAATCAAGGGGGAGCGGACTCGAAATTTAAATTTCGAATTTTGAATCTATGCATAATTGAAGGGGGAGCGATAGGATTTAAATCATGTGCATAAGTTATTTTGAAAATCATCAAAAGGGGGAGATTGTAGAGAAAAAGGGGTTTGAGTGATTTTCAAATGCATGATTTAAATGTGCACAAAAACGAGCATAAGATATAAACGTGCATAAGTGAACATGTGTGCATGATAACTTGCCATTACTTGCCATATTTAGCTTATATATTATGTTGCCGTACTAACGAGCCATGAAGCATTAAAGCTTACATCATATGGCGAACATTTGTTGAGTTTATACTATTTTCAGGTGCCACAATTAATGAACTAAAGTAGTTCATTAAGTGAAGTACTTAGTTTAATAAACTAAGTAGTTCATTAAAGGAAGATGCATTTGGAAAAGGCACAAAGGCAACATGGCTATGGAAGGAAAGTCTTCTCCTCCTCCCCACATTCAATGTCACACGCCTTTTATACATATATATACTATATTTTCAGATTTTTTATAAAAGGCACATACACATGTATTCCAACGTACTACCGACACGTTATATATCTTACGTACGTACGTTAACGTCACACCACTATAATTAACTCATATTTATGAGTGTATCTAGGTCTTATATCATATGATATAAGATATGGTGATGACAAATTAAATACGACACGATAAAAGGTTCTAAACCGAAATTTGTCGTATCAGGCGATACCGAAACTTCGCCAACGTGTCACGTACTTACCATAAATAAATGGCCAGCCCATATACATCAAAAATTGATGATATTTTCGTGCACATGACTGTATATTGAGACAAAAATACTTTCCATGTTGGCACACACAAATCACCCCACATTTAGGCCAAAATGTGAAGATTCCAATTTTATTTTTGTCACATGTTTATGGTACCACTTTAAATCAGCCAAGTGCTGAAATTTAAAGTATATATTATATATATTATGTATAACATAATATATATAGCATGTGCAAAAGTTGGAATTTAAATTAGAGAAAAATCGGGTAATCGATAAATATCGAAAATTCGGTTTTCTACGCACATGACATGGAACGTTTTTCTTGAACATCATGTGACACGTATCTAGACACTTTTTACATATAATATACATCTTAAAGTGTTCTAGAAAATTAAATTAAGGGCTGATTGGAATATTACATGTGTGTATTATTAAATGTGCACTATTTTACAAAGTTAGCAAAAATAAATTTCAGTACATGTATATACACTTTCATAAACGCCTATACAGCTGAGTTGGATCAAATGTGGAGCCTTGTTGGCATGTTGATTGGTCAAGAATCAATCATACAATGTTGATGAATCAAAGAGAGAAGCTACAAAAGGTAAGTATTCAACATATACCTCTCTTATGTCACATGCTGAAAATCTCAGCATACTACACTTGCCTTGGCCGAATTTTTGATCATCAAGATAACATATTTTGTCAATTTTCATTAAAGGATTAAGTGAAGGAGTTATGGAAGTGATTTGAATATTATTTAAATTAATAAAAGTGTGATATTTTACATATCACACATGCTGAAATTTTTCAGCATGTGTGAAGGTGATAGTGGCCGAATATTGTCTCTTTTGGTGTCCAAGTTCATTCTTCATTTGTTAGCAAGACTTACCATGTATTGTTGATTTATTTTAATGAGAAAAATCAAAGTAAATTGGGGATTATCTTGAATAAAAATGGATGTTGCACATGCTGAAAAATTCAGCATGGCAAGGAGCATAATGGCCGATTTTTTTGAGGATGGAAGGAAGGATATTTTGTGTCTTGCACTTGATGATAGAATTTGTGAATTATGGTATGACTTAATGATTGATATTGGCACATGTTTAAAGTGATTATTTCAGATTTTCCATGTCATCAAATGATGACAACATTAAGCCAATAAAGAGGTGCCAAGTAAGCAAAGACTAAATGATGATCCAATAGAATGATGCCAAGTAAGCAAAGCATTGTCACCATGATGTCTTACACTCTCTCAAGGACTTAAAAGACAATTTTGAAGAGGGGAGAAAGCCCTAGGGGGACGGCTGCCACAATTAAAAGAAGGAAGAGGAGAGCAAACAAAAACAAGAACAAGCATTGCATTCTAAAGAGATCAAAAAAAAGCCTAGTTCTTCTTCTTCTACATTCTCTCTTTCTTTCTTTCTTCTTGTAAGCCTATTGTATTCATATTCTTTCAATCTTGAATAGGCTTCATATAAACCACCATTCATATATCTTTGTAAAAGATTGATCAAGGTGTGATCAATCTTCATTCTAGCGAGGTGGTGGTGTTCGTGCGAATTGTATTGAACATACAAGGTTTGTAAAGGGTTGGAGTTGGTGTGTAACTCCATCAACCCTGTGGTAAGGTGTTTTTGAGTTGTGTGATTAGTGTGAACCAAGGAAGGTGTTCCTTGAAGACTGGAGTAGGTTGTTGATAACCGAACCAGTATAAAATTCTTGGTGCAATTTACTTTCAGCATTTACTTTTCAGTTTCTGCACTGTTTACTCATATTGTTCACGTTCGTAAAAATAGTAAACGTTTTCTAAAAATTATAAAAATTTCCAGAAACATACATAAACGTTCTAGGGTTAATTTGGCACAAGTTTCAACCCTTTTGGACAAGTATAAGTCATTCAAACATCAAAAGTTCTGAGACTAGTGCAGTCTGATTTTCAGACTTGCAAAGGTTGAGACTTTGGGTGTATTTGACCTACTTCCCAAAAGAATTTTCAAAAACTGTTTCAACCCATTTAAATATAGTGTGTGAAGAGTTATTGGTCAAATTTTCAGATCATTTGGACATTCACACAAATAGGAATTAATTTTTTAAAACCATCTACCGTTTCTGGCAGATTTGCACAATCTGAGTACCAACGGTTTTTGAAGGGGTTAAAGGTTGAATTTTGATTTGAAATTATTAGGGGACCCTCATAACATCTGAGACTAAGTTCTCTCAAAATTTCATAATTTTTGGAGACCTCTAACCTAGTTTTAAAAACGTTTTAAAACTGGTCCTGAAAACAGATTCTGTTTTCAGAACTTGAATTGGTTAGGTTTAAAGAAATTTTAAAAACCATATTTTCCGCACCATCTATTCAACCCCCCCTTCTAGTGGTGCCTTGCAGATCCTACAGTGCACCCTTGCATTTGCATGTGGCCGCTGGTTGCTTGGATGTTGTTGCTGTTGTTGTTGCTGTGCTCCTCTTTCTGGGCAATCCTTAACCAGATGACCATCTTTGCCGCATCCAAAGCATTTTCTAGTCTTCCATCGACACTCACCCATATGTCTCTTCTGGCACTGAGGGCACACTGGTATAGCTGGCTGCCGAGGTGGAGCTTGATTCCTTTGCTGATTGTTTTGGTGCTGCTGGCGGCGCTGATTCTGACCTTGTGATTTTCCTTGTCGAACTGATCCTCTGAAATTCTTCTTAGCTACCTTTATGTACTTCTCATTTCCAGTCCCTTGTCTTTCTCTCTTTTTTCCCACATCGTCTCGTCGAATAATGTCTCTCTCAATTCGGTAGCATGCGTCCAAAAGAGCTCCAAAATTCGTGGGATTTGCATTCACCAATCATGTCCGGATTCTTGGATTCAGCCCTCTTTCGAACTTCAACATTTTTGTTTCTTCATCATTCATGGTAACAGGCTGAAATCTCCCCAACGCGATGAACTTGTTTGCATACTCTGCTACTGTCATACCAGGCTCTTGCTTCAGGGATTCGAACTCATGCCTCTTTTGTAACTTGACCGACGGAGGGATATAGAACTTGTGAAATTCTTGCAGAAATCTTTCCCAGGCAATCGGTCTGGGCAAAGGATGCAGATTCGTCTTCCACCATTGGTTAGCTTCACTTATCAGAAAAGGTCGGATGGCTTGGGCTTTCATGTCGTCGGGGGCTTGAATTAACTCGAAACAGTTTTCAACTTCGTCTAACCACTTCTCCATTGTATCTGGATCTGGCTTTCCCTCAAACAGTGGCACATTAGCTCTCTTTAGCTTCTCGAAGTAATATTGGGCATCTCTCACAGGCTGGTGCGGATGAGGTGGAGCATTCTGATGGATTAGGCCTTGCCCGATCTGAGTGGCCACTTGGCAAAAGGCCTGAAAGGCATTCATGTCAGGGATAAACGGAGGAACAGGTGCCTGCGGTGGTGGTGGTGGATTATTCTGAACTGGAGGATTCTAGTCCGGCTGTGGTGGCGGGACCTGAACTAGTGGTGGAGGAACGGGCTCCTGAGCAGTTGTTCGTGCCCTAGGAGGTCTGCCACGCAGTCTCACCATCTGCACTATGGGGTGTTAACATTTATTTAAAGGTCGGAATAAAACCAAATTATTTTGACTAGAGACCATAATTCGAAAATTTTAAATAAGGAAGATAAAAGACACATCTTACGTTATAGATCTGGATTTCATAAATTAGGATTAATTATTAAATTACATCCTAAACCCGGTCTAAGTGGTCCTAGTCTAAGGCCATCACTCATCTAAGATCATGACTTAGGTCTAAGATCAAACTTAGATTGCTAAGATCATAACTTAGTTCTACGTTCTGCCCGGAAATCTAGAGCCTGGGCTCTTATACCAGCTGTAGTGCCCCGCACCCAGACCTCGTCCGAATACTGTGCACCCGCCGCACTTCACTAAAGAGAGTACAAAGCGTCATGCATAACATGCGAAAATCCATAACTTAGACCATGGACTTCCATGTTAACATTTAACCGGGTAGCAAAATTTCGGCAGAATTTAAACTTTTAAATAAACATGCATTACGAAATAATAAGTTCCCAAAAGTAGTAGTCCACAAAACAACATAACCGAAATCCCAAAGAGTTCCATATTGTTCATAATACAAACATCATGGCCGCACAAAAGTCCTTAAGCATAGCCTCCTTCTGACTTCCTCGCCAGCGGGTATGGCACTCTCGGCTCATCTTGGATCCACTCAATCTTAGCATTAACTGGCTCTGGCGAAAAATAAAAGTGTGAGTGATAAAAATCACCCAGCAAGCATACAATAAACCACCATGAAATAAATAAAGAATTATAACGTGAATGTAAGACCCCAAGAACCTCAAATATTAATTCATACCTGATCTTTAATCCTGGATATGCTTGACGATATAGCCTAAGTATAACTTTAGGTAGTGCTATACCAACAATATCTTACTATCCACTAACTGAAACATACAACATGTCAACGTGCTCATGAGTTATGCAAGATGTAATGCATGATATCATGTCATGTCAAAAACATCATTTTGGTCCCATAAATAACGTGTCAGAAAAACAGAGTTTCAGATCAATTAACCCCGGATCTTAACGGGTCCAGAACATGTCATCAGACCAATTAACCCTGGGTCTGGGACGGGTCCAGAACATAACGTCAGGCCAATTGACCCCGGGCCTGGATTAGGTCCAAAACATATCATCGGACCAATTAACCCCGGGTCCGGAACGGGTCCAGAACTTATCATGTCATCAGACCTATTAACCCCGGGTCTGGAGTCGGGTTATTCGCATGCTTGGCAGGAAAGGGAATCATAAAGCCTTCTTTAAAAAAACATGGGACCATAAATAACTTACATGCATAACGAGAAACGTATATACTTGAAAAGACTTGCTTGCATACGGAAAATTCATAAAAATCAGATTCATGGTGCATATGATCATACATGATGCATGAAGTGATATGCGATGCGAGTCATGACATGAATTATCGTAAGTATTCCTTAAAATATGTCAACAAGCATGGTTTCGTAAACTAAAAATTTCCAGATTTTTATTTCATGTTCATGGGGTGGCTAAATTAACCAAACAAGCTCACTTTCATAATCTTTTGTTCTACATGTGTTTAGTGGGGTCTTATTTACATGTCGTAAAATTTTTGTAACTTCCTAAGACGAATAAAGCCCTTAAATCATTAAATCATTATCAAGTGTACTTGCTGAATTCTGCGGTATACTAACCATCATTACCTTAATTTTTGAGACCTTAAAACCTTATTCGTTTGGACCACAACCTGGAAAATATAGTAAAATCCCTAAGGAGCAACATTCATAGGCCCAAACCGTGTATATAGGTCCAAATCCACAAAATTAGGCCTCTTAACTTATTCTCCTGTTCTGTCCAATTTTCCAGCTTTGGTACATTAACTTTAAATCCGTAATTACCCGTCAAAACGATAATACCAAATTGATTAATATACACGGTCATGCTCCTCTATGTCTTAGGTGATTAACATAAAATTTCCAGAAAAATCCAATAACTTTAAAGGGTTTATTTAACTATTTTTCCGGAATGGGTCACATGCTGATACTGGACTGACCAATTTTACTAAAAATTCTATTGTGGAAAACCATAATTCCTTTTTCCGAAATTCCAACTCACACACTTCATAAACATGCGGAACTAGCATCCTACCGAAATTTAGCTCATTTGCATATTTCTAAAGCCAATTTACGATCAAGAAACTCGTTACTTAATTCTATTCAGCTCCAGTAGCTTCAGCTTGAGTAGTTTTACGAAATAATTTCTTAAAAATAATCCACAACTTATTTTATCAAAATTCCAACTTTCATCTTTGCTACACACATAGGGTTGTTACCACACTAAAAATCCGCTTTATTGAACATATACAAGATCCATTTTTAGGCCATTCAAAACGTGATACAATTCTGCCTAGTTCCAGAAATTCCAGCCTGAGTAGTTTCACCAATACTTTTATTAAAAATAATCCATAACTTATTTTATCAAAATTCCAACTTTCATACTTGCTATACACATAAGGATAACATCATGCCAAAAATCAACTTGATATCCTGTTAATAAGGTCCATTTTGGGGCCACACAACACAATGCCCATTTCTGTCCTGCTCCAGTGGTTTTAGGTTTTGTTGCCTTTCCATGTCAAGTGTCCACTAATTATCTTATTCTTATGGAATAACTTATTAGTCATCACAAACACCCTTTCTACATGAACACCCAGGTTCCATTCTTTTTATTTAGTCATCTTTGCATTACTTCAAACAGTTTGCATTTTACACACAACACTCATCATATTTGCTCACAAAAGGTATTCTTTCTTGGAGTCAAAACTCACCATCCTTTCCATCCTCTTGGCCGAATCTTATATGATGCCATGAACATATTTTACAACACTTATTTAGGCATGCAACACATTCAAGTGCTCATTTATTTCAATCTTACTAAACAACCTCATAAACACACATCTAGCACATGCATGCTATCTTAGAACTTCACAAGTTTCATCCAAGAGCTATTGTTGCCTAGAATCACTTGGTTGAACCTTATTTCATCCTAAAACAGCCCCATTTCACATTGCATGTAAGAAAAGAATTCACCTTTAAAAGATTTAACCACATACAAGACATTGTTCTTAAGGAATCACTAAGGTATAATCATAAAACTTAGTATATTCAACTAAAGTTCACATCTTAGAGACAAATAGTCATTTAAGTCACTAATTCTTCAAATAAATCATGAGAGTCTAGTGTATACTTGCCTCTTCAAGGTAGAACTTTTTCTTAGCTTGGATGTCGGATGAGATGAGTTGAAATCTTCCTCCCCCTTCACTCTTGAGCATACGGTTTTTTTGAAGGAAAGGAGAGAAGAATGTTAGTCATCATTCTTAAGTGAAAATAGAACCAATTTGAGGTTAGATCTTCTTACCAAAGTGAGGCTTTGAATGGAGCTTCCTAGCAAGAGCTTGCACCACTAAGAAGATGGAAGATTTTGTACCTAGTGACCATGAAGGTCATGGTTGTGGGTGGGGAAAAAGGGCACCCATGTGAGCTTCATGATTTGACATGGAGAATCTACTTAAGAAACTTGAAATGAGGCTTACCTAGATGCTTCTTGAGCTTGAGGATGGTAGTTGAAGTGAACCTCCTAGTCTTCAAGATGAAGGGCCGAAAGTTGTGTATGTGGAGGGAGATGTAAAAACTTTCTAAGTGTTGGCTTGGCTTGAATGCTTCTTGAGGGAGTTCAAGATGGGTGGAAGGGAGTTGTCTTGCAAGATTTAAAAACCTAGGGGGTAAGGGGAAGGGCAGCCGGTGCATGGGGGAGGGAAAGGCAAGCCTAGGCTTGTAGCTTCAAGCTTTTGCCTCCCATGCCTTCACCTTTTTAGTATTTTATTATTTCTTTTGCATGCTTTCTTTATTTTATGGTTTTATTTCAAACTAATTTGATATTTTAAATTAGATATTCCAAGTAGTAGAATAATGGAGAGGATTTTAGATCCCTCTATGGCCTTGGCCGAAATCTTGGGGGTCTTGGTGTAGGACCTCAGGCGCTACCATCTCTCCCAAAACCAATTGGTGACAGGAGATGCGCATACCCTAGTCTTATAGCACATTCAGCACACAAGCGCCCACGGCATTCGACTGTGACTTGGCCCACCTGGCCTACGCCCACCGGCCTACGCCACGGGACAATTGCTGCACCCAACAATCTCCCCCTCAGCAATTGCTCCTGCTGGGAATCGAACCCGTGACCTCGCTCTGATACCACTTGTAGGACCTCAGGCGCTACCATCTCTCCCAAAACCAATTGGTGACAGGAGATGCGCATACCCTAGTCTTATAGCACATTCAGCACACAAGCGCCCACGGCATTCGACTGTGACTTGGCCCACCTGGCCTACGCCCACCGGCCTACGCCACGGGACAATTGCTGCACCCAACACTTGGGGGGTATTTTAGTCTTTTCACTTTGAGCCTAGCACATATTTATGTAACTTATACTATTATCTATTTTATCTAATGTGATTTTAAATTTTCCTTTGTGAGGATCATTTAGGTTTGTATTCTTATAACTCGAAATTGTTCCAAGATGGATCAAGGCCTCTTGGCCGAATTTTACAAGGTATTTCACATACTTTGTGACGTTCGCTTATATGACTATTCAGTGTCTGTCCTAAATGAAGTCAGAGAATTTAAATAAAGAAATACTAATTTGGCTTAAGTGAAACGCACGTGGAGAAATCATTATCTGCATTATGTCAACTTGTCATTGTTTCAAGTACATGTCAGTTGGGTACAACACAAAGCATACGCTGAAATTTCAGCATGTGTTGTATTTTGAAATGTTTCCCTGTGTGTTGCCCTCTTTAATGTCACCAACCATGTGTGGCTTATCCTCCACCAATTGAAGTGCCAAATATGCTCCGCCTAGGCTCCAACAAGATGTAATAGGCATGTGAAATAGAGCTACACATGTGATGAATTCTTGTTATGTAAACTTTGTCAAATAATGCATAATATTCACACATATATGGTAAATTGCAATCAGTCCTAATTTGAATTTTCTAAAACACTCTAACATTTCTTGAATGTGTAAAAATTATCTAGATACGTGCGACATCAAGGTCAAAAACGTTCCATGTGCGTAGGTTTGTAAAAAACAGAATTTTCGACTTTCGTCGATGACGCAGTTTTTTTTCCAATTAATTTCAAACTTCTTACACATGTAATATATATTATGTCACATATAATATACATAAAATGAGGTGTATATTCTTCTCCAATAGCTGAGCATAAAACGTCCCATGTGCCAAAATAGGATTGAGTTTGAATTCTCCATAAATCTAAGCTAAATTATGGGTGATTTGTGAGTGCAATGTATGACCTTGTGGATGAATATGACATGTATATCACGAAGTGTTTGAATATTTTTGATGTATATAGGATGACCATATTCATATGGTAAGTACGTGACATGTCGGTGAAGTTTCGGTAGTCACTCGATATGACAATTTTCAGTTTATGACCTTGTGACATGTCGTTATAATTTTGATGTCACCATGACTTGTAATATATGATATATGACCTATATATACTCATAAGTATGAGGTGTATATAGTGGTGTGATGACGATGTACGTTTATAATACATATGATGTGTCGGTGGTACGTCGAAATATAAATATATAGTTTGCTATAAAAAATTGGATATATAATATGTATCTATAATTGGCGTTTGTGAGGGTGTGAGATGAGAAAAATTTCCATTTTTAAATTTGTTGCCATATAGCTCTCTCCAAAAATGTCTTCATTTAATGAACTAGTTAGTTCATTATCTTAGCCATTTCATTCATTGAACTAATTTAGTTCATTAATCATGACACCTGAAAATAGTATAAAGACAACAAATGTTCGCCATATGATGTAAGCTTTAACGTTTCATGGCTTATTAGCATGACAACATTATTATAAACATGTAAAGCACTTTTATCACATAAGCACGTCAAATAAAATTTATTCATGTATTTCGTAAGCATGTAACACGTAAATCATATATTTTCAAATCACTCAAACCCGATTTCTCAACATGAAATGATTCCACAATTTCTTAGATGTTTATCAAATTCTTGGCTCAAATATTCACCACCTTAATCTGAAGGGCGCGTTTTAATTGTCTTACAAAGTTGATTTTATACTTCCTTTTGAAAAGTTCTAAACATTTCAAAAGACTTATGCTTATGTTTCATTAGGTAGACATAGCCACACCTACTGAAATCATCAGTAAAAATCATGACATAATGAAATCCTCCTCTAGCATTAATGTTAAGTGGACAGGATACATCCGTATGTGCCAAGCCCAATAAGTCATTAGCCCTTTCACACTTTCTAGTAAAAGGGGCCTTTGTCATCTTTTCAAGAAAACAAGACTCGCAATTTTCAAATGATTCAAAATCAAATGAATCTGATAATACATCTTGATGGAGCTTAGATACGCACTTCTCATTTATATGGCTAAGGCAACAATTCCACAAATATGCAAGGTTTAATTCATTCGGGTTAGTTCTCTTTGAAGATATGTTATAAATATCACTGTCACTGGAATCATCAAGATTAAGGACATAAATGCCATTATAAGTACTTGCAATACCATAAAGCAAGCCATTTTTATCAAATTAGAGCGCTTCTTATTTTTAATTAAAAATGAATAACCTTTGTTATCTGAAACAGATACTGAAATAAGATTCCTACTCATAATAGGAACATAAAAGCAATTGTTCAAAACTACAAAAGCCTATTGGGAAAGGAAAGTTCATAAGTCCCTATAGTTATAGCAGCAACTCTTGCTATATTCCCAACACGTACATCCACTTTGTCCTTTTTCAGCATCTTACTCCTTTTGATCCCCTGCGTATTTGTACAAATATGGGATCCACATCCAATATCTAATACCTAAGAAGAAGAAGTAGATAAATTAATTTGTAGAATATAAATACCTGAAGATGTAGCTGCACTACCCTTCAGCTTCTTCAACTCATCCAAATAAATGTCACAGTTTCTTTTCCAATGCCAATGCTTGTTGCAATGGAAACAAATGCCTTCCTTATAAACCTTTGCCTTGGGTACAAGCTTTGGTTTAGCTTGTTTGTTTCACCCTTTTGCAACTTTTGCCTTACCCTTGCCTTTATCTTTCCTTTTCATTTGCTTAATATTGACATTTTATACTTGGTTAGGCTTCTTGATATTCCCCTCAGCAGTTTTGAGCATACCGTGTAGCTCAGGAATGGACCTTTACATATTATTCATATTGTAGTTCATGACCAACTGAGAGAAACCTCTAGGTAAAGAGTGTAGGATCAAATCCATGGTTGGTTCTAAACTCAGGGGATATCCAAGTCTTGCAAGGTGATCTATATAGCCTTTCATCTTCAAAACATGAGAACTAATACATTCACCTTCAGACATCTTACACTCAAATAATGCAACAGTGGTGTCAACCTATCCTGCCTAGCCTGTTGTTGGAATGCTTGTTTGAGATGGACACCCATCTCATAAGCCTCTAACTGTTCTAGGTCCTTCTGAACTCCTAGACACATAGCTGCCAGCATAAAACATCCTATGTCTTTCGAATCTTCCACATGCTTCTTATGATTGTTCTTAACAGCAGTAGGAGCATCAACATGAGGGGTTTTAGGGACTAGTTCATCGAGCGCGTATGACTTCTTTTCTTACTTGAGAACGATTCTCAAGTTCTGAAACCAGTCAACAAAATTAGTCCCACATTCTTTCAATTTTTTCTTCTCAGAGATAGATCGCAGTGATAAGGTGGAATTGTTATTACAGCCATTTTTGATCTACAAAATCTGCAAAGTCACATTTTAATTAACAACGAGGTTAAAATTTATCAAACTCCTACTAAAACACAACCCTCTAAAGAAACATTTTAGTGAGCTAAGATCCATAGTTCACTTAATTCTAAACTCAGCTTTGGCGTGTGCTTAAAATCAAGTTATTTAGGTTGATAATTTCTTTACCAATTACATCTCATGTAACTCTCAAAATTTATGGAATGATGACTTCATATGTCATAGTGTGTTAAATTCCATCTAAAGCCTTAAGCCAAAAACCATTTTCATAACCTAAATAAGTCCAACCAATTTTAAACATATGAGTAACACTTTTACTCATCCTACTTAGCCAGGAATATTTAAAGCACATTGCTTTAGTAGTACCTACTTTAATACAATTCTTGTTTTAATAGGTGTTTAAGAAATCGATGGCATTAGGACTTAAATTATTAATGATGGCTCAACTTAGATTATGTCTTGCATTACATATTATTGTACCCAAGTGTTATAGCCGGTGTTTTTGGAAAAAGAATAAATAAATAAAATAAGAAATGAAAAAAATTAAATAAAATATATAACATGATTACTCTCCCTAAGTAAAAAGGGATATGGATTAAATTTACAATTGGAATTGGATGTGCAAAAGGAAACCTAAAACCTAATCTACATAGGAAAACCCTATACTCCACTATATAAACACCCATACCCTGTTGGACCGTGCACCTGCAATGAACACCACTAGAGGGAGAGGTGAATAGTGGTTAGCAGAAATTACACTACAACCCTTTGTAAAAATCCCCTTTGAAAACAGAATCTGAGACCACCTCAGATTCAGAACCCGTTTTTGAAAAATTCAAAACTAATTGTACATAACTTCAAAAATTATGAAACTTTCCAGAATATAACTTCAATGTATTGACAAGACTCTGTCCAAAAATTAGACAATATCGTTTGACCCTTCAAACAAATAAAAAGATTCAGATGGTCAATCTGGACAGAATTGGACAGAATGTTGCTGATTTTGCAAAATGTGTTTCTCTTTGAATATTCAACCAAAAAGGTTGATCTTTATATCAAAACACTCCTTAGGATGTGTAGATGATGTTTCCAAAAGGCCCTGACCTTAAACATTCTTGAAAAATACAGAATTTAAGTTTTCACAAAACTGGTCAGGTTGCAGCCAGATTGGAGCAGTTATCTTGCAAAGACTGAAAGGCTAACATTCCCTTGCTCAAATCAAGTGATTCTTGTTGCAAATGAAAGCTAACAGTCTGAAGTATAACTCCACCAAAAATCAAGAATTTTGAAAATGTTTAGCTATTTTTTCAAATTGTGTGAATTTGTGTGAAAACTGCAGTAAAAACAGGCAGAAAACATAAATAAAGAAACAAGAGAAGAACACCGAGAATTTATCCTGGTTCGGTCAATGTGACCTACTCCAGTCCCAAGGAACACCTTTCCTTGGATTTTACTATGAAATATGTAGGATCTGCAACGCACCACTAGAAGTGGGGGTTGAATAGTTGGTGCGGAAAGTGTGGTTTTTAAAATAGTTTTGACTTAAGAACTCAACTTCTGAAAACAGTTTCTGTTTTCAGGACCAGTTTTAAAATGTTTTTAAAACTAGGTTGCAGGTCTTAAAAAATTATGAAATTTTTAGAGAACTTAGCCTCAGATGTTATGAATGTCTCCTAAAATTTTCAGATTTAAATTCAACCTCTCACCCCTTCAAAAATCATTGTTGGTCAGATTGTGCGAATCTACCAAAAACGGTAGACTGAATTGAAAAATTTATTCCTATTTGTACGTACCTCCAAATGCTCTGAAATTTTAACCACTAACCCTTTATAAGTTTTATTTAAATGGGTTGAAACTGTTTTGAAAAATTCTTTTGGGAAGTTAGTCAAATATGATCAAAGTCTCAACCTTTGCAAGCCTGAAAATCAGACTGCACTAGTCTTAGAACTTTGGGCGTTTGGGTGACTTATACTTGTCCACAAGGGTTGAAACTTGTGCCAAAAGAACCTTAAAACGTGTGGCTATATTTCCTGAAAGTTTCGTAATTTTTGAAATTCGTTTATTATTTTTACGAGCGTAATCAAAAAGGATAAACATTGCTGAAACAGAATATAAGTGCTGAAAGTAAATGATACCAAGAATTTTATACTGGTTCGGTTATAAACAACCTACTCCAGTCTTCGAGGACACCTTCCTCGGTTCACACTAATCACACACACAAAGTACACCTTACCACAGGGTTGATGGAGTTACACACCAACTCCAACCCTTTACAGACCTTGTATGTTGAATACAATGCACACGAACACCACCACCTTGCAAGTCTAAGATTGATCACACCTTGATCAATCTTTTACAGTGATAGAAGAATATGTGGTGGTCTAAGAGAAGCCTATTCAAGTATATGAATGTAAGTACAATAGGCTTTTAGGAAGAAGAAAGAAAGAGAGTGTAGAAGAAGAGTGTGCTAGGCGTTTCTCTTTGAATTTTGCCAGACTTGTTCTTGTTCTTGTCTTGTTCTTCTTCCTTCCCTTTTTAACATGTGTTGGTCCCCCTGGTGCTTTTACTCCTCTTGAAAATTATCTTCTAAGTCCTTGGGAGAATATGTGGCATCATTGTGACATGTTCTTGCTTACTTGGCATCTCCTCATTGGCTTTTACTCCTCTTGAAAATTATCTTCTAAGTCCTTGGGAGAATATGTGGCATCATTGTGACATGTTCTTGCTTACTTGGCATCTCCTCATTGGATGGTCATTGAACTCTTGCTTACTTGGCACTCATTGATTGGTTGAATGTTGTCATCACTTGATGACTAAGAAAATCTGAGAATTCCACTAAAAACATGTGCTAAAATCACCATAAAACAATTACCATAACTTCCAAGATCATCACATAAATTAAGCAAGATAATTTTCTCCAAAAATGGTTGAAAAATCGGCCATAAAGGTGACTTTACATGCTGAAATTTCAGCATGTGATACATGGGTGTTCTTTTCAAATTGTTATCAAGTTTTCTTTGATTTATCTCTTGAAAATAAATCACCATTTAGTAGAAGATATTTTAATCAATTTTGGAATAAAATTGGACAACAATGTGGCCTCAAGTTCGGCCAAGATACATAACACACATGCTGAAATTTTCAGCATGTGTGATATTCAATAATATCACTTTCTTTATTCCATAAAATATTTAAAATACTTCCAAATTGTCTCCTAATTAATCCATATTAATCAAGACACAAAATATGAGCCATAATGAGAAGAATTTTGGCCAGCACTTTAGTGCACATGCTGAATTTTCAGCATGTGTCACAATTGTGACAAAATTTAAAATATTACCTTTAGTAGTTCCTTTCTTTAAGTCATCAACATTGCATGCTTTATTCTTGACCAATCAAGATGCCAACAAGGCTCCACATATGCTCCAACTAAGCTGTTATAGGCGTTGGAAATGACTTTCAAATGTGCTGAATTTTATTTTTGCAAACTTTGTAAAATAGTGCACATTTAATAATACACACATGGTATATTCCAATCAGCCCATAATTGAATTTTCTAGAACACTTTGAGATGTATAACATACGTAAAAAGTGTCTAGATACATGTATGATGTGCCAAAAACGTTCCATGTGTCGTGTACGTAGAAAACCGAATTTTCGATGTCTATCGATTACCCGATTTTTCTTTAATTAAATTCCAACTTTTTGCACATGTTATATATATTATTTTACACATAATACACATAAATTAAACTTTAATATTCAGCACTTGTCTGGTCTTAAAGTGGCGCCTAAACCATGTGACAAAATTGAAATTGGAATCTCCACAATTTGGCCTTAATGTGGGGTGATTTGTGTGTGCCAACATGGAATGATTTATGGCTGTAAATATCATCATACCCACGAAATTTATTGACATTTTTGAGGTGTAGAGTCTGGACACCTATTTATGGTAAGTACGTGACACGTTGGCGAAGTTTCGGTATTCGCCCGATACGACAATTTTCGGTTTAGAACCTTTTAACGTGTCGTATTTAATTTGTCATCACCATGACTTATATCATATGATATAAGTCCTGAATATACTCATAAATATGAGTTAAGTATGGTGGTGTGACGTTAACGTACGTACGTAAAATATATAACGTGTCGGTAGTACGTCGGAATAAATGTGTATGTGCCTTTTTCAAAAAAAATAATTTGAAAATATAAATGTATATAGGCGTGTATATTTATGTGGGAGGAGATTGGAAAATTCTTCACCTTGTTGCCTTTGTGCCTTGTCCAAATATTGCTTCCTTTAATGAACTACTTAGTTTAATTAACTAAGTACTTCACTTAATGAACTAGTTTAGTTTATTAATGGTGGCACCTGAAAATAGTTCAAACACAACAAATGTTTGCCATTTGATGTAAGCTTTAATGCTTCATGGCTCGTTAGTACGACAACATTATATATGAACTATATAAGGCAAGTTATATGCAATATGTCATGCACATGTTTATGTTATGTACGTTTTTATGCAATACGTTTAAATCATGTATTTTGAAATCACTCAAACCCGTTTTTTCTCTACAAAATGAACACCTTACAACAAGAGCCAAGCTTAATCCTTGGGTTATACACCAACCCTACTCAAGACTTGGATAATCACCTTCTAAGCAACACTTAGTTGCAACACCTCTAACACCTATTGATATAGCCTTATAAGATGGCTAATCAATCTTACAAATAAAGCTCAAGAGGCTTGTAGCTCACCACAATACAACAAGAACACCTTTGCTACAATAAATAAAACAATAACAACAAGAAGATGAAGATGAAAGCTAGCCAATTCAACAAATGCTTGTGAGCTTCAAGTGTGTTTCATCTTCTCGATCATTGCCTCTATTTATAGTGAGAAATGAGCCTTGAAGATAAGAATGTGCATGTGTCACCATCTTCATCATCAAGTCCAAGTGTCTTCACATCATTGGTTGGCTATGTCCATTTGGCAAAATAAGACACAACGATTGGTCCACCTTGGATGTCATATTGCTGGCCGATTTTTTACACCTTTGCAAGTCATAATTATCCTTTGCAAAATGAAGATAATAAAATGGATAATGCCACAAGAATACCTCAACTTCTAGTCTTGAAAATAGGCATGTGGGATTCACCATTTCAAATCTCAAAATTCAGCTCCAAATTGACCAAGTGGCCGTTGGCTACTCCATGTTTTCCAACAAAAATAGTTTTGATTTTTCTTAATAAAATAAGAAAGGATAATACACCAAAATATCCTCAACTTTAAGCACAACAATAGGACATGTGAGAGATCCATTTGACTTCCAAAAATCTGCTGAAAATTCACCATGAAAGGCCATAGCCGTTGGCTATTTTTGAAAAAGTCCAAGCTGGCAACTTTTGCCAACTAGCTCCTTTTTTGTTGGTCCACTTGTCTCCAACTCAAAAAATGACATACACATCATATCCAACTTCCCATGCACGTTTTTCAACATATATATATATGTGTAGCAACTCAGATTTTTGAAGAAGAAATAAATAGATAACAGTTGACAAGATTATGTCAACGTGTAACACCGAAATTTTCCAATGTTTCTTCTTATATGTCAAGAACATTTCCACACCTTTGATACCTTTAATATCTCTGAATAATGATGATAAATGTTCTCTTATAGCATATATAAGAGAGTCTTCAAGAAAAAAATAGAATGTGACATCTCAAATCGTCACATATCCAGCTATAGTCAATAATATCATCGGTTGAGAGAATAAGATATAAGATCACCATATAATCTTCAAAATAATAATAACACAGTTCCAGAATGAAGATAATAATATGCTCAAGAGATTCCTTGAGTGAAAATACAAAAAATACCCTCAGGGTAAAATGACCAAAATACCCCTGATATATGAAAACTCCAGAAATGACCCGGATGGTCATAAATACTCATGATATCACCTTTGTCATGATAAATAGTATAAGAATGCACCCTTGAAATATTTTCACCATATCATGTTCCTACAGAACTCAAAATACCAATTTTGCCCTTTTTGGTAAGTTGTAGAAACTTCCAAGGCAAGTTAGTCACAAGACAATAACAATCACCAAAAACACATAATAAGCACATAATGAGCATTTATAAATCATGTACAAATGAAAACAACCAAATTATCACATTTAAGAAAAATATTCCTAAAAACCCTAGACATCGATCGATCGAATTGCCTCAGCTTCAGAGATCGATGTCACACAGAAAGTTTCAGAGTTTGCCTCTGACCTACATCGATCGATCGAAGTGAGGGTTCGATGTACATCGATCGATCGATGTGTCTCAGGTTTAGAGATCGATGTCTCAAAGAAAGGTCTTAAACTTTTCTGCCCTACATAGATCGATCGATGTGAGAGATCTATGTACATAGATCGATCGATGTGTAACAACCTGAGAGATCGATGTCAACTTTTTCAACTTTTAATCACTTATAACACCATGTGTAACATTTTTAAGTATTCACCACTTAAAATCATGACTGAAAATTATCCAAACATATTTCTCAACATACCCCCAAATCCCATCCCTGCTGCCGCCCCTTGCTGCCCCCAATTCCGTTTGCATGCTGCCATTACACTCCCACACAGACAAAACAAAAAAAAGAGGAGCAAGTTCGGCCGCCACTCCCTTTGCACACACACATAGGCAGTCGAGTGAAGGAGAAGAAAAGCGTGTAGGAAATTACTCGACAGAAAAGGTAGGTTACCTTCTCCTCTTCTCAGATTGTTCGTACTTCGTTTGTTGAATCATGGTTGCTTCGATTTTTATTTTGTCTTTATATATGCATGCTCTATGATGTTCGTATGTATGTGTATAATTGTGCGTGCAATGGTGTTGTGTGTATGATTCAAAAAGAAATTTAAAGAATTGACCCACGCGGGGCCCCTGACGACGCGTGCCAGACACGCACTGATGTCCAATTGCATTGCGTGCGTTTCGTCAAACGGAGTCAAATGCAATTTGTTTGGGTCAATTCCAAGTTAAAATAAAGATTTTATTAAGGTTGGATGAAAATGAGATCAATTGAAAAAATTAAAAAAGAAAAAGAAAATCCAGGTCAGCCGGGTCGGGTTGACCTGGGCTGAGCTAGCGCGCTGACCTACAAAAAGAAAATAAATAATTTCTAAAAATAAATAAACAATAATTAATTAATTAAAATTAAATTTAAATACCAGAAAAATATAAATAAATTAAAGAGAATTATAATTAAATTTCAAAAAATATAAAATGCTAAAATTAAAATATTTTCACTTAATTTATGAAGTTTTATTAATTTAAATAATTAAAATAATTAGGAAATAGATATTAAATAAGCAGAGGAAAATAAGAAAAAATAATAGAAAATCACAGAAAAATTAATAGAAGCTAGGGATAATATAAGTGATGACCAAAATATTTTCATGAAATTCCAACAATTAAAGTAAAAGAATTGGATGAGAAATAAATTGAGAAAGTGAAAAAATAAATTCCGAACAAATATGAAAAAATACAGAAAAAGAAAATGGGTGTATACGTACAAATATATATGCACGTGTATGGGCATGGATATATATAGGAGTATGGATCCACTGTAATAAGTTGAGGTACATACAAGTATATATGCACGTGTATAGGAGCAGGTATATATATGAGTATGGATACTCTGGATTATGTGTGAAGCATTCATGGCACGTGCATTGCATTGCATCCTTTCGGGACGTGTGACCCTACAATACTGGTGCATGTTGTAGGACTTATATAGCACCACTATAAGGGGGGTTGAATAGTGGATGCGGACAATTTGGTTTTTAAAAACTTTTGGAACAAAAACCTCACTTCTGAAAACAGTTTCTATTTTCAAATCCTGATTGAATTATTTAATGACTCACAAAAATTTTAAATTAAATTCCAAGCTTAATACCTTGAAAATATGTCTATAGTCAGATTGCGCAAATCTGCGAGAAACTGTACTCCGAATTGAAATTTTTATTCCTATTAATTGGTAAATCTAAATGTGTATTTGAATGGGTTGAAATAGTTTTTGAAAACTATTTTGGAAAGTATGTCAACCACGTTGATGTTCTCAACCTTTCCAAATATGAAAATCAGATTGCACTAGTCTCAGAACTATTAATGCTTGATTGACTTATACTTATCCAAATGAGGTGAAACTTGCGCCAAATGAAAAGTAGGGTGTATGGATATGTTCCTACAAAATTTTATGATTTTTGAAAATTGTTTACTATTTTTATCGTTGCAATGAAATCGATGAAGAAAACTAGAAACTGAAAATAAAGTGCTGAGAAGTAAGAACACCAAGAATTTTATACCGGTTCGGTTAAAACAACCTACTCCAGTCTTCCAGGACACTTTCCTTGGTTTTTACTAAACACAGAAACACTTTACCACAAGGATGACTAGAGTTAAACACCAATTCCACCCCTTTACAATCAAACAATGAAACAAACCAATCACGAACACCACCACCGATCGAATGAAAGCTTGATCACACCTTGATCAACCTGTTGAGAAAAAGGGTTTGAGTGATTCAAAAAAAATTCATGATTTAAATAACGTGTGCTAAAGAAATGCATGACACATTTTATGACTTGACATGTTTTTGCAACAAACTTGCCTTGTATACTTTATACATAATGTTGTCATACTAACAAGCCATGAAGCTTTAAAGCTTACATCAAATGGAAAACATTTGTTGTGTTTAAACTATTTTTAAGTGCCACCATTAATGAACTAAACTAGTTCATTAAGTGAAGTACTTAGTTAAATAAACTAAGTAGTTCATTAAATGGAGAAATATTTGGAGGAGGCATAAAGGCAACAAACATAGAAATGGAAAGTCTCCTTCTACCCTTAATCACACGTTTTTCATATATATATATATATAAAGATTTTTTTAAAAGGCACTATACACATATATTAAAACGTACTACCGACACGTTATATATATTACGAACGTACGTCAATGTCACACCACTGTACTTACCTCATATTTATGAGCATATTCAGGTCTTATATCATATGATATATGTAGCGCCCCGCACCCGGCTATGCTCCTGGTACGGTGCACCCGCCGTACTTGATTAAAGAAAGTACAAGGCGTCGATGTGAATCCGCTACATTCTCAAGAGTGGGTCATAGATTACCAATGAAAACATCAAAGGTGGCGATAAACAGGCAGTATTAAAACATGAGTCATCCATCGTCCCTAACGTCATACATTTTACAAAACATGATAAAAGTTCCAAAATAACCCAAGTAATCCATAACACAAAAAAATCAGACTATAGAAGTCCTAGCTGCGAGCGTCTCTCACGGGTAGGGCACCTGTGGCTCGTCCTCAACATACTCTATCTCTGGCTCCTGAGGCTCTGAAAAACGGTAAATAAGGAGTGAGTGATAATTCACCCAACAAGTAACCCTCTATCCTACTTTAGACACATTAGAACAACAAATAAGATAATTCTAACTTATGTTGATAAGATTTAATTATAATTACATACCTGTCGGACTGAAACCCTACCAGTCTCTGTTGACACCATAACTTGCTGTTTTACTTCTCGTTTAAGCCATTGATTTACATCTCCTAATGGTCTTTTTAGATTCTACCTTGATGACCATGCCATATAGCGTGATAATATGACAAGAAAAGTAAAACATAATAGTACAGACACACCAAAATGGAACGAAACGGAACAGATCAGAACAAAACATAACAAGACAGTATAATAAGGCACGACCTTCGTTTTACCCTGTATGATCAGATTGTCCTCCTACGAGTGATTCCGTCCAGAACAGAACAATAACACGTCTACCTCCTGACATACTGAGGATGTTACATACGGGTCCAGAAAAATACCTCGATATCAGGTCCAGAGTAGAGTAATACCCCATATGAATCCAAACCAGAACAATACCCCGGCTACCATAACAGGATGTTACGCTCGGGTCCAGAACAAAATAATACCTCATATGGGTCCAGAACAGAATATATACCCTGATATCGAGTCCAGAACACAATAGTTACTGGAATCAATCGTAAAGGTGATTCATTCACCACGGGTTTTCTAGAAACTCATATGTTTCCTTTCCATAACAGAACTTTTATTCTTTAAACCATATCATGATATGCATATGGTGAATAGTGTGACAGGTGTTGGGTTTCCACTCCAAATGCTTCTGAGAACAATTCTATCATGCATAGGATACATTACTCAATCAAAAGGTGGTGCTGAAAATTTCAGCAATTCATGTGAACGCCATTTCCCTCGTTCGGATCAGTAAATGGTTCTATCATGCTAAGCTCCTTCGTAATCTAATTAATATAGGTCACCTATTCTTTAATCCTGAATTATACACATGACTGAGCGATATAAGAGTCAGAACCGATCTAGTTCACCCTATTACCGAAACAGTCCTCTGTTTTTGTTTCCTTCACATTTATGCATTTATTTGGTTTCTAGCAGCTTCTTTTCGACCGGAATTAGTCGCAGGTCTATTAATTTAGGATCCTTGAAGTCCTTCTGTGAATTTAGAGTGACGCAATTCAGTTTTTAAAGGGCAAACCGGACTGTTTGCCTATGGTGTCAAAACAGTCCCCTGTCTTGCTCCTACACGGTTTTGGCAGCCTTAACCGCCCCTCATGCCATTTTATCGTTATCAATAAGCTTCAATCAACCAAGATTAAATTTATCTATTGCATTTTGGTTTCCTTTTCATTCTTTAGCATGATTCCCGCCTTTAGTTATTCGGAAAGGCGATAATTGGTTTGCATTCAATATTCTACTAGCTTACATCTTTGCTTCTATGTTTTTCTACTTCTACTTAGTTACTTATGAAATTATACATTTATACGTTACTTTTATTTAATTCCGATTAGTCATGACTAAGTATTAAGGTCTCATAAACATGTTACACATAAAGGTTAAATCAATACAACCTCAAATGAGTGCTCTTCTTACGTAGCAAGGTTTGAGTTCAAAGAAGCTTATGAGACTTGGGTGTGAGGTTAAAAATAAATCTTGTCCTCTTTATTGAGTGGTAATTAAACATGGAAATGGTTCTGAAGCCATTCTACAATTTTAGAATTTAGCCCTTTATTTTCTGAAGTTTGTCCCTTCCAAAACCGTGGGTTTGAACCGTGTACTCTTCGCTTTGTCTTCTACACATTACCTAGAATGTTCCACCCCTTGCTAAGTTTTATTCCTTCAATTGTTTCTAATTATTTGTGTGGTGTTCTACTTAATTTACCTCTTAAGTCATTCGTAAGCCATGTCTATTGACATGCAAAACAGTCCCTAAAAATTCAGCACACTAACTCATTGTCTTTACCACTGTACATTGAGTAAGTTGATTTTTCCAAAATGCCTGGGACCCGTGATATAGGAGAAGGGTAGAACCTCTAATTCCAACTTATTTCTCTTCATAAAAGGGGCCATTAGTCTAGATGCAAAATGGTATTTCTATATCCCTTTGCATGTCGTTTAAATTTCACCATAACGATTATTCTAAAATCTCTAACAGGTTATACTCATATTATGAGAGCAACTAATGCAAGATTTAAGTCTTTGATTAACAAAAACATCTTATTCAAGTTCCCCTATGTCTAAAGGAAGAATCAAGGGGTACTTGCCTTCTTGAAGATGAAGCCTTCACTACTTGGACTTTCTTGAAGCTTTGAAATCCACCCTCTTCTACCTAGGTTGATACACGGTTTTTGCACATTATGTATATGAGTGAATATATTATTTATAGGAGTTATTAAGGAGCTTGAATGGTGTAAGAATCTTACCTTAGTAGAGTTGGTTGTTGATTCAAGCCCCCTTCTAAAAGCTCCTTCACTCTTTGAGGTTGAATGTTCTTCCTATGTTGGAGTATAGGGTCAAGACATAAGGGGTTAGGAGGAAGAAATGTCTTAAAGTTAGGAGAATGGAGATCATGGGATGGAAGCTAAGCACTTACCTTAGTTGTGGATGGAGTGGCCCTTGAAAGTGGCTTGATTGTGTGGCTCCTAGGTTATCCTCTTGCAGCCGAAGGTTAGGGGGTATAGGAGGAGGAAGAGGATTCTTGTAAAACTTAAAAAGAATTTAGAGAGTAGGGAAATTCTTTGTATGTGTTAAACAACATTTGGTGAGAGGGTAGAAGAATTTATAGTCTAAGAGAGGGGGTGTATTAGCCGGTCATAGAAAAGGTGGGGGGTTGGGGTATAATCACGTTTCTCTTTTGCATGTAGGTTGTGTAAAGGTGAAGAAAAGGTGGGTTATTTTCCAAGGCTACTTTTCTCCTTTTTCATAAAGTTTGGTAGCTTTTCTTTCCTTTTTCTAGAAAGGCATGGAAGATGATGGAATCTTCCATGATAGCTTGGGCACGTTTCCTATATGGAAAGGGGCAATTTGATTTTTGCTTTTCTTTGTTTGTTTGTTTTGTTTGTTTTTTTTATTGGACAAAAGAATACATAATACTACATAATGCTTTTAGGAAAATGGAATAATAAATTAATTGGATAAATTATAATTTGCTGAAAACAAGTTTTCGTTGCCACTTGAGTAAAAGAAATCAATGTTATATGGTTCGGATGATTGAAAGGTACAATTGCGAACGGGGTGGTTGCAACATCCTTCCCCCCTTATTGGAAGTTTCGTCCTCGAAACTTCATTGAAATAGATGGGGGTATTGATCTTGCATTTGTTGTTCCGATTCCCATGTCGCTTCTTGTTCCGAGTGATTACTCCACTGCACCTTCACGAATGGAATGGAGCGCTTCCTCAAGGCACGTTCCTTTCGATCTACTATCCTGACCGGTACCTCTGTGTAGGTTGCATCCTCTTGTACCTTCAAGGGTTGTTCTATTAGTATGTGGCTTGTGTCGTAAACGTATTGTCGAAGCTGCGAGACATGGAAGACGTCGTGCAGTTGTGATAAGGCAGGGGGCAATGCTAGTCGATACGCCACTTCTCCAACTCTTTCCAGTATCTCATATGGTCCGACGAACCTTGGGCTTAGTTTTCCTTTTATACCAAATCGCGTCACTCCCTTGGCCGGGGACACCTTCAGATATACTTTTTCTCCTTCCTGGAACTCAATCGGGCGTCTCCTCGTGTCAGCCCAAGCCTTGCTTCGATCCTGAGCCATCTTTAGCGTTCTTTAATGATCTTTACCTTCTCCAGCGTGCACTCCACTAGATCTGGTCCAGTTAAGATTCGTTCTCCTATTTCATCCCAGTATAATGGGGTCCGACATTTGCGACCATACAATGCTTCGAACGGGGCCATCCCAATCGTCCGGTGATAGCTATTATTATAAGAGAATTCAATCAGCTTTATGCTTCTATCCCAACTACCCTTAAAGTCTAAGGCGCAGGCACGAAGCATATCTTCAAGTGTTTGGATGGTTCGTTCCGATTGCCCGTCCGTATGTGGATGGTAAGCGGTGCTCATTCGGATCTCAGTACCCAAGGCTTTTTGGAAGGCTGTCCAAAATCTGGATGTGAATCGGGGATCCCAGTCGCAGATTATGCTCATCGGTGCGCCATGCAGACTGATTATTTCATCTATATACATGGTCGCTAATTTATCCATGGATGCATCGATAGACATGGGTAAGAAGTGAGCGGTCTTCGTAAGGCGGTCAACTATCACCCATATGGTATCATTGCCACTTCTAGTTTTTGGAAGGCTAGTGACGAAGTCCATGGTTACATGGTCCCACTTCCACTCTGGAACCTCAAGGGGCTGTAAGAGACCGGCAGGTCGCTGGTGTTCAGCCTTGATCTGTTGACATGTAAGGCACTTTTCAACATATTCTGCTATATGTCGTTTCATCCCTATCCACCAAAAATTTCTCTTTAGATCATGGTACATCTTGTTTGCTCCTGGGTGGATGGACAGCCGAGAGGTGTGAGCTTCCTTCAGAATTTCAGTTCTAAGGCCCTCATTACTTGGTACGCAAAGTCTTTCTCGAAACCAGAGACTGCCATCATCTCGAATATGGAAACCATCATCCGTCCTTCCTTTCAAACCGTTCATTATTTTCGTCAATGCATCGTCTGTCTTCTGAGCATCTTTAATTCTATCGATTAGAGAAGGTGTGACGACTAGCTTCGCTAGGACATTGGCAATGGAATCTACAATATCCAGACCGAATTCTTCCATTTCGCGCTCCAGTGGGGGTTGGCGAGGGTGGCTTGACTTCCGACTTAGAGCATCAGCTACCTTGTTTGCCTTCCTCGGGTGGTACTGAATGGTAAGATCATAGTCCTTTATCAACTCCAGCCACCGTCATTGCCGCATGTTCAACTCCTTTTGTGTGAAGAGATATTTCAGGCTCTTGTGGTCTGTATAAATTTCGCATTTCTCGCCGTACAGGTAATGTCTCCATATTTTCAAGGCGAAGACGACAGCCGCCAGTTCCAAGTCATGAACTGGATAATTTTGTTCATATGGTTTTAGTTGTCGTGAAGCATAAGAAATTACTCGATCTTGCTGCATCAGCACACATCCCAGACCTTTCTTCGAAGCATCGCTATAGACAACATATACCTCACCCGAGACAGGTTGTGACAAAACTGGGGCTGTAGTTAATTTCTTCTTGAGTTCTGTAAAACTGCTCTCGCAATCGGGGGTCCATTCAAATTTAGCGTTTTTCTGGGTCAACCTTGTGAGTGGGACTGCTATCCGCGAGAATCCTTCAACAAACTTCCGATAGTAACCAGCAGTCCGAGGAAACTTCTGACTTCTGTAACATTAGTTGGCCTTGACCACTCAGTTATTGCTTCAACCTTTCTCGGGTCAACTGAGATACCTTCTTTCGAAATTACATGCCCTAGAAAAGTCACGCTGTGCAACAAGAATTCACATTTACTAAATTTTGCATATAGCTTCTTCTCTCGCAGAATGCCCAATGCCGTCTGTAGATGTTCAGCATGCGTTTCCTCGTCTGGGGAGTAGATTAGGATATCATCAATAAATACTACTATGAATTTGTCCAGTTGTTCTCGGAAGACTGTATTCATTAGATCCATAAACGCAGCTGGGGCATTCGTCAGGCCAAATGGCATAACAAGGAACTCGTAATGTCCATATCGAGTCCTAAATGCAGTTTTAGCCACATCCGTATCTTTAATCTTTAACTGATAGTAGCCTGAGCGCAGGTCGATCTTGCTGTATACACGGGCTCCCCGTAATTGATCAAAAAGGTCGTCTATCCTTGGAAGGGGGTACTTGTTTTTGATGGTGACGTTATTAAGCTCGCGGTAATCGATGCATAACCGCAAACTTCCATCTTTCTTTTTCACAAATAGTACTGGCGCCCCCCACGGTGAAACGCTTGGTCGGATGAACTTTTTCTCTATCAGTTCCTTCAATTGCTCTTTCAGTTCCTTCAACTCCGCGGGTGCCATCCGATACGGTGCCTTTGATATAGGTTCAGCACCAGGGATTAAGTTTATTTCAAACTCTACCTCGCGCTCTGGCGGTAGCCTGGGCAAGTCGTCTGGAAAAACATCGGGAAATTCTCGAACTACTGGAATTTGGTCAAGGGAAGATGCATCCGATTCTGCACTTAGAGCGTATACCAAAAACCCATCATTTCCTTTCTTTAACGCCTGGTATGCTCGAGCGGCGGTCATATAGATATTTTTCGGAGTCCTCTTCAGCTTATTGTTTCCTTGATAAGATATTTCCTCCCGAGCTTGGTCCTTAATCAATACTCGTCTCTCTCGACAATCAATGTACGCATGATTCTTAGATAACCAATCCATACCAAGGATAATATCGAAGTCTTTCATCGGTATGGGAATCAGAGTGGCTTCGAATAGCTGCCCTTCTATTTCCATCGCGCAGTTTTGATATAGATAGTGGGACACAAGCACTTGGTCACCAGCTGCCTGTACCTGATATGGAGTCTCCAGTCGGTAAGGGCGACTACTCAGGTTCTTGGTGAACTTTTTGGACACGAAGGAGTGGCTGGCGCCACTATCGAATAATACGTTTGCGGGCACTTGGCACACTAATATTGTTCCTAAGGTATTCATGCATTAGATAGTTCCATATAATGCATAAAGAAATGTGTTTAAATGCTGGTATTTAATCGTACCTGTCACAACGTCTAGCGTCTCTTCTACCTCTGCATCGGTCATCACATGCACTCTCGCATTTGCTCGCTGGTGGTTCCTCTGTTGCGGTTGCTGTTGTGGGGCTCCCTTCATCGGACAGTCTTTTACCATGTGGTCCGTCTTTCCACATCCAAAACATGCTCCGGTCTTCCAGCGACACTCGCCTAAGTGGGGTTTTTGACAATTGGGACAGGAGCGAATCGCAGGCGGCTGAGGCTGGGCTCCCTGCTGTCTCTACTGTGGCTGTGATGCCCTAGTATGCTGCTCCGTCTGAGTGGTGTTCTTCTTTGCCACCTTCATCTGCTTGCTATGTTTTTCTCCACTCGACTCTCTGGACCTCTTACTGCTTCCCACTTCCTCTCTTCTAATGATGTCTCTTTCAATGCGATAGCAGGCGCCTAACAGTTCTGCAAAATTCTTGGGGTTTGCATTGACCAACCATGTGCAAATTCTTGGGTTCAGACCCCTCTCAAACTTCAGCATTTTAGTTCTGTCATCATTCATCGTGGATGGCTGATATCTTCCCAGGGCCGTGTACCGATTTGCATAATCAGAAATAGTCATGCCTGGTTCTTGCTTCAAGGATTCAAACTCGTGCATCTTTTGCAGTGTGACAGAGGGCGGAATGTAAAACTTGTGGAATTCTTCCAGAAATTTCACCCAAGGTATTGGCTTCAGCAGGGGTTGCAGATTTTTCTTCCACCACTGGTTTGCTTCCCCAATCAAGAAAGGCCTGATCACTTGTGCTTTCATGTCATCGGGAACTTGTATCAGTTCAAAGCAGTTTTCAATCTCATCAAGCCATTTTTCGACAGCATCAGCATCCGCATCTCCTTCAAAGGCAGGCACTCTAGCTTTCTTCATCTCACCGAAAAAGAATCTGGGCCCTAGTAGCTGTTCCTGTGGCTGGGGTGGAGGAGGCGGTACTGCCTGGTTGTTGAGCATCGCCTGCCCAACCTGAGCCATCGTCTGGAAGAAAGCCTGGAATGCCGCCATGTCGGGCATCTGTGGAGCAGGGTTAGGTGCTTGTGGCGGGGGTGGTGGTGGTGCTTGGACATTCGGGGATCGAGCGGGCGCCAGCATCACCGACTCCTGTGATTCATTCACCGCAGGCCGGGCCCTAGCTGGTCTGCCACGGGGTCTAACCATCTGCACTTTCACAGAATTTTTCCAAATTATTATGTTAGGCCAAAATTGTCGGGTAATAATTATAACAAAAAGGAAAAAAAACAATTTCACTTTACCCAGGTTGTTTCAACTAAAGTATCCTTATCGGGTTGTGGGCAGGTAGAGTTACCTACACCTGTCTACCCAATCAGAAATCTACGAGAAATAATATCCCAAATTCCGGGTTACGTCTCCTAGTCTAAGGCCATCTCTCAAGCTAAGATCATAGCTTATACTTCTAGGATCATCACTTAATTTCTATGTTCTGCCACAGATCTAGAGTTTGGTCTCTGATACCACCTGTAGCGCCCCGCACCCGGCTATGCTCCTGGTACGGTGCACCCGCCGTACTTGATTAAAGAAAGTACAAGGCGTCGATGTGAATCCGCTACATTCTCAAGAGTGGGTCATAGATTACCAATAAAACATCAAAGGTGGCGATAAACAGGCAGTATTAAAACATGAGTCATCCATCGTCCCTAATGTCATACATTTTACAAACCATGATAAAAGTTCCAAAATAACCCAAGTAATCCATAACACAAAAAAATCAGACTATAGAAGTCCTAGCTGCGAGCGTCTCTCACGGGTAGGGCACCTGTGGCTCGTCCTCAACATACTCTATCTCTGGCTCCTGAGGCTCTGAAAAACAGTAAATAAGGAGTGAGTGATAATTCACCCAACAAGTAACCCTCTATCCTACTTTAGACACATTAGAACAACAAATAAGATAATTCTAACTTATGTTGATAAGATTTAATTATAATTACATACCTGTCGGACTGAAACCCTGCCTGTTTCTGTTGACACCATAACTTGCCGTTTTACTTCTCGTTTAAGCCATTGATTTACATCTCCTAATGGTCTTTTTAGATTCTACCTTGATGACCATGCCATATAGCGTGATAATATGAAAAGAAAAGTAAAACAGAATAGTACAGACGCACCAAAATGGAACGAAACGGAACAGATCAGAACAAAACATAACAAGACAGTATAATAAGGCACGGCCTTCGTTTTACCCTGTATGATCAGATTGTCCTCCTACGAGTGATTCCGTCCAGAACAGAACAATAACCCGTCTACCTCCTAACATACTGAGGATGTTACATACGGGTCCAGAAAAATACCTCGATATCAGGTCCAGAGTAGAGTAATACCCCATATGAATCCAAAACAGAACAATACCCCGGCTACCATAATAGGATGTTACGCTCGGGTCCAGAACAAAATAATACCTCATATGGGTCCAGAACAGAATATATACTCTGATATCGAGTCCAGAACACAATAGTTACCGGAATCAATCGTAAAGGTAATTCATTCACCACGGGTTTTCTAGAAACTCATATGTTTCCTTTCCATAACAGAACTTTTATTCTTTAAACCATATCATGATATGCATATGGTGAATAGTGTGACAGGTGTTGGGTTTCCACTCCAAATGCTTCTGAGAACAATTCTATCATGCATAGGATACATTACTCAATCAAAAGGTGGTGCTGAAAATTTCAGCAATTCATGTGAACGCCATTTCCCTCGTTCGGATCAGTAAATGGTTCTATCATGCTAAGCTCCTTCGTAATCTAATTAATATAGGTCACCTATTATTTAATCCTGAATTATACACATGACGGAGCGATATAAGAGTCAGAACCGATCTAGTTCACCCTATTACCGAAACAGTCCTCTGTTTTTGTTTCCTTCACATTTATGCATTTATTTGGTTTCTAGCAGCTTCTTTTCGACCGGAATTAGTCGCAGGTCTATTAATTTAGGCTCCTTGAAGTCCTTCTGTGAATTTAGAGTGACGCAATTCAGTTTTTAAAGGGCAAACCGGACTGTTTGCCTATGGTGTCAAAACAGTCCCCTGTCTTGCTCCTACACGGTTTTGGCAGCCTTAACCGCCCCTCATGCCATTTTATCGTTATCAATAAGCTTCAATCAACCAAGATTAAATTTATCTATTACATTTTGGTTTCCTTTTCATTCTTTAGCATGATTCCCGCCTTTAGTTATTCGGAAAGGCGATAATTGGTTTGCATTCAATATTCTACTAGCTTACATCTTTGCTTCTATGTTTTTCTACTTCTACTTAGTTACTTATGAAATTATACCTTTATACGTTACTTTTATTTAGTTCCGATTAGTCATGACTAAGTATTAAGGTCTCATAAACAGGTTACACATAAAGGTTAAATCAATACAACCTCAAATGAGTGCTCTTCTTATGTAGCAAGGTTTGAGTTCAAAGAAGCTTATGAGACTTGGGTGTGAGGTTAAAAATAAATCTTGTCCTCTTTATTGAGTGGTAATTAAACATGGAAATGGTTCTGAAGCCATTCTACAATTTTAGAATTTAGCCCTTTATTTTCTGAAGTTTGTTCCTTCCAAAACCGTGGGTTTGAACCGTGTACTCTTCGCTTTGTCTTCTACACATTACCTAGAATGTTCCACCCCTTGCTAAGTTTTATTCCTTCAATTATTTCTAATTATTTGTGTGGTGTTCTACTTAATTTACCTCTTAAGTCATTCGTAAGCCATGTCTATTGACATGCAAAATAGTCCCTAAAAATTCAGCACACTAACTCATTGTCTTTACCACTGTACATTGAGTAAGTTGATTTTTCCAAAATGCCTGGGACCCGTGATATAGGAGAAGGGTAGAACCTCTAATTCCAACTTATTTCTCTTCATAAAAGGGGCCATTAGTCTAGATGCAAAATGGTATTTCTATATCCCTTTGCATGTCGTTTAAATTTCACCATAACGATTATTCTAAAATCTCTAACAGGTTATAATCATATTATGAGAGCAACTAATGCAAGATTTAAGTCTTTGCTTAACAAAAATATCTTATTCAAGTTCCCCTATGTCTAAAGGAAGAATCAAGGGGCACTTGCCTTCTTGAAGATGAAGCCTTCACTACTTGGACTTTCTTGAAGCTTTGAAATCCACCCTCTTCTACCTAGGTTGATACACGGTTTTTGCACATTATGTATATGAGTGAATATATTATTTATAGGAGTTGTTAAGGAGCTTGAATGGTGTAAGAATCTTACCTTAGTAGAGTTGGTTGTTGATTCAAGCCCCCTTCTAAAAGCTCCTTCACTCTTTGAGGTTGAATGTTCTTTTTATGTTGGAGTATAGGGTCAAGACATAAGGGGTTAGGAGGAAGAAATGTCTTAAAGTTAGGAGAATGGAGATCATGGGAGGAAGCTAAGCACTTACCTTAGTTTTGGATGGAGTGGCCCTTGAAAGTGGCTTGATTGTGTGGCTCCTAGGTTATCCTCTTGCAGCCGAAGGTTAGGGAGTATAGGAGGAGGAAGAGGATTCTTGTAAAACTTAAAAAGAATTTTGAGAGTAGGGAAATTCTTTGTATGTGTTAAACAACATTTGGTGAGAGGGTAGAAGAATTTATAGCCTAAGAGAGGGGGTGTATTAGCCAGTCATAGAAAAGGTGGGGGGTTGGGGTATAATCACGTTTCTCTTTTGCATGTAGGTTGTGTAAAGGTGAAGAAAAGGTGGGTTATTTTCCAAGGCTACTTTTCTCCTTTTTCATAAAGTTTGGTAGCTTTTCTTTCCTTTTTCTAGAAAGGCATGGAAGATGATGGAATCTTCCATGATAGCTTGGGCACGTTTCCTATATGGAAAGGGGCAATTTGATTTTTGCTTTTCTTTGTTTGTTTGTTTTGTTTGTTTTTTTTTTATTGGACAAAAGAATACATAATACTACATAATGCTTTTAGGAAAATGGAATAATAAATTAATTGGATAAATTATAATTTGCTCAAAACAAGTTTTCGTTGCCACTTGAGTAAAAGAAATCAATGTTATATGGTTCGGATGATTGAGAGGTACAATTGCGAACGGGGTGGTTGCAACAATATAAGTCATGGTGATGAAAAACTTATTACGACACGTTACAAGGTTCTAAACCAAAAATTGTCGTATCGGGTGGCTACCGAAACTTGGCTAACGTGTCACGTACTTTCCATGAATAGATGGCCAGCCCCTACACTTCAAAAATGGCCACAAATTTCGTGGCTTTTATGGTATATTCAGCCATAAAATCATTCCATGTTGGCACACACAAATCACCCCCAATTACGGCCAAATTGTGAAAATTTAAAATTCAATATTTTTGTCACATGGGGCGGCACTTTTAATCAGCCTTTAGAGCTGAATATTCAAGTTATTCTATGTATATTATGTGTGACATAATATATATAACATGTGCAAAAATTTTAAATTTAATCGGAGAAAAATCGCGTAATCGACAAAAGTCAAAAATTCGATTTTTTACGAACACGACACATGGAACGTTTTTTTTTTGGCATGGCATGTAACATGTATCTAGACACTTTTTACATATTCAATAAATACTAAAGTGTTGTACACAACAAAAATCATACTGTATTTGAGACTCGTATGAAGTAGGTTAATGAAATATTGGATATTCCAAATGCATTTTTGTTAAGTTTTATTAACTCTTCCTTAATTACACTTTCTTAAAGTGAATAATATAAGAAATAGTATAATACTCCAAGTATGTATTATGAAGCATGTGAAATGACAATTTTACCCTCCCAAGATTTTTAGAATTTTCAGCCACAAGGGTCTTGGAAACTCTAGGGTATTTTAAATTCTTAAAAGCTAACTAACTTTTAGTAGCCTCTTAAAGTAAGCCTAAAAGCTTACCATGGAATTGAATGGTCTATTAATTGTGTTTCAAGAATTTAAGGAAAAGTTCCCTCCTTCTTCCCCCTTCAACTGCCGGATAAAGGCATGGATAAGGCATCTATGAGATCTCTTTTTATTTAAATGCCTCAACTAATCACTTTATTGATTATTCAAAAAGGCTTCACACATAAAGTGAAGTAGTGTATTATTCCAAGATCGAAGATCTTACATTCTTTTCACCCTTAAAGCCGTAGGATGCAAGAAATGAAGGATCCATGGATCATTTTCATCATAATAATTCCAGTTAACCATTTTTACTTGAAACAACTTTTCTAATTATCCTCAAAAGGTAATAAAAGAATAAAGAAGCCTATGGAAGCCCCCTACCGCCGGATTACCCATGGTTAATCTATGGTAACTCCTAAACAACCTTAATTACTTTTCTAACCCATCCTAAAAAGTGACTTAAGGAGTAATTGGGATAAAGCAATTAAGGAGTAAATGAGCCTAAAGCTACCCTCTAACCACCGGTTAGCTCACCATGGTTAAGCCAAGAAGACTCCATCAATAACCTTAGTTACTTTTTCTTAAACCTACCCCAAAAAGTAACTCATACAGGAATTGGGTTTAGGCATTAAATGATCCTCATGATGGTGTCCCTGCAAAGGAGAAACATCCCTTCTTCTCCTTCTTTAAACCTCCTGCCAACCCCCTCTTGGATAACAAGAAAACACTTTCAAGAATATCCTAGAAGCTCCTCTCTTACAATACCTTCAAGAGTTACCCCAAACAAGTCACTAAAGAATCATTAAAGTCTTAGGCAATTCCTTCATCATCATCATTTCATATGGCTATTAGGAGCTAGGAGACTCAAGGCTATCTTCATCTTCAAGCTCCAAGGACTCATCTAGGTAAGTGCATTTTGAATTTCCTAAGTGAATTCCATATTTGAAATGATAAAGCTCACATGGTACCCCTCTTTTCTTGCCAAAAACCGTGACCTTCAATGGTCACTAGGTGGAGATTTTTCAAGCTACTAAGAGGAGCTAACATCTTGGTGGATTGAAATCATTTCAATCTCCATTTAAGATCCATTTTGGTAAGGGAATCATAGCCTCAATTTAGTTGTTTCTTCATTCAAAATAGTAGCTAATGTTAATCTCTTTCCCCTCCCCAAAACCGTGTGCTATGTGTTGAAGTTGGAGGAAAGCTTCAATCTTTTTCAACCAAGGCTCAATCTAAGGAAAGTTCTAGCTCAAAGAGACAAGTACACTCTAAGAAACCATGACTTATTTGTGAATTGTATGTATGAATGAATAGCCTTTCTAAGATGTGAATCTTAGTTGGATATTTTAAGTGCTAAACATGAAAACCTAGTTATTGTAAGGAAAAGTGCTGCCTTGATGTATGATTTTCTATATGAATATGTTTTTGCTCAAACTAAAGAGTGACATGAGATCTACTAGGTGCAAGATACGGCTGTTATGATGATTATTTGATGCATAAACTAGCCTTGTTGAGAATGGACTCTATGAAGTGCGAAAGGCATAAAAATGGCGTGTGCTATGTGTATGTTTGCAAGGCTGTTTTGGCGTGACATACGTGTAGCCTAAAGATTATCATGAAACTGGAAATGGTTAGTTCAAAATAGGTATTTAGTTATTAGTAATACATTTTAGAGAAATATGGTTATTTGGAAAGTAATGGACAAGAAAAAAGGTAAATTTACTGGAGCTGGAAAGTTTTAAGTGGTGTATTGTATGGCCTGAAAATGAACCTTAGGAACGTGCAATTCAGCTAAATTTTGGCAGGGTGGTAGCCTTATATGTTTAGTAAAAGTGAGAGGTGGAATTACGGAAAAAGGACTTGTGGTTTGCCTTTAATAAAAATTGTTGTAGGAGTAGGTCACTGCAGTCCCAGTAAATACCTTGACTTAGAAAAAAAAATATTTGACCCCCTTAAGTATATTTGATTGCCTTGAAAATTTTACAGTACTTACCTAAGACATATAGGAGTATGTTCATGGGAGGAATTTTCTTGAAATTACTGTTTTTACGGGGTAACAATTAAGGGAAAGTCACGGTACAAAATCTGGAAAACAGGGCCGCAGGGTATAGTGTTTGTTGAGGCCTTAATATTATTTAATTGGACTTGTATGTGATGTTGGGCCTTTAAATATTACTTCTTAGTGTATTGGCTATGTTTCCAGGTTTTAGCCTTAATTGGATAAGGCTTTATGGCCCACGAAACTGAGGTAAGAACGGGTACTGCACTGCTGGACTCAGCAGTACCCCTCTTTAGTAAATTAATGATTTGATGGTTTTATCTACCTCGTAATGTTACAGAATTTTTATGGCATGTAGATAAGACTTCATTATGTATGTGTGGCATAAGTTTATGAAAATAGGCCCTAAATTGATGATTTGGTGGCTGCATGAACAGAGTGTTAATGCTGGAATATTTTCCAGCTTAAGGGACAACTCCGTATATGTATTGTGTGGTGTATTTAGTCATGAATTGCATGTTGCATATCATGCATTGCATTGTCCCCATTTACATAATTCATGAGACTGATTTTTATGCCAAAGAAATGAAGAAAAGCTCTTTTTGAAAGAAAGATTTCAGTTTTTGAAAGAACGACTCCTATTGGTACCAATAATTCCTAGCCAGGACAACCCGCTCCAGATCTGGGGTTGATTGATCTGATGATGATTATGACCGTTCAGGTTCCGGAGAGAATAGATCTGATGATGATGATTATGACCGTTTAGTCTCGGAGAGAATAGACATGATGATAACGGTTTATGAACATTCAGGTCCGGAGAGAATAGACTTGATGATGATTTATGACCGTTCAGGCCCAGAGAGAATAGACATGATTACGATGATTGACTGTATGACCGTTTTTGGATCTGGAAATAATAGATCCGAAGGGAATGATATAACTGCCTCAGATGTGGAGATAATAGATCTAAACACTCTCTATTCTCGTTTTATGATGATGATGTTTTGAAAGACAGAATGATCGAATTTATCCTCATCTTATCATGTTGCACATATTTGCATATTCATACATGTTGCATTTAATGGCTAGTTGAATGCTAGATGTGTTGTTACTTAGGTTACAACCTTATTATGTGCGGTCACTTAAGTTAGGTTTTTTATTGTCGCATAAGTCATGATCTTATTTCCTGTGCGGGTAATGGATTGAAGGTCAGGTATGGTGGGAATCCAAATTCTTGGGATTTGGTTATTGTGTATACTTTCTATTTAATTCTGGGTTATTTATGGTTTACTTGCTGGTGACTTTGTCATTCACTCCCTTATTTTTCCTCCCAGAGCCTGCAGGAAACGGGGTAGTGTGGATTGACGATAAGCCTAGTGTTCCATACCCGTAGATGTGAGAGAGGATGACAGCTTAAGGATTTTATCATGATGGTTTATGTTTGATGGCCTTATGTTGGAACAAACATTTCAAACTTCTCTTTTTATTTTGCGGACATGGTTGTAGTGTCATGTCGGATAATTCGGAATGTTTTATTTAAAAGTTTTTATTTTGCCTAAGTTTTGCTTACCTGTTGATATGTAGGCATGATAGTCCATAAATTTTGTTATGGACTATGACATGTTATGCATTGACGCCTGGTACTCTCCGTAGTGAAGTACGACGGCTGCACCGTATTCGGGCAGGCCGGGTACGGGACGCTACGTAAAGTGTTTTAGAATATTCAAATTAGGGCTGATTGGAATGTACCATATGTGTATAATTATTGTGCACTATTTTACAAAGTTTACAAAAATAAATTCAGCACATGTTCAAGCTCAATTCACATGCCTACTCAGCCTTGATGGAGCCTATGTGGAGCTTAGTTGGCATCTTGATTGGTGAATAAGGGACTACACAAGGTTAGTGACTTAATGGAGAAAGCTACACAAGGCAATATTTCAAACTATGTTACAAATGTAACACATGGTTAAAATTCAGCATGTGAGAAATTGATATGGACCAAATTTGAGTCTTGATTTTAACAAATTTGCTTCTCCATTTTCAAGGGATTGTGTGATAATATTATGGTAATAATTTGAAGATCTTGAGATTTAGCACAATGCTGAAAATTTCAGCATGTGTTGCAAAGGTGATGGCCTCTTGGCTATAATGGAGACAATTTTCTTTGCAAATTATGTGGGATTAATTATGTGATATTTGGCAAGGTTTTTACCATTAATTTGGCACATGTTTTAAGTGATGAAAAATCTCATCCAATCAAGGAGTGCCAAGTAAGCAAGGCCAAGACAATCAAACAATCAAGTTGTGCCAAGTAAGCAAGTTGATATCACATCTATACAAGACATTCTTCCAAGAACTTAAAAGAGAATTTCCAAGGTGAACAAAAGCCCTAGAGTGTGCGGCCAACCTCAAATAAAAAGGAGAAGAAGAGCAAACAAAAATGCAAGACAAGTCTCACAAAATCTAAAGTGCAAAAAGACTCTCTACTCTCTTCTTCTACATTTCTTTCTTCTCCTTCTCTCTCAAGCCTATTGTATCTATATTCAAACATATTGTATATGCTTCATTCATACCACCATACACGCCCTATTGTTGTAAATGGTTGATCAAGGTGTGATCAAACCTTCATCCGCTCGGTGGTGGTGTTCGTAATCATTGTGATTGCTTGTTTCGATTGTAAAAGGTTGGAGTTGGTGTGTAACTCCATCAACCCTGTATGGTAAGGTGTTATTTTGTTTAGTGATAAATGAGGAAGGTGTGCTCGAAGACTGAAGTAGGTTGATTTAACCGAACCAGTATAAAATTCCTTGTGTTCTTTACTTTTCTGCACAGTACCTTCAGTTTCCTGCACTTTGCATCTATTTCATCGCAATCTTAAAAATAGTAAACGAATTTCAAAAATTGTAAAATTTTGCAGAAACATAGCCACATCTTCTAAGTTTCATTTGACGCAAGTTTCAACCCTTTTGAGCAAGTATAAATCATTCAAACGGTAATAGATCTGAGACTGGTGCAATCTGATTCTCAGACTTGAAAAGGTTGAGAACTTGAATGTATTTGACATACTTCTCAAAAGGAATTTTTCAAAACTGTTTCAAAACAATTAAACACATATAGTAAGGTGTTTGTCATTAAAATTCCAGACCATTTGGAGTTACGGATTAATGGAAATAACTTTTTTAAATCAGGCTACTGTTTCTGACAGATTTGCGCAATCTGACCACAAACAATTTTTCAAACGGTTAGAGGTTGAATTTTCATCTGAAATTTTTAGGGGATACTCAAAACATCTGAGAGTAGAATCTCTCCAAATTTCATAATTTGTGAAGGTCTGTAACCTAGTCTTTCAAAGGTTTCAAATAAGGATCTGAAAACAGAAATTGTTTTCAGAAGTTGGCTTTTTGGGTCAAAATATTTTAAAAACCAAAATTTCCGCACCCACTCTTCAACCCCCCTTCTAGTGGTGCCTTACAGGTCCTACACAACCTTATTCAAGAAATGAACAAATGCCGGCTGTATAATCAAAGCTTATATAATATATGAAATATAAGAATGATAGGCTTGAGGCTAAGAGAAAAAAAGAAAGGAAGAAGAAGAGAGTAGTCTTGCTTTGGACTGGAAAGAGTATGCACTTTTTCTTTTTTTTTTGTCTAGCACCATCTTGCCTCTTTTTAACACATTGTGGCCGCCCCTACGGTTAGAATTCTTCCTTGAAAGTTGTCTTGAATACCCTTGGAAGATTTATTTGTGTAAATGATGACACAACCTTGCTTACTTAGGGCAATATGATTGGAAGGATGACTTGTCCTTGCCTAGTTGTCACTTGTTGATTGGTCAACGTTAGTCCACCTTGGCACCCTTTACATCAGCTGTAAATTCTTCAATAAATCTGAGACATGTGTTCAAAATTAAGGTGAATAATTACCATATAATCACAATTAAATCCCCTTCAATTTTGGAATAAAATTGAAGACAAAATTGAACCAACATTTGTCCATAACAACCAACATGTGCTGAAATTTCAGCATGTGTTGTATTTTGAATTGTTTCCTTGTGTGTTGCCTCTCCAATGTCACCAATCATGTGTGGCTTATTTTCCACCAATTCATATGCCAAATAAGCTCTACCTAGGCTCCAAAAAAGATGAATCTGGCGTGTGAAATTCCAGCACATGTGCTGAATTTTCTTTTGGTAAACTTTGTCAAATAATGCACAATATTAACACATATATGGTAAATTGTAATGAACCTTAATTTTAATTTTCTAGAACACTTTAACATGTCTTGAATGTGTAAAAATGTCTAGATACATGTTACATCAGTGCCAAAAATGTTCCATGTGTGTAAGTTTTTAGAAAACCGAATTTTCGACTTTCATCGATTATGCGATTTTTCTTCAATTAATTTCAAACTTCTTACACATGTAATATATATTATGTCACACATAATATACATAAATTGAGATGTATATTCAGCACCAATACTAAGTAGAAAATGTCCCATGTGTAAAAATATAATTGAGTTTGAATTCTCCACAAATCTAGGCTAAATTGTAGGTGATTTGTGTGTGCCAACATGGTATGACTTTGTGGCTGATTGTAACTTGTGGACCACGAAATTTGTGAGTAATTTTGATGTATATAGTCTAGCCATCTTTTTATGGCAAGTACGTGACATGTCGGTGAAGTTTCAGTAGCCACTCGATAACACAATTTTCGGTTATAACCTTGTAACATGTCGTTATAATTTTAACGTCACCATGACTTTTAACATATGATATAAGACCTGAATATACTCATAAATATGAGGTGTATATAGTGGTGTGACATCGGCGTATGTTTATAATATATGTGGCGTGTCGGTGGTACGTCGGAATATAAGTATATAGTGCCTTTTAAAAAATATGGATATATATATATATATATATTATATATGAAAATGCGTGTGAATGAACGGCATGAGGAGACTTTCCATTTCCAATTTGTTGCCATATAGCTCTCTCCAAATATGTCATCATTTAATGAACTAACTGAACTAGTTAGTTCATTAACTTAAACACTCCACTTAATGAACTAGTTTAGTTTATTAATTATGGCACCTGAAAATAGTACAAAGACAACCAATGTTTGCCATATGATGTAAGCTTTAACGCTTCATGGCTTGTTAGTACGAGAACAATATATGTAAGCATATAAAGGCATTTTTTCACATAAATGTGTCAAGCAACAATTTAGTCATGCATTTCATAAGCAAGTAACATTTAAATCATGCATTTGTAAATCACTCAAACCCTTTTTCTCAACAATCTCCCACTTTTGATGATATTCAAAATAACATTGGTTCATGATTTAAATGTGATCGCTCCCCCTCCAATTATGCACAAATTTGAATTTTGAATTTTATATCATGCTCTCCCTTAAATTATGTTTCTCTCTCCCCCTTAAATCATGCTATTTTCTCCCCCTTTATTTCGTAAATGTCATCAAAAGCATAAGTAAGAACAGGAAGAAATAGCAGTTTATAGCATACCAAAAATCATGCATTTCTAGTGTGTTCTTAAGGGTTATTTGTTCATCCCTTTGCAAAGTACCTTTTGGTACCCAAAATTGGGTGACCTTTCTTGGTCTTACAAAAGATGCAAAGAAAGATGAGGAAGCAATATAATAAATGTTAGGTGCAATTCCATTTGACCTATGGCTGAGACTACCATCATGCTCATGATAAGATTTTCGTTTTTGATATGCCTTTGTGTTAGTGTGCATGATGCATGATCTAGATGCATTTGTGTTGTATGAGTGTCGTATATGCATCAATGGTTACCTTTCATATCTATATGGCACATGATTATACTTTGTATGTGATGAAAAAGAAGGAGTACAATGAGATATAATGGGTTGTGCACTAGACATCTTCTTAGGCTGCGTAGTTGCATGCGGTTTATTAGATGAAGATAAAATAAAAATTTGTCGACTTGCGTTGTACTCTATTATCTTCAATGTATCCTAGTTCGGTTTTATCACTTTCATGCTTTTGGGAGGAAATGAGACGATCAGGCATGCTCGTACCCGAATAGAATTGTTTTACGGTCTTCTCTAGATCTTCTTTTCTTGATCTAAAATCTAAGATCTCAGCTTTGATTACAATATTTTCGGATTTCAAGGATTGAATTTCAGATCTCAATGAAACAATAAGATTAGACGACTCTTCTTTTGAATCGTTTAATTGAGATACAAGATTTGTGTTAGAGGACTCTAACAATTTCTTTTCTTCAATTAAGCATTTCTTTTCTTTTGTAAGTGTCTTAGAAAGCTTATGTAATTCAAGGGATTGAACACACAAATCATAGTACGATGATTCATAATCGGAATCAGAAGCAGAATTTACCTCATTAACAAAAGGTGGAGGCTTTTGGCTTGACATAACTTCTTGTTCGGTTTTCTGGCTAGTGAATACTATCGCACAAAGATTGTTGAACCTTCTTGTAGTGAGTGTGCATGTGCCTTGATACCACTTGTAGGACCTGTGTAGTACCACTAGAAGGAGGGTTGAACAGTGGGTTCGGAAAATTTGGTTTTTAAAAGCTTTTCGACCAAAAACCTCACATCTGAAAATAGTTTTTTGTTTTTAGATACTGATTCAACTATTTAAATGACTTAGTTGTAGGCCTCCACAAATCATGAAATTTCGTGAGCATGCACTCTCTAATGTTATGAGTGACTCACAAAAATTTCAAATCAAAACTCCAAGCCTTACCCCTTGAAAATACGTTTTTATTCAGATTGCGCAAATCTTGCAGAAACTGTACTACGAATTGAAAAGTTCATTCCTATTAATTGGTAACTCCAAATGGTCTGAAAATTTTATGATAAGACCCTCAAGATATGTATTTGAATGGGTTAAAACAATTTTGTAAATTTCCTTTATGTCAACCACATTGATGTTCTCAATCTTTGCAAATCTGAAAATCAGATTGCACTAGTCTCAGAACTATTAATGTTTAATTGACTTATATTTATCCAAATGAGGTGAAACTTACGCCAAATAAAACTAGGATGTGTGGCTAAGTTTCTGCAAAAGTTTATGATTTTTAAATTTTTTTTACTATTTTTACCGTTGCAATGAAATCAATGCACAAAATTGGAAACTGAAATTAAAGTGTTGAAAAGTAAGAACACCAAGAATTTTATACTGGTTCAGTAAAAACAACCTACTCCAGTCTTCGAGGACACCTTCCTCGGTTTTTTCTAAACACAGAAAACCTTACCACAAGGGTGACTGGAGTTAAACACCAACTCCACCCCATTATGATCAAACAATCAAACAAACCAATCACGAACACCACCACTGATGAAATGAAAGCTTGATCACACCTTAATCAACCTTTTACAAGAAATGAATGAGTGTAGGTGTTATAATCAAAGCCTATATAATATATGAAATATAAGAATGATAGTCTTGAAGCTAAGAGAGAAAGAAAGAAAGAAAGGGAGAAGAAGGGAGTAGTCTTGCTTAGGACTTGAAAGAGTATGCACTTTTCTTTTTTTTGTTGTCTTTCACCATCTTGCCTCTTTTTATGACATTGTGGCCGCCCCTAGGGTTAGCATTCTTCCTTGAAAATTGTCTGGAATACCCTTGGAAGATTACGTTGTATAAATGATGACACAACCTTGCTTACTTGGTGCAATATGATTGGAGGGATGATTTGTCCTTGTCTAATTGTCACTTGTTGATTGGCCAACACTAGTCCACCTTGGCACCCTTTATATGAGCTCTAAATTCTTAAAAAATCTGAGACATGTGCTCAAAATAAAGGTGAATAATTACCATATAATCACAATTTAGTCCCCTTCAATTTTGGAATAAAATTGAAGACAAAAATGCACCAAAATTCTTCCATAACAAACATTTGTTGAAATTTCAGCATGTGTTGTATTTTGAATTGTTTCCTTCACCAATCATCTGTGGCTTATTTTCCACCAATTAAAGTGCCAAATAAGGTCCACCTAGGCTCCAACAAAGCTGAAAATGGCGTGTGAAATTCCTGCACATGTGCTGAACTTTTTTTGGTAAACTTTGTCAAATAATGCACAATATTCATACATATACGGTAAATTGCAATCCAACTTAATTTGAATTTTCTAGAACACTTTAACATGTCTTGAATGTGTAAAAAGTTTCTAGATACATGTTACATCAATGCCAAAAACATTCCATGAGTGTAAGTTTGTATAAAACCGAATTTTCGACTTTCGTCGATTACGCGATTTTTCTCCGATTAATTTCAAACTTCTTACACATGTAATATATATTATGTCACACATAATATACATAAAATGAGGTTTGTGTTCAGCACCAATTCTTAGTAGAAAACGTCCCATGTGTAAAAATAAAATTGAGTTTGAATTCTCCATAAATCTAGGATAAATTGTAGGTGATTTGTATGTGCCAACATGGTATGACTTTGTGGCTGATTGTAACATGTGGACCACGAAATTTGTGAGTAATTTTGATGTATATAGGCTGGCAATCATTGTATGGCAAGTACGTGAAATGTCGGTGAAGTTTTGGTAGCCACTCGATAAGACAATTCTCGGTTTATGGCCTTGTAACATGTCGCTATAATTTTGATGTCACCATGACTTATAACATATGATATAAGACATGAATATACTCATAAATATGAGGTGCATATAGTGGTGTGACGTCGACATATATTTATAATATATGTGAAGCGTCGGTGGTACGTCGGAATATAAGTATATAGTGCCTTTTAAGAAATATGGATACATATATTATATATGAAAATGCGTGTGAATGAATGGCATGAGGAGACTTTCCATTTCCAATTGTTTACATATAACTCTCTCCAAATATGTCCTCATTTAATGAACTAGTTAGTTCATTAATTTAAGCACTCCACTTAATGAACTAGTTTAATTCATTAATTATGGCACCTGAAAATAGTACAAAGACAATAAATGTTTGCCATATGATGTAATCTTTAACGCTTCATGGCTTGTTAGTACGGCAACAACATATATAAACATATAAAGCATGTTTTCACATAAACGTGTCAAGTAATAATTTAGTCTTGCATTTCGTAAGCACGTAGCATTTATATCATGCATTTGTAAATCCCTCAAACCCTTTTTCTCAAGCTGTGTGACTCTTAGGGGCGAGTGACTCCATGATATAGAGCGGGATATGCGTTGACTTCACGATACGGAGCATGATCTACGTTGGCTCCACGATACGGAACGAGATATACATCGACTCCATGATACAGAGCAGGATATATATTGAATCCATGATACGGGACAAGATATACGTTGACTCCATGATACAGAGTGGGACCTACATTTACTCCGTGATACGGAGCGGGATCTATGTTAACTCCATGATACGGAGCGGGATCTACGATGGCTCCATGATACAGAGCGAGATACACTGACTGCAGGATAAGAGCGTGACCATTCAGGGTGTTGACTCTATAAAACAGAGTGATGAGTAGGACCCGGGACATGCATAGCATATCATGGATAGAAATAAGCATGTTGTGTGAGATAATAATGTTTTTGTGTGTGACACGGTAGTGTGAAAGGACATGCATCATGAAGTTGCGCATTTCATTTGGATGCACTAGTGTGTTTTTATCTTACGTTTCAGTTATTGTTGCTCTTTATGTGTTTATAGATCGGTTATTGCTTTTGTTTATGCATTTATATATTTGTTGTTATTTTCTTTACGTGCTTATGTATTTTGTAAGTATGGTTCCTTTCTAGAAAAAGACGGGTAACCTACGGGTGATTTTCCAACCATTCACCCCTACTACTACTCCCTCCACGGGTGAGCGTGAGTTCGATTATACCTTCGTAGAAGACGAGTCAGACTGGGCAAGTGAGCTTTGCAAGACATTTCAGGGATTTGATGGATTTTATATTTATCTCATCTTTTATTTGAATTTTAGAATTTCGATTGACATATTGGGTTTTGTTAGCCCTAAACATTTCATTTATTTTCGTATTGGGATTATTTACAAATTGAGCTTCACTTTTTCATTATTGTTTACGCAAAAAATTTCTATGTTATTACTGACATGTAAGAAGTTTGAACAACGCCTTGTAGTTCTCGTAGTGGACTACGGCGGATGCACTGTTCCTGATGTTAGGGTTCGGAAGCAGGGCGCTAGAGGTGGTATCAGAGCCGAGGCTGCAGATTTGCCTCCGAAACACTGGATTAACTAGATCACTTAGACATAAGCTATGATCTTTTTCTTAAAATGACAATCTTACCCTTAAAGAACAAAGTATACTTAAGAGATGATCTTAGAGTTGAGTTATAATCGGGTTAAGGGGTGTGATAGTGTTCTTTTGTTTTCTTTTGTTTATTTACCATTTTACCCCTGAACTTCTTCATACACCCATAAGTGATTAGAAATTCCTAAAATACCCCTCCAACTTAGCCTGAATTCAAATAAATAAATATTTTTGACTGTTCTAGTTCTAGAAAATGCCACCAAGACATGACCAAGCTGGTAATGGAGGTAACGGTAGCAATAAAAAACAGAATCAGGGGGCTATTCCCCAAGCTTTTGTTGACACTATGGCCATCATGACGAATATTTTAGCACAACAACAATAATAGTTGAATCAAAAAACAGCCTCCTCCACCACCAGAGCAAGGGCTGAGGTTTTTCTCAAGGAGATGTAGAGTTCTCAGGCTCCTACTTTTAGAGGGACCTCTAAACCAGAGGAGGCCGAGATTTGGTTGAAGACAATGTTGGAACATCTCATATTGCTACAAGTACCTGTTGATTTGAGAGTAGAGGTGGTTATTCCGTTTCGAGCTTGAGATGCATAGGAGTGGTGGCATAGTGTGGAGGTACGCCTAGCACCACCGATTCTTTGACCCAGTTCCAGGAGGAGTTCAAGAAGTTTTACGCGCCAGACAGTGTGATTCTCCTGCGGATGGCAGAGATTTAGGCCTTGACTTAGGTCAATATGAAAGTGGCTGAATACAACGACAGATTTCATGAGCTGGGTAAGTATGTGCCATCCACCATGGGAGATGAAAGACTGAAGATGCTGAAATTTAAAACGGGGCTCAGATCATAGATCCAGATAGCAATAGTCATTGCTAGACCTAGGACATTTGATGAGATGTCAGAGGTATTAAGAGGGGTAGAAGGCGACTTCAAGAGAGTCGCTATAGAGGAGAGGGCCAAAAGTCCCCTTGATGAGACTGCCGCTGTGAGGTCCAAACACTGGATAAAAGTACCCAAAAGACAGTTTGGAGGACCCCATGTTAGACCACCCCGCCCGTAAATTTAGGGGAGTGTTATACGGCAGCTACCACAGAGGGCTACAGGACTGTTCCTGCCATGTACACATTGCGGATGCACACATCCAAGTAAGTGCTGGAAGAAGACAATGGTTTGTTACAGGTGCGGAAAGTTAGGGCATTATGCAAAAGAGTGTGCTAAGCAGAAGGCAGCATCATAGACATTGCAGTCATAGACAGTCCAATCGAAGGTGTGACCAAGGACCAATACCAGGGTCCACGTGATGACCGACGCAAACGTCAAGACAGCCGACGATGTTGTGATAGGTAACTATTAATTAAATAATTAATTTTAAATTAAAACATGTAATGGGGAATATTAGTGCTATGTGAGTAACCCTGAAAGCGTTATGTATGATCCTAGTAGATAAAGCCCTTACCAATGTTAGTGGTGTAAGCCACTCTTTTATTTTTAAGAAATTCGCCAAGAAGCTAAATCAGTGCACCTGAACTAGCACAGCCATTAGGTTTGGAAAGGTTTGTCATTTACAGCGATGCATCCAAAAGAAGATTTTGATACGTCCTTATGCAAGGAAGTAGAGTTATTGCAAATGCTTCACGCCAGTTGAAGCCTTATGAATAGAACTATCCAACTCATGATTTCGAGTTAGTTGCAATGGTATTTGCACTTAAGGTATGGCGTCATTACCTATATGGAGTGAAGTGCAAAGTATTCACTGACCATAAGAGTCTCAAGTATCAGTTCACACAGAAAGAGCTGAAAATGCGTCAAAGGAGATGGTTAGAGCTATTGAAAGATTTCGATCCGACCATTTGCTATCATCAGGCTAGGCAAACCAAGCTGCTGATGTGTTGGGTAGGAAATCAAGCCGTGCCAGACAGACACCTCTGGACAGAGAGATTGGGTAGTTAGATTTGGACATCATGGATGCTACAGAAAATATTCCAGCAATGCGACTCTAGAGAGAATTGCAATGTTGTATATTGATAATGTCGTCAGCTTGCATGGAGTCCAAAGGTGTAATGTCTCGAATTGCGACCCGAGGTTCACCTCTGCGTTTTGGTCAGCATGAGAGAAGAAGAAGGGCACTGAGTTATGGTTGAACATGTCATTCCATCCCCAAGCCGATGGTAAGTAAGAGAGGATGATCCAGACATTGGAGGATAAGTTGAAAGCATGTGCATTAGACTTCAAGGGGGAATGGAATAACATGGTTAAGTTGATTGAGTTCCCTTACAATAACAGTCACCGAAGTGCCATCGGCACGCCACCATTTGACACTCACAATGGACGTAAGTGTAGATCACCTGTGTACTGGGACGCAATTGAAGAATGCGCTATCACTCGACCAGAGTTAGTCGAGCATACCAATGAGAAAGTGAAGATTATCTGTCATAGGCTCAAGACTGCTAAGGATCGGAGCAAGAGTTAAGCAGATACTAAGAGACATCCGTTGGAGTCGTAGTGGTAGGAAAAGTTACCTTAAGGTATCACCCACTAAGGATGTGATGCGGTTTGGAGAAAAAGGTAAACTAAGTCCTTGCTATATAGGTCCATATGAGATACTTGATCGAGTTGGCACTTTGGCCTAGTGTTTGGCATTACCCCTGCCTAGGCTCAAGTGCAGAAAAAGTTTGACGTATCACAGTTGAAGAAGTACGTTCCGGACCTAAGTAGTGTGTTGGATGCTCAACCACTGAAAGTGCATGCTGACACTACTTATGAGGAGACCTTTACTCTGATCGTGGACCGCAATGATCAAGTATTGAGACGTCGGATGATTCCTTATTTGAAAGTTTAGTGGGCCAACAATACCGAACATGAAACGACTTGGGAGGTCAAAGAGCTTATGAGCGAGCAATATCGACATATGTTCGAATAAGGAACATAAGTATTAAGGACAAAACTTTTGTAAGGGGGAGGAGTATTATATCCAGTGTTTTTAGAAATAAATAAATAAATAAAATAATTAACAATATATATATAATATATATTTTTTTATAGAACGAAAATTTTATTATGAAAAGGCCTCACTTTTGGCGGAGGAAAACCATATTACAGTGTCAGAGTATGCGAATAAATGAAACAACGAACTAAGTATGACATATCTCCAGTCGTATATGATATGCCGCATTAAAACCTTGCCAAGTAAAACCACCCTTATGGATAAAACCTTGGCGAAGGAAAAAGCGTACATATTTATACGGCTTTCACTGATATGAAAAGAACGTAATAGTGTGTACAAAACGATGATTGTTGCAGACGTTTGTGTGAGCAGTATGGGTCTGAAGGCGTTGCAAGAGTCGCTGCTTGGTCTTGGCTTTCCATGAAGAACCAAACCTCAGAAGACGTCCAGGGAGAAATGAAGTTAATGACAGTGATTAACAAAATAATAGAAAGCGGGAAAGACAAGCACATACCGAAGCCGCCTTGGCAGATGTTGTGCCAAGGCGACAAAGGGATGATATGACTCGCTAGGTGGGTCTCAGTTGCAGGGTCCTCAGATGCAGGTTGAATTTGTAGCGCGTCCGTGATAAGCCTCACCACCATGATATGGAATTTAATCTCAAGATAATGGAGAGAGTATATCAATTCAACAAAAATGTGAAAAACAATAATCGTAAGCAGAATGCCTAAATGCATACCCAAGTCGCCTTGACCAAGGAGCCAAGGCAACAGTGGTATAGTTCCAGCACCATGAAATCTGAATTTCTTCGTCATGCCATTAACGCTTGTATAGCATATGATCCAGCAACACAGTCCTCCAATGACCGATGAGAATGTAGGGATGTGACATGATAACCAGGTTGCTCCAATGAAAAGAAAATGAGGTATGTATGTGAAAAAAACTGCATAAATTGTAGACAAATGGATAGTCAACCATACCATGCCTGCCTGCATCCCTAAGGGTACAGGCAGTAAATCTGAAACAGCGACAATCCATATGGAAGACTGGACAGTGTCAAGACACACGCAAGTGAGCAGAAGTGAGATCCAAAGAGACTGCCACACGTACCAGTGAAGGCAAAGTATTCGAAGTATAATGTTGAGTACGTGGGTATAACATTGCATGTTGTGCTAAATAATGCGCCGCCATGTTTGCCTCGCGATAAATGTGACTGTAATTAAGACGATGAAGATGAACCATCGAGTGAAGCTGTCGAAGATGATAGTTCCCATGGACAATGTGCTGCCGTGTCAAACGATCGATCAACTGGGCACAATCCGACTCTATGATAATTGTACGGTAGCAAGGAAGGAAATAGAGAAGCCCAAAGACAGCAGCTTGAATCTCTGCATGTAATGGTGTACATGGGGGAAGCCCAAAAGAAATTGATCCTAGGCATGAACCCATATGATCCCGCAATATCGCTCCTCCTGCTGCATAATGTCTACCCACAGCAGCATCTACATTTAAGTTAAATCGACCAGAAGGTGGGGCGACCCAGCGAATTATCAGCGGTCGGGGCTGTTGAAGAGCTGGCAGCCAACGGAAAAGCTGCTATGAGCCAGTAGAAATTTTAGTGCCTGCAATTTTTTTGCCACAAAATAATATCATAATGTATGGAGTGCCGAAGTGAAGTATCCGTTATATGAGTTTTGTCCCCATAGACCATGGAGGTATAAGCACACCAGATTTTATATACAATAATCGCTGGGATTACTATTTTGTAAACTCCATTGAGAGAGGAAAATGATGAACGATACCACCAAGAAAGAAGATACTGACGAACCCGTAATGATGTTGGGAGGGGACAGTGTAGCTCACTAGCAAAATAGTGCCATATGGGACGCACATAAGAGCAATATAAAAAGACATGATCCACCGTGGCGGACTGGCGTTTGCAGAATGGACATTGCGTTGATGAGCCATTAGATAATGTCCAATATAATCCTCAAAAGGTAGTGTTGAATTAAAAAGACACCATAAGAACAGTCGTATAGGAGGAGAATGATGCTTGGACCAAATAAATGTTGTAGAGAGCAGTTTGGGAGAAGGTGTCTGGCAAATCTCATAAGCACTCTTTAGCGAGAACTCCCCCAGTTGCGTTGGTAACCATGAGAGGTGGTCACCCTGTCCATCAGTATGTGTTAGGCAGAAGGAATGATTGTGGCAAATAATTTTCCATATGGGCGAGTCCGTTAACCGTGGAAGATAATCTTGACGGTGTCCATATTTTGCATGCATGTATTTGCTCCATAATGTTGAATTTTGGTGATACGACCACCAGATGCGGCAATGATATGCTTTTTGTAACATATTCATGTCCCGAAGACCTAACCCTCCCTCAGCCCGTGGCTTACTAATCGTAGTCCAGGAGACCCAATTGTGTCTACGTCCCCAATAGAAAGCAGCCATTTTGCGATGTATTATCCTGATTATCGATTTTGGTATGTCGCCCGCCGCGATAACATGAAGTGGTAACGCGGCGATTACTGAGTGCAACAATACTAGCCGACCTGCTGCAGATAGTAATTTGGAGTGCCGCCCTTGGAGTCTGTCCTCAATATGCTGCAGTAACGAAACACAATGTTTGGAACGGGTGATACCCTTGTGTAAATAAGAACCAAGATAACGGAATGGAAGACCGGAAAGACGCATGCCTAGAATATTCGTAAAAATTTGGCGTTGATGTGGAGTTACCCTGGCAGACGGAATAATACTGATTTTTTGGAAATTCACCTTTTGACCTAAAGCAATTTCATATTGTGTGAGAAAAGTATGGAAATGTTGTAAGTTCCGCTGTGTACCTCGGAGAAATATCAGTAAATCATCTGCACAGGCCAAACGTGTAATTGTAAATGGGATGCGGCCCATGCGGAAAGGTTGCAACACGCCAGCTGCTGTCAATGCCTTCAAGCCCCTGCTAAAACCTTCAGCTGCTAAAATAAATAATAAAGGAGATAAGGGACCCCCTGCTTAACTCCTCTATACGGCTGGAAAGGTGAAGATGGCTGGCCATTGATTAATACTGCTAATGTTGTGGCACTCAAATGGTTCAGAATGATACGAGTGAAAAAAATCAGAGAAACCGAATGCATGTAGTATTAACTTCAAATATTCCCAGCTAACCCTGTCAAATGCTTTCATCATATCTAACTTGAGGCATAGTTGTGAGCCACCTCTATCCAGCATATGAATCATCTCACGAGCCAATAGTACTTGAGTAGAAATGTCCGTACCTGGAAGGAATCTCGTTTGTTCTGGAGATATTAATCGTGGCAATAATGTACTCAAACGGCTAGCAACAATTCTGGTACAGACTTTGCTTAAGAAATTAGTGAGACATATAGGACGATAATCATCGAAACTAGCAGGGGAGAATTGTTTCGGAATCAAAGTGATTAATGCGCTAGCCATGACTGTAGGCTGAGGAACACCAAGGAAAAATTCATGTACCGCTTTAACAACGTCTGTGTGAATAATTGACCAGCAAGATCTATAAAAGTTGCCATTAAAACCATCAGGTCCAGCAGCACTATGAGGGTCCAAATGCCAAACCGCTGATTTTACCTCTTCTGGCATTGGGACCTGCGTTAGGAAGGCATTGTCCTTGGAGGACACTAACGATGGAATGTGTCGAAGAATATGATCGTAATTGGCGTAGGCTCGTGTGCAAATAAGGTTGTATAAAAAGATACTGCTTCATCCATGATATCATCTGGGGCAGTACAAACAAGACCGACAGTGGTTTGTATTTGTTGGATCCTGAGGTTTAAGCGTCTCCCTTTAACAATACAATGAAAATAACGGGTGTTTGCGTCTCCTTCCTTCAGCCATCGGACGCGTGCCTTTTGTTTCCAAAAATGCAGTTCATAAGAAGAGGCTTGAAGATATTCCGCCTTGGCTCGATGATACTCTGTCCGATTTCCTCCGTTGGCTGCATGTCCCAAAGTTGTTCAGCCCGTGTGAGAGTAATTTCGGCCTGTTGGACATTGGAGAAGATATTACCAAATATTTCTTTGTTCCACCATTGCACATCCTTCTTAAGCTTGAATAGCTTTGTGTAGAAGCCATACATTCCACCCATAGTTGGATAAGAAGCCCAAGCAGCACGCATGTAATTATGAAAATCCGGATGCAATAGCCAAGAGTCTAGAAACCGGAATGATCGACGTGTCGGAGCTGGACTTATTCGGCATAAGAGTAATAGCGGGGTATGATCCGAAGCAATGCGGGGAAGATGTGTAAGTTGTAGGTCTTCAAATTTGTCTTGAAATGCAGTATTGAGAAATAACCAATCTAATCTCCGGCGAACTCTTCCGAGGCCCCGACCATCAGTCCATGTGAATTTGGAACCATGAAACGGTGGCGACATCAAACCACATGATTCTATGCAATCATTAAAATCCTGCAAAGCTGGGAGTGAGGGCTGAGACCGTCCTTCATGATCCGATATAGAGCGGAATGTATTAAAATCTCCCCCCAGCACCCAAGGAAGTGTAGAATTTTCAGAGAATGTACATAATGAAGCCCACAAAGAACGACGAAGAGATGGAGTGTGATTGCCATATACTTCCGACAATACGAAAGTATACTGAAGGTGCTGATATAACAATGTAAAATGGACCACTTGTGCTTCATCCTTCACTGTTACCAATGTAAAGTGTGAGTCACGCCAGAAAAACCAAATACGTTCAGACTGTGAAGCATATGAATTAGAAAACCCGAAATCCAAAGCATAACAAGAAATCGTAACTGATGCATGTTTAGGTTCTATTATAACAAGTACATTTAACCGATGATCACGAATCAACTGATGTAGTCGTGGCTTTGAGGCCCGCAGACCTCTTATACTCCATATCATAATATTCATTGAGAGAGAGTAGAGTCACTTCCCTGAATTGCATATGAAGCACTACGCGTAAGAATTGTAGATGGTGGCAATGGAGGAAGATCTTTCTTTGCACGACGCTTTCTGCGTGGAACAACCTGAATAAAGTCCTCGGCTGACTCTTGTAGCCGCGAGATTAAGGTATCCGTGTCAGGCGAGGGAGGTAGCAGCTGCATGCGGCGGGCTACCTCTTCTGGAACAGTAGGTATCTCAAGGTTATCTGCCACAGGTAACTCATTATCGGATGAATGTCCAATGTCACAGGTCTCTTGATTCTCCCGCAGTGGCTCCACAGGCTCCTCAGGTGAGGAGATCCGTCTTGGGTGGGATGATCCTGAGGGTCTTGTGTGTCGTTCGTAGGATGATCATTCACTGGAGGAATTGTTGGCGCAGCTGGTTTCTTTTTCACTGGTGTCCAGCATTGGGCTGGAGGTCGACGTGGAGGCGGTGGAGGAGGTGGCGGTATAGTCGCTGCAGTTGGCGGAGTGCATGACGAGACGGCATGTCCTAACCATCGACAGGATGTGCAAAACAAAGGCAAATCCTCATATACTATGGATTGCAGAATAAATCTCCATTTTGCCTGTAGATAAATCTTTTGTGGCAATTCCTTGGGAACATCGACTTCAACACATACACGTGCAACCGAGGGTCGTAGTCCATCTGTTGTTGCTACATCGAGTTTGATGGGGCTTCCAATCGGTTTAACAATTTCAAATAATGCCTCCTTTCGGTGAAGATGGATAGGGAGTCCAGGAAAGGCTATCCAAACCGGTACTATCGGCACATCAGTGGACGGATCAAAATCAACTGTCCATTTGGTTATACGCATATGACATCCGGATATATGCCATGATCGTCGATAAAAGCATCGTAAATAATCTGTTTCATTTCGAAAATTTAGCAGGATATGCATCTGATCAATGAGAGTGATACGAAGATCCTGATGAAAACCTATTTTCTCAAAAACATCTCTGATCACTTTCAAAGGAGGTCTCCCATACCAAAAAGTACCCACTAACGAATATTTGAATGGAGCAGCAAGTTCATCAATTTCAGAATCCGAAAACGAGATTAAAGGAATACCTTTATAACGAGAAACAGTTTTTGGCGAGATGTTGATGGACTGAGATGAAGTGTCACTGGACACGATTGCTGCAAATGACGGCGGCGGCGCAGTCATTCCGTTGCGCGATGAAAATATCGATGATAGCAAATGATTAGAAAGAAAAACATTCCACGCGAGGGAGTTAGTGAGAATTGGCTAAGTGGAGTGAACAGCCGGTGATGGAGACGTATTTGCGGTATGCGTTCAGGCAGCGGCGGCGGCTCACGCCGCTAGTCGCCTGCGATCGCTGCTTGTCGCCTGCGCCGTCATTCCCAAGACTACTCAACAATATATATATATATATATATATATATATATATATATATATGTATATATATATATATGTATATATATATATATATGTATATATATATATATAACATGATTACTGATATATATACCCTCTGGCGAAAACAGGTGATGATCGGCGTCCATGGTTACTAGGCCGGCCGGAAGCCTCAGCTTCCGCCGACATCTTCTCCACTCTCAATCATTCTTTGCAAGTTAGCACCATATTTCTTCTTTTTTGTCATAAAAAACCAATCTTTTCTGTTGGCAATGGCGGAATCAACTACTACAAACCCTACGGGGTTGCCGGCCAAAAAAATGTTTTCTTCGCTATTCCACACGTCCTCCTCTGCCATGATCCCTCCGAAAACAGTGCAGAAATATAAGGGGAGTCCGATGATTTCATTTATGGACGAAGGAATTGTGTCATTAGCGGAACCATACAAATTCTCATTGGTTGGGACTTTTTGGTATGGCAAGCCTCCGATCACCACAATCCGCTCGACAATGGACAAAATCGGTTTTCTTAGATCGGTGCAGGTCGGTCTTCTGCATGCTAAACATGTGGTATTACACTTTCAACAGGAACAAGATTATTTGCGATGTTTTGCCCGACGTAGTTGGATGATCGCAGGAAAGTATATGCGAGTCACAAAGTGGACCCCTACGTATGATCCCACCATTGATGTTCCAATTGTACCAGTTTGGGTGTCCTTCCCAGGCGGCCTCCCATTGCATTATCATCAGAAATCTGCGTTAATGCAAATAGGCAAGATGCTGGGTGATCCAATGAAATTAGACACGGCAACAGTGGAAGCAATAAGACCATCAGTTGCACGTCTATGTATTGAAATTGATGTTTCAAAGGAACGTCCCAGCAGAGTTTTTATTCAATCATTGAACAGGGTGGTGCAGCAACAGGTTATATATGAAGATTTACCCTCATACTATTCGAAATGCTTCAGGCTGGGACATAAAGCTGCGGACTGCAACCAGAATAATGAAGGAAAAATCGTTGAACTTCCACCTGCTAAGGAAACTCAATCGCAGGCTAAAGATTATATACAAAAATCAAAAGACACTGCAAAGGCGCAACGGTGGACACCGAAAAAAACTCTGGATTCAAATCCACAGCAGAACAAGGAGACTAATGCACTGTCCGGTTCCCCGGACTTCACAGCACCACATATGGTCTCATATGTTCAGGATCTTGCAAGATTACAGGGAGTGGATGATAGTTTTATGGCAGATATCTCCCATCCAACCAACTTGTTTTCAATCTCAGACAGTGAAGTCACTCCGGAATTATATGAACCGCATCCACCGGGAACCATTGATCCTACGCCTAAAGAAATTGTTACAGAAATTCTTACTGATATAATGCAGGCTGTTATCTCTAATGATCACAACCCAACTGAGGATGCTCACCTAACAACTCCCACAGCAAATCCTATTGACGACCAGTTTCAGGTTCCCCCTCGGCTTCTTCGTCGTCATCGTCGTAATTTTGAGCCCTCTTCACCACCACACACAAGATCAAGGGCGGCTATCTCCAACTCCCTTGACTGTTTATCAACTCAATGAAGATAATGATCTGGAATGTGCGCGGTATCCGTACTTCTTTACCATGTTTATTATCATTACAACGTAGACATCATCCGCATCTTCTAGTAATTATTGAGCCTAAGTTACGACCATCTTTGTTGGTACATTACAGACTACAATTAGGTTTCACAAATGCATTATCGGTTTGTCAGGATAACATTTGGATGTTTTGGAGTTCGTCTTTTTTGGCTTTTGAAGCAGACCGAGTTGGTGTTCAAAATCATTCACTACAATTACAGTGGCTGCCCACTGGAGTTTGTTTTTTCGGTACATTCATTTATGACTTACACACTGCTGCTGCGCGTCGTCCGCTTTGGGAAGATATCCAAGAGATACATTCTTTGATTGATTTCCCATGGCTACTAGGGGGATTTCAATACCTTCTTAACATTAGACGAGCACAAAGGTCGTTCATCTCCTTCTCTTCGAACATTACATGACTTTAATAATTGTGTTTCAGCATGTTCGCTGCAATCAATAGCTTTTCAAGGTACACCATTTACATGGAGTGATGGCAGAGGACTTGGACGGGTTTGGAGACGGCTAGATAGATATTTATGTACGTCAAATTTTTTTGATCTCTTTGCCACAGTCTCGTATCAACATCTCAATAGCACAACATCGGATCATTGTCCTATCTACCTTCAATGTACGACAGAATGTCCAGCTAGGACCTCTTCGTTTAGATATCTGGATGTATGGACTACACATTCCGACTTTGAGCAGTTTGTTATACATCATTGGGGCTCCTTTACCACAACGGGAGGTATGACGGGGTTCTATAGCAAACTTCGGCAACTCAAGCAGAAGTTAAGGCAATGGAATAGGGATGTCTTTGGGAACATTTTTGATGCTCTTGATCATGCAGAACAAGAGACCCTCCGTTATGAGAAAGCATATGATCAGCAACCGTCTGAAACGTCTCGTGCGTTATATCATCGTAGCATGGTTTCATTAGTCCAACAGCAGCACCAACCTAAATTGTTCTGGAAGCAAAAAGCTAACGTAAAATGGATGGAGGACGGAGATGCCAACACACGGTATTACCACCAAATTGTAAAAGAAAAACGTCGGCGGCAAACAATTAGCAGAATATTAGATTCCAATGGTGTGGAATATCAAAATATTGCTGATATTGAGAGGCAGGCTGTCCACTATTACCAAACATTATTTACAGCAGAACAGTTAACGGATCTGTCATCTTTGCTACAGTATATTCCCACCATACTAACGCCGACGGACAATGCCATGTTGATGCTTATTCCGGATCTTCAAGAAGTACAAAAAGCAGTCCGGGATCTTAGCCCAACCAGTGTAGCAGGTCCTGATGGCTTCCCCGGCTCATTCTATCGATCTTTTTGGAATTTTATTAAGTCTGATGTGCATAAAGCGGTTCAAGAATTCTTTATTGGTGTGCGTCCTCCTCCCCAGCTTGCAGCGTCGCTTATTACACTTATTCCAAAGGTATCGAATCCACAATCCTTTAATGATTTTCGTCCTATTTGTTTGACTAACTTTATTGCCAAGGTCATCAACCGTCTTTTAGCAACGCGCCTATCCGAGTTTCTTCCAAGACTTATATCTCCGGAACAAGCAGGATTTCTTAAGGGCCAGGGAATTACGGATCATATTCTGTTAGCTCAAGAAATGGTTCACATGCTAGATAAAAAAATTCATGGAGGACATGTTATAGTTAAACTAGATATGGCTAAAGCTTTTGACCGAGTGGATTGGACATATCTGCGCCATCTTTTATTGAAGTTTGGCTTTGACGCAAAATTAGTGCGTATGATCTTAAATAATTTTTCAGCCACTAGATGCTCAGTACTCATTAATGGAAAACCGGTGGGTTTCTTCCCAGTCACACGCGGGGTAAAGCAAGGGGATCCTCTGTCCCCTTTGCTGTTTATCTTGGCTTCTGAAGGATTCTCACGTGGAATGAATGCATTAAGAAATTCGGGGGACCTACGTGGTTATCAGCTGGGACGTGTGCCACATGTCTCGCATTTGGCCTTCGCAGATGATTTGGTGGTCTTTCTGAATGGACAGCATCTAACATTCGAAAATTCTGGAATTTTTTGGATATCTATCAGTCTGCATCGGGACAATTGGTAAATTTTCATAAGAGTCAAATAGTGGTGGGAAACACAGTTGACGGCTCTAGAGTGTCGAATCAACTTGGTATGCGGTTGGTTTCATTACCCATTCAGTACCTTGGCTCATACTTATATAAGGGTATCAATCGTTCACGCTACTGTACATCGCTATTACACCATTTTGATAACCGCCTTAATTCTTGGTCATCGAAGTTGCTCTCCATGGCTGGTAGACTTGTCTTGATTAGGTATGTTTTGGCGACAATGCCCATTCACATCATTGCAAGCTCTAGATTGCCTAAGAGCGTTATAAACACTTTAAATAAGAGAATGGCAGATTTCTTATGGAATGGAAGGCATCATTGGATATCCTGGTCACAAGTGTGTCAACCATTTGAGAATGACGGATTGGGTATACGCAATTTGGAATTCGTCCAAAAGGTATATGACGGGCAACTATGGTGGAAGTATCACACTTCTAATACACTATGGGCAACATACAGTCGAGCAAAATATGGTCGCAGGACAGAACTCTACGCACATATTTATGATTCATCGGTTTGGAAGCGCATTTTCCATATCCACAGCTATATGCATGAATACGTTGATCCTCACCCGGATGATTTTCAATGGTTGGCAGACTCGGCGGGCCAATACACTATCAAATCGGCTTATATGTTACTCCATTCGCACGCCCCATTATTTGATCTATCTAAGTACATCTGGTGGCGAACCTCACCCCCAGGGGTGAAGGTATTTTTGTGGCGCCTTTGGAGTCATGCTCTTGCCCTAACAAATAACCTTAGAGTATGGCAGGCTATATACCCATCACAATGTGCTTTCTACTTACAACGGTCAGATACGAGAGATCACATTTTCTTGCATTGTCCAGCAGTGCAACAACTGTGGACCCAGGTATCTTCTTTGTTTTTGGGGCCTATGCCTCGTCAAGCAACTATACAAGCTTATCTGCGTTGTTGGTGGCGTCGGTCTTCAGCTGCGACCATGCAGGGTCATTTAAGTGTGGTGGTTCCAGCTTTTGTAGCATGGGGGATTTGGAAAGAATACACATCTATAAAATTTGCTGATCAAAAATTTTCGGCTAATCGACTATATCAACAGATTCGTATGAGTATATACACATGGTGTGCATCTGTGCAGGGGCAGAAATTTGCTCAACCAATTCCTCATCTCATTACAACAGGGTTTTCCCCACATATAAAGTTATGACGACATCGTGTTGTTAAATGGGCATTGCCGCCTACAGGCAAATTAAAGTTAAACATCGGCGCTGCTGCTGGGCGAAAATCAGCAGCAGCGGGGGCGGTTCTGCGTGATGCCACTGGGACTTTTATCTCGGCCATCTGCTTTGCCTTGCCTTGTGTTTACCCAGTACAGGCTGAATTAATGGCTTTATGGTTGTCCCTTACTTATTATGCGCTGACTTATGATGAACTACATGTTGAAACGGATTGTCGCCAATTGCTACAATTTGTCCGTAATCCATCAAGATACACGAGATCACTACATTGGTCCATAAAATGTGCGGTTCACGTTTTGACTCTTAATGCATCCACTCTAGGATTCTGTCCTCGGGAGGCAAATACGGCAGCACATGCTGTAGCAAGGCATGGCTTTCATGCATCTGGAGTTTCTCACTATGCTACCATGTCTTCTTTGCCCAGTGAGGTACGAGCCAACATCATACTTGACACGTTACCAACGCTCCGACTATGATGAAGTGGTGTGCTTTCTTGGAGGTTGCCTATACCAGTCATTGGTGTAGGCAGCCATGGTATGATTTCTTTTCATTCTATGTTTTGTTTATCGGTGCATCCATATTTCCACTTTTTGTTAAATCTGAGGATCATGTTTTTCTTTTTTACACACGTGCTGAGGAACGACCAAGAAATAACTCTCAAGATATCTTCAACTTACAAGGCTACGTGTATCATTGGAGGTTGCTCATAGTCATTTGGCTATGGGCAACTTGGGTATGGTTCTATACTTCATATGACATCCTAATGGACATTGATAATGCGTTGGTTACTAATCCACTTTATCTACGAGGTTTTCCCATGGAGCGATGGAGACAAGGCTGCCATGTGCTACATCCACATGCCTATCAACACTACGTCTGCATGGAGCTTGATTTTCTACGATTTAGGCTGATCCATTTCACTACCTTAGTGTATTCTACGCATATTCAATCAGCTAGTCATATAAATATGTACGCTTTTTCCGTCGTCAAGGTTTTATCCACAAGGGTGGTTTTACTTGACAAGGTTTTAATGCGGCATATCGTATATGACTGGCGTTTACGCATACTTTCAGCGCTTTATGTGCTCTTTGTGTATAAAGACTTTCATCAGTTGTGAACAATGATGTAATATGGTTTTCTCACACCATAAGTGAGGTTTATTAATAATATTTTGTTGATTTAAAAATATATAACATGATTACTTTCCCTAAGTAAAAAAGGGATATGGATTAAATTTACAATTGGAATTGGATGTGCAATAAGAAACCTAAACCTAATCTACTTTGGAAAATCCTATACTCCACTATATAAACACCAATACCCTCTCAAACTCCCATCCTTGCTGCCGCCTTCTTGCTGCCCCCCATTCCTTTTCGATGCTGCCATTACACTCACACATACACCAAAAAAAAGAAAAAGAAAAGAAAATATAGCAAAACCCTAATTCTTCCCCCTTGGAGCAAGTTTGGCCACCACTCCCCTTGCATACACACATAGGCAGCCGAGTGAAGGAGAAAAAAAGCACGTAGGAAACTATTCAGCCGAAAAGGTAGGTTACCTTCCTCTCGTCTAGGATTGTCCGCACTTCGTGAGCTGAATCATGCTTGCATCGATTTTTATTTTTTCGATATATGCATGCTCTATGATGTTCGTATGTATGTGTATAATTGTGTGTGCGGTTGTGTTGTGCGTATGATTCGAAAAGAATTTTAGAGAATTGATTTTTATTAGAAAAAATGAAAAACTACAAGAATAGCCTTAGAAATAGGTCACATGTTATATCCTGAATTTTTTAAAATATATATAATAAAATAATGAATAAATAAAATAGATAATAAATTATAGGAATGTGCAGGTGAGTGCGTGTGAAAAGGGGATAACGGATGGGGGAATTATTTAAGTAAAAGTTGAATTTTAAATTTTAAATTCTAATTTCCTAAATCTACTCCCAATCCCCCCTAAATCTCTCTCCCCTTTCTAGATTAAAGTTTCCACGACCCCTCCTCATTCCATCTCACTTCGTCGGCCTCTAGAGAGAAAAAAAAGAAGAGGAACATACAGCAAGAAAGGAGAGGGAGAGAGAGAAAAAAAAAGAGAGAAAAAAGGGGGAAAAGGAGGAAGCTAGTTGCTCTTCACCAATCCAATTCATTTTTCTTCTCTATTTCCTCTCTTAATCTGCAATTAAGGCAGGTTGTCTATTCTCCTTTGTTTGGTACGGATCAAGCATACTTTGATGGTATAACTATGTGATTTTCTTTATTATTGTTTATTTTATATTCTTGTTGTAAAACATGTGTCGGTGATGAATCTTTGCTGGATTAATATGAGTATATGTGTTAAATTGATGATGGATGAAAACAGAGTGAAATCAGATCAAAAAGATAGTGTTTTGCATGTAGAATTTTAAAAACAAATTGCGTTTTGGCCTTAGAATATGTTTATCCAGTCCGAAATAGGTTGGAATTGGATTGAAAATCAATAAAATAGGTCTGACGTGCACGTTTCAGGAAGGCGAAAGGGCTCCATGTGCGGCCCCTGACGGCACGTCTGTACACGTGCTGATGTGTCCACCTCCAAAAGATGCATCACGTTAGACGGAGTCCAATGCAACTGGTTTGAAGTAAATCAGAGTTAAAACGAAGGTTTTATTGAGTTTAAAAAAATATAATTTAAATAAAAAAGGAAAAATAAAAAAGGGGAAATCTGCCTGGCTTGCTAGATGGACTAGGTCAGCCTAGTCTGATTTTTGGGCCAGACTGAGCGGGAAATTAATAAAAAAATGAAAAAAATAAAAAATAATAAAATGGGTTGGGCTGAGCTGGAATAAATAAATGATCGAACTTAAAAAGGCACCGAGCTGAGCTAAAAAAATAGTTGAGATGAGCTAGCCCAAAAATAAAATAAAATAAAATGGTTTGGGCTGAGCTGGAATAAATAAAGGGTTGAATTTTTAAAAAAACAAAAAGAGGCCAAGCTGAGCTAAAAAAAATTAGCCGAGCTGAGCTGGCCAAAAAAAATTAATTATTTTCAGAATTAAAAAATAATAAATAAATAGTAGAAAATGGTTTTAAACTCTAGAAAATTATAAATAAATTCTTAAAAATTCCTAGAAAATCCCAGAAAATACAAAATACTGAAATAAGTCATTTTCACACAATTTTCTGAAATTTAGTTATTCTGATTAATTAAAATAATTAAAGAATAATACGGAAAAAATAGAAAAAATATTAGAAAATGCCGAAAAATTTTATACAAGCCGTGGAAAATATAAATTAGGGTAAATAATGACTTTTCACCTTTTTTCACTAATTAAAGCATCATAAAACGAATGTCAGTGGACGTTAGGAACTTGTAATTGAATTCCAGAAAAATACCGGAAGTAGGATTCGCGTTACATTCATGGCACGATCATTGCATTGGTAGATAACTGTAACTAAGAGTTACAGAAAAGATAAAGTGAAAAAGGAATAAGAAAAGAAAAACGTGGTAGGTAGATTGCGACTAAGAGTTGCATAATGTGTGGACGGTGGACTGTGGCCAAGAGATGCAGACACTCAGGTAGACTGTGGGTAAGACCCATAGACACAACCTGGGAGTATGCATTGCACGGAAAAGATACGGACATATTGCATGACATGACTTTTGTTGCGTGTGATACGTAGAGGAAGACATGCATCATGAAGTTGCGCATTATTACTTGGAGTGACTTACTTTCCGCAGTTATTATGCCATGTCTAGTCAATATTTTGTATTATGTGAGTATGTGTGTATGTATCATTGTTGTATGCTTGTTCGTGTTAGATCAAGGCGGGTGCCTACTGGGTGATGTCATGTCAATCGCCCCTATCCCCCCTTCCAAGTAAGCATGAGGATGATTACGAGTATATCTTTGTTGAGGACGGGGCTGACGTGGGCAGAGTAGGCAGAGTGACAGCCGTGCATAGGAGCTAGAGAGACCATGCGGCCGGTTACTTTATGCTTTGGGTATTCACACCGACTTTCCATTTTACATTTGGTTGTAGACTGTTGACTTAAGATTGTAATGTGTCGAGTCTCGTCAATCCATGTACTTATGCATTACCTTCATCAGCATTGTTTATGGATGAAATTTTAAATTGAGCATTTATATTTATCATTTCTGCGAAAAAAATTCTACGTGTTCTCTGACGTGTAAGAAGTTAGTTCGACGTCTTTTTGTTCCTTTAGCAGACTATGGTGGGTGCACCGTTCCCGATGCTAGGGCACGGGAACGAGGCTCTACATGTGGTATTAGAGCTGAGGCTTCAGATTTGCCTCGGGAACACGAGATTAATTAGATCACTTAAACACAAGTCATAATTTGTTTTCAAACTCACGATTTTACTCTTAATAAAATGAAGTAGACCTAGGTTGTGATCGGGTCATGAGAGGTATGTGTCATTGGTGAGCTTTCTCTATTTTATTACCGTTATACCCTCAAACCTTTGCATGAGCCCCATAAATGCTCAAATCCCTCGATTACTCCCGTTCAATCCGAATTCTCGTCAAGGTTCGTGTAAAATCCATGAAAATGCCGTCGTGTCGTGAACAATCTGGCAAAGAAGGCAACGGTGGTTGTGGTAATGACCAATAGGATTAGAGGGTCATCCTCCAGGCATTGGCTGACACCATGACCACTATGGCGACCATTTTGACGCAACAGCGGCAGTAGCATTCGAACTAGCGGCTTCCACCACTGCCGCCACCAGATTTGAGGTTCTACTACAGGAAAATACAGGATGTCTGTAATTTGATGTTCAGAGGGACCCTCCACTGGAGAAGGAGGAGATATATGACATGGCCGTTAATAATCAAAGGACCGCATGTGATGAAAGTACAGCCGCGGAGGAGTGTAGGGCCACCGTCGCCACTATGTGCTCATTATGGATGCCACACTCGGGTCAGTGTAGGAGAATTATGCAAGTATAAGTGTGACACCTGAGACGTTTTACGAGAGAAGACACTGAGCATAGGCTGGCGCCACCATCACAACAGAATCAAGAGCAGCATAAATGGAAGCAAGGATCAGTGCTTGGATCCACGTGATGACTGATGCGGACGTCGGGGAGACTGGCGACATCATAGCAGAGTTCAACCGCCAGCGACCAAGTATCAATGACTCATCATCAGTACAGAGGATGTCGGTCAGAGATAAATGATCAGAGTTGTGCAGCAGAAGCGTGGCTTTCTTAAGTCACGTAAGTTCAGAAGAGTGGACCTCAGTGGATCTGAAGAAGATTAAGGCTATCGTTAAGTAACCCTGACCGACCAATATGACTGAAGTAAGGAGTTTTCTTGGTTTGGCCAGCTACTACATTAATTTTGTTCAAGGATTTTCGTCGATACTGGTGCCTCTAAGCAGACGGAAGCATAAGAAGGCGAAGTTCGAGTGGACGGTTGATATCAGCAAAGTTTCGCTTAGCCAAAAAAGTTAAACACAAGACCATAATACATAATTTTGCTAATTAATAATATCTACATGCACTGATCAATATAACATAACTTAACGACATATTTCCATATATCAAACCCGTACTAGAACATCAAGCATACAAAATCCAACACATTTACACAAAGAAACATAACACAGTACAAAAAAGAGATATCACATAACATAATGAACTATGAATATACAACAACATAAGTCAACAATATACACACACACACACATATATATACATAAATATATACACATATACATATGCATACAAATAAGGAAAAGCTCTGGCGAAAAAAGGTGATGATCGGCGTCCATGGTGATTAGGTCGGCCGGAAGCCTCAGCTTCCGCCGACATCCCGTTTTCTCCACTCTCAGTCATTATTCGAATGTTAGAACCATATTTTCGTCTCCTTTCACATAAAGAACCAATCTTTTCTGTTGGCAATGGCGAAAACGACTACTTCAAACCCTACGGGGTTACCGGCCAAAAAAATGTTTTCTTCACTATTCCACACATCCTCCTCCGCCATGATCCCTCCGAACACTGTGCAGAAATATAAGGGGAGTCCAATGATCTCATTTACGAATGAAGAAATTGCGTCATTAGCGGAACCATACAAATTCTCATTGGTTGGAACTTTTTGGTATGGCAAGCCCCCAATCACCACAATACGATAGACAATGGACAAAATCGGTTTTCTTGGATCGGTACAGGTCGGTCTTCTGGATGCTAAGCATGTGATATTACACTTTCAACAGGAACAAGATTATTTGCGTTGCTTTGCCCGACGTAGATGGATGATCGCAGGAAAGTATATGCGAGTCACTAAGTGGACTCCTACGTATGATCCCACCGTTGATGTTCCAATCGTACCAGTTTGGGTGTCCTTCCCAGGCCTCCCATTGCATTATCACCAGAAATCTACGTTAATGCAGATTGGCAAGATGCTGGGCGATCCAATGAAATTAGACACGGCAACAACGGAAGCCATAAGACCATCAGTTGCACGTCTATGTATTGAAATTGATGTTTCAAAAGAACTTCCCAGCAGAGTTTTTATTCAAGCATTGAACAGGGTGGTATAGCAGCAGGTTATATATGAAGATTTACCCTCATACTGTTCGAAATGCTTCAGGCTAGGACACAAAGCTGCGGACTGCAAACAGAATCATGAAGGAAAAATCGTCGAACTATCGCATGCTAAGGAAACTCAATCGCAGGCTAAAGATCATATACAAAAAACAAAAGATACTGCTAAGGAGCAACGGTGGACACTAAAAAAAAACTCTGGATTCGAATCCACAACAGAACAAGGAGACTATTGCACTGTCATCTTCCCCAGATTTCACAGCACAACATATGGTCTCATATGTTCAGGATCTTGCAAGATTACAGGGAGTGGATGATAGTTTTATGGCAGATATCTCCCATCCAACCCACTTGTTTTCAATCTCAGACAGTGAAGTCACCCCAGAACTATATGAGTAACATCAACCTGTAACCATTGATCCTACGCCTAATGAAATTGTCACAGAAATCCTTACTGATATAATGCAGGCTGTTCTTTCTACTGATCGCAGCCCAACTGAGGATGCTCACCCAGCAACTCCCACAACAAAACCTATAGACGTCCCTTTTCAAGTTCTGCCTCGGCTTCTTCGTCGTCATCGTCGTAATTTTGAGCCCTCTTCACCACCACACACAAGATCAAGGGCAACTATCTTCAACTCCTTTGACTGTTTATCAACTCAATAAAGATAATGATCTGGAATGTGCGTGGTATCCGTACTTCTCTACCGCGTTTATTATCATTACAACGTAGACATCATCTGCATCTTCTAGTAATTATTGAGCCTAAATTACGTCCATCTTTGTTGGTACATTACAGACTGCAATTAGGTTTCACCAATGCACTATCAGTTTGTCAGGATAACATTTGGATGTTCTGGAGTTCGTCATTTTTGGCTTTAGAAGCAGAACGAGTTGGGGTTCAAAATCATTCCCTACAATTACAGTGGCTGCCCACTGGAGTTTGTTTTTTCGGTACATTCATTTATGGCTTACACACTGCTGCTGCGCGTCGTCCGCTTTGGGAAGATATCCAAGAGATACATTCTTTGATTGATTTGCCATGGCTACTAGGGGGGATTTCAATACCTTCTTAACATTAGACGAGCACAAAGTTTGTTCATCTCCTTCTCTTCGAACATTACATGACTTTAATAACTGTGTTTCAGCATGTTCGCTACAATCAATAGCTTTTCAAGGTACACCATATACATGGAGTGATGGCAGGGGACTTGGACGGGTTTGGAGAAGACTAGATAGATATCTATGTACGTCAAATTTTTTTGATCTCTTTACCACAGTCTCGTATCAACATCTTAGTCGCACAACATCGGATCATTGTCCTATCTATCTTCAATGTACGGCAGACTGTCCATATAGGACCTCTTCGTTTAGATATCTGGATGTATGGGCTACACATTCCGACTTTAAGCAGTTTGTTACACATCATTGGGACTCCTTTAAGACAATGGGAGGTATGACGGGGTTCTATAGCAAACTTTGGTAACTCAAGCAGAAATTAAGGCAATGGAATAAAGATGTCTTTGGGAACATTTTTGATGCTCTTGATCATGCAGAACAAGAGACCCTCCGTTATGAGAAAGCATATGATCAGCAACCATCTGAAACGTCTCGTGAGTTATATCATCGTAGCATGGCTTCATTAGTGAAACAGCAGCACCGAGCTAAATTGTTCTGGAAGCAAAAAGCTAACGTAAAATGGATGGAGGACGAAGACGCCAACACACGGTATTACCACCAAATTGTAAAAGAAAAACGCCGGCGTCAAACAATTAGCATTCCAATGGTGTGGAATATCAGAATATCGCTGATATTGAGAGTCAGCCTGTCAGCTATTACCAAACATTATTTACGGCAGAACAGTTAACGGATCCATCATCTTTGTAACAATATATTCCCACTATACTAATGCAGGCGGACAATGCCATGTTGATGATTATTCCGGATCTTCAAGAAGTACAAAAAGAAGTCTGAGATCTTAGCCCAACCAGTGCAGCGGGTCCTGATGGCTTCCCCGGCTCATTCTATCGATCATTTTGGAATATTATTAAGTCTGATGTGCATAAAGCAGTTCAAGAATTCTTTATTGGAGTGCATCCTCCTCACCAGCTTGCTGCGTCACTTATTACACTCATTCCAAAGGTATTGAATCCACAGTCATTTAATGATTTTCGTCCTATTTGTTTGACTAACTTTATTGCCAAGGTCATCACCCGTCTCTTAGCAATGCGCCTATCAGAGTCTCTTCCTCGTCTTATATCTTCGGAACAAATAGGATTTCTTAAGGGCCAGGGAATTACAGATCATATTCTGTTAGCTCAAGAAATGGTTCACATGCTAGATAAAAAAATTCGTAGAGGACATGTTATAGTTAAAATGGATATGGACAAAGCTTTTGACCGAGTGGATTGGACATACCTGCACCATCTTTTATTGAAGTTTGGATTCGACGCAAAACTAGTGCGTATGATCTTAAATAACTTGTCAGCCACTCGATGCTCAGTACTCATTAATGGAAAACCGGTGGGTTTTTTCCCAGTCACACGCGGGGTCAAGCAAGGGGATCCTTTGTCCCCTTTGTTGTTTATCTTGGCTTCTGAAGGTTTCTCACGTGGAATAAATGCATTAATGAATTCGGGGGATTTACGTGGTTTTCAGCTGGGACGTGTGCCACATGTTTCGCATTTGGTCTTTGCAGATGATTTGGTGGTCTTTCTAAATGGCACTACATCTAACATTCGTAAATTCCGGAATTTTTTGGATATCTATCAGTCTGCATCGAGGCAATTGGTAAATTTTCTTAAAAGTCAAATAGTGGTGGGAAACACAGTTGAAGGCTCTAGAGTGTCGAATCAACTTGGTATGCGGTTGGTATCACTACCCATTAAGTACCTTGGCTCATACTTATATAAGGGTATCAACCATTCACGTTATTGTACAACGCTCGTACAACATTTTGACAACCGCCTGAATTCTTGGTCATCGAAGTTGCTCTCCATGGCCGCCCATACACATCATCGCATGCTCCAGATTCCCTAAGAGCGTTATAAACACTTTAAATAAGAAAATGACAGATTTCTTATGGAATGGAAGGGATCATTGGATATCTTGGTCACAAGTGTGTCAGCCAATTGAGAATGGGGATTGGGCATACGCAATTTGGAATTAGTCCAAAAGGTATATGACGGGCAACTATGGTGGAAGTACCACACTTCTAATACGCTATGGGCAACATACAGTCAAGCAAAATATGGTCACAGGACTGAACTCTGTTGGACCGTGCACCTGCAATAAACACCACTAGGGGGGGTGAATAGTGGTTGGCGGAAATTACACTACAACCCTTTGTTAAAATCCCCTTTGAAAACAGAATCTGAAACCACCTCAGATTCAGAACCCGTATTTCAAAAATTCACAAATAATTGTACACAACTCCAAAAATTATGAAACTTTCCAGAATTTAACTTCAATGAGTTAACAAGGCTCTGTTCAAAAATCAGACAAGAATAAGATCGTTTGGCCCTTCAAACAAATAAAAAGATTCAGATGGTCAATCTGGACAGAATTGGATAGAATGTTGCTGATTTTGTAAAACGTGTTTCTCTTTGAATACTAAACCAAAAAAGGTTGATATTTATATCAAAACACTCCTTAGGATGTGTAGATGAAGTTTCCAAAAAGCTCTGACCTTAAACAATTCTTGAAAAATACAGAATTTAAGTTTTCTCAAAACTGGTCAGATTGCAGCCAGATTGGAGCAGTTATCTTGCAAAGACTGAAAGACTAACTTTCCCTTGCTCAAAGCAAGTGATTCTTGTTGCAAATGAAACGTAACAGTCTGAAGTATAACTCCACCAAAAATCACGAATTTTGAAAATGTTTAGCTATTTTTTCAAATTGTGAGAAGTTGTGTGAAAACTGCTGTAAAAAACGGGCAGAAAACAGAAATAAAGAAACAAGAGAAGAACACTGAGGATTTATCCTGGTTCGGTCAATGTGACCTACTCCAGTCCCAAGGAACACCTTTCCTTGGATTTCACTATCAAATGATCACCTTACAACAAGAGCCAAGCTTGATCCTTGGGTTATACACCAACCCTATTCAAGACTTGGATAATCACCTCTATGCAACTCTTGGTTACAACACCTTTACCACCTATTGATGTAGCCTTATAAATTTGGCTAATCAATCATATAAATCCAACCCAAGAAGGTGTGTATAGTGTAGCTAGACAACAGAAAAATTGGAACACCTTAGCTACACAAAGTATGAACGAAAATATGAGAAGAGAATAGCAAGACAACAATCTTCAATTTTGTGTTCAAGTGTGTGTCTTCTCTTCTTCACCTTGCCTCCTATTTATAGTGTGAATAGATGGCATATTCTCTCCAACTTTTAGACTATGTGATGGCTGAGAATTTTGAATTAAAGCACCTCCATAATTATCTCCAACAACCTTGTCTCCATTACATTCAAATTTGAAATTTCAAGTTGGCAACTTTTGCCAACTAGCTTGTTTTTGAATTTTCCACTTGTCCAAAAGTCATAAAATGAGTACACCAGCTTCTCCACCTGTTTATGGACGTTTTTGATGTTGTATGTATGTATACCAACTCAAATTTTGTGAATAAAAAATAATGAATAAGTGTTGACAAGATTATGTCAACATATAACACCAAAATTGCTACTTTCTTCTCCTTTACATATTGTGATGAATCTTGCACCAAGGACACCTTGTAATCTCTAAAAGATGATAATTAATATCCTCTTATAACATATATAAGAGGGTCTTCAAGAAAAATTAGAATGTGACATCTCAAATCGTCACATATCCAGCTATAGTCAATAATATCATCGGTTGAGAGAATAAGATATAAGATCACCATATAATCTTCAAAATAATAATAACACAGCTCCAGAATGAAGATAATAATATGCTCAAGAGATTCCTTGAGTGAAAATACCAAAAATACCCTTTGGGGTAAAATGACCAAAATACCCCTTGTGTGAGAAAACTCCAGAAATGCCCCCGATGGTCAGAGATAATCGCAATACCACCTTTGTTATGATAAATAAGATAATAATATGCACTTGATATATTTTCACCATATGATGTTCCTGCAAAACTCAAAATACCAATTTTGCCTTTTTTGGTAAGTTGTAGAAACTTCCAAGGCACGTTAGTCACAAGGCAATAATAATCACCAAAAACACATAATAAGCACATAATGAACATGAATAATTCATATACAAATGAAAAAATCATTTTAACACATTTTAGAAAATTATTTCTAAAAACCCTAGACATCGATCGATCGAAGTGCCTCAGCTTCATAGATCGATGTCTCACATAAAGGTTCAGGCTTTGTCTCTGACCTACATCGATCGATCGAAGTGAGAGTTCGATGTACATCGATCGATTGATGTGTCTCAGGTTTAGAGATCGATGTCTCACAGAAAGGTCTTAAACTTTTGTGCCTTATATAGATCGATCGATGTGCAACAACCTGAGAGATCGATGTCAACTTGTTCAATTTTTTCAACTTTTGATCACATATAACACCATGTGTGATATTTTTAAGTATTCATCACTTAAAATCATGACTTTGAAAATTATCCAAACATATTTCTCAACATTCTCCCCCCTTTTGGATGATTTTCAAAATAACTTAACATGATTTTAATGTCACAACTTATAACCAAAAGTTTAACCAAATGTTTTCAACTTTTAAATAGTATGCCGCTCCCCCTCAACTCATACTCTCCCTTTTAACCTATGCTCCAAAATTTATACCATTACCAATTAAAACTTAGCATATGATTCATCATGACTTACCAACTAAAATCATGTTCTTATTCTATCTCCCCCTTTATTTTGCAAATCATGTAAAAGATAGAACTATGCAATGGTATCGTAAGTCATCATGCCTAATTTGGCTCGTAAGTTTTCAAAAGTGGCTTGATTAAGGGGTTTGGTGAAGATGTCAGCGATTTGGTGATCAGTTCTTATATGGTTTATCACTATATCCTCATTTTGAACATGATCACGAAGAAAGTGGTATCGCACCTCAATGTGTTTGGCCTTAGAATGAAGCACCGGATTCTGGGAAAAATTGATTGCACTTGTGCTATCGCAGAAAATTGAAATCTTATTCATTTTAATGCCAAAATCACTAAGTTGCTGTTTAAGCCAAAGTATTTGGGTAGTACATAAACTCAAATCAATATACTCGGCTTCAGTGGTAGAAAGAGCTTCACTAGCTTGCTTTTTAGAAAACCAAGAGATCAAATTGGTTCCTATGAATTGACATGTACCGCTAGTGGATTTTCTATCTAACCTGCAACCACCATAATCAGTATCACTATATGCGTGTAATTCCAACTTAGCGTTTCTATCATACCACAGTCCTAAGTGAGGTGTATGCTTAAGATATCTAAAGATCTTTTTCACTGCATTGCAATGTGATACCTTAGGACAAGATTGAAACCTAGCACACATACACACATTAAACATAATATCAGGTCTTGATGCAGTTAAGTATAACAATGAGCCAATCATAGACCTATAAAGTGTGTAATCAAAAGGTTTACCATTTTCATCCTTATCAAGTTTGGTACTAACACTCATAGGGGTAGTGGTAGGTTTCAACTCTTCAAAGCCAAACTTCTTAATCATATCATTGACATACTTAAGTTGGCTAATGTGAATTCCTTGAGGGGTTTGTTTGATTTGAAGTCCTAAAAAATAATTCAACTCTCCTACCATTGACATTTCAAACTCTGACTTCATACATTCTTCGAAGTCTTTTACTAAAGTACGGTTGGTTGAACCAAAGATTATATCATCTACGTATATTTGAACTATTAACAAATCATTACCTTTTCTTCTTAGGAATAATGTGTTGTCGATGGCCCCCCTTTGAAAATTATTTGCAATAAGAAAGTTTGCAAATCTATCATACCAAGCTCTTGGAGCTTGTTTTAAACCATATAGAGCTTTCTTAAGCTTATAAACATGGTTAGGATTCTTTGGATCTTCAAATCCAGGGGGTTGTTTGACAAACACCTCTTCTTGGATGTATCCATTCAAGAACGCACTCTTGACATCCTTTTGGAAGAGCTTAATATTGCTTAGACTTGCAATCGCAAGTAATAATCTAATTGCTTCTAGTCGTGCAACAGGTGCAAAGGTTTCTTCATAATCTATTCCTTCTTGTTGATTATAACCTTGTGCGACTAGTCTAGCCTTATTTCTTGTAATGTTTCCTTGTTCATCTATTTTATTCCTAAAGACCCATTTAGTTCCTATAATAGACTTGTCTTCAGGTTTAGGTACTAAGTCCCACACGTTGTTCCTTGTGAATTGATTTAATTCCTCATGCATAGCATCTATCCATGATATGTCACTTAAGGCTTTACGTTCTTAGGTTCTAATTGTGAGATTAAGCTATGTCCTTCAAGTTGACTTATATTTCTACGTGTTCTAATCCCAACACTTGGATCCCTAATTATTAGTTCTCTAGGGTGCCACCAATTCCTAGATTGACTAGGTTCACCCTCATCTTGTTCAAATGTTTCATTAGTGTGAACGTTATCATATGTAATTGGATCATTAGTTGTATCTTCCAATTGCAGAGTCTCTTGATTTATTTCATCTAAGGGTTTATGTATGTCTTGATCAGGGGGAGTTGGTTCTAGATGATCAAGTACAGGCTCAAGTAATACATCATCATCAAACATATTTTCAACATTTGTTTCCTGTTTATGTCGATGTTTATCACTAACTTCAAAGCATGCATTCTCATTGAATTTTACATGTATGGATTCAATTATTTTTCTAGATGCAGGATTATAACACCTATATGCTCTTGAGTTAGTTGAATACCCAACAAATATGCATTCAATAGACTTTTGTTCAAATTTATCTAGATTATCCTTAGTGTTCAGCACAAAACTTTTACATCCAAATACTATAAGATAAAAACTTTTACATCCAAATACTTTAAGATAATCTATCTTAGGGTGTCTATTGTTTAGCAATTCATAAGGTGTTTTATTTAATTTCTTTCTAATAGTGAGCCGATTTATAATATAGCATGCACAACTAACAGCTTCAGCCCATAAATATTTAGGTAATTTATTTTCACACAGCATTGTCCTAGCAACTTATTGAATCGTTCTATTTTTACATTCAACAACTCCATTGAGTTGTGGTGTTCTAGGTGGTGAGAGTTCATGTTTGATTCCATATAGTTCGCAAAATTTGATTACGTCTTTGTTTTTAAATTCTCCACCTCTATCGCTTCTAATTCTTTTAACATTTTCTTCATAAATGTTTTCAAGTTGCTTAATAAGAGTTTCAATTGCTAATGGAGCATCGTCTTTGTGTGTTAAGAACAATGTCCATGTATAGCGTGAGTAACCATCTACTATGACACACACATAGTAGTGTCCACCTAGACTTCTTCTCCTACTTGGACCAAATAAGTCTAAGTGAAGCAATTCTAGTACATGACTAGTACTCACTTCATGTTTCAGTTTTAAGATTTCTTTAATGTGTTTTCCCTTAATACATGTTTCACACATTTGAAAATTATCTAAGTCTAACTTAGGCATTCCTCTAATTAAATTCTTCTTAGACAATTTCTTAATAGTTGAAATTCCTATATGGCCTAATCTTCTAAGCCACAAATTTACATCTAAGTCATGTGATATTAGACACTTAACCTTAGCATCTAACATGTTATCTAAGGTAAGGGTATAAATATTTCCATCTCTATTTCCTTTTAAAACCGTTTTTCCTTTTTTATTTATTATATCACAAGAATTGGGATGAAAGGAGACATTATAACCACAATCTATAAGTTGAGAAATACTAAGTAATTATAAGATAGATTGCTTACTAATAACACATTTCGTATTTGAAATGTGTTAGGGTCCCCAATTGTTCCTTTTCCAACAACTTGTCCTTTGTCGTTGTCACCGAATGTTACTTTTCCTCCATTCTTGATATGTTCCAATTCGATGAATAGTTTGGGGTTCCCCGTCATATGCCTCGAACATCCACTATCTAAAAACCATTTGGTTTTTAGATTCTTTGACTTTGCCTCCTTCTTGCATTCCTTGTGTTTATCCTACAATGGAGACAAAGTTTTAGGTACATTTATTTGGGTCCTTGAATGTTAGGGGCACTATTCTTGTTTAGATATCCCTTAGGTATCCAAACTTGAATATACCTTCTAGGCACATTTTTAGCATTGTTATAATTTGGAAAATTAGAAGAATTAGCATATACATGATTATTCCACATAAGTGAAGATGTATTGTTATACATGTTGTGCCATGGTTGATAATTATTATAGGATGGTCGAATTGTATAAGGCATGTGACTTTGTTTCTTATATGGCGCTATATAAGTGTGTTCATATGTAATTCTAAAAGATTTATGTGAGTGTTGTCTATGCTTAGGTTCATAATAAGTTGTATGCATTTTATTCGGTCTAATTGCATTTGTATACAAGTAGGCATAATTTCTAGGTTGTCTAAATGCAAAGTTTGGCCTAGATGTATGTTTATGCGTGTGTATATTGGTGGGTGTGTGTTGTATTTTTGCCTTGATATAAGTAGACGAAGGTGTAGAAGCAGGCAAAGTTGATTTTGTTGTATTATATGGCAACTTTGTACTAGATGAAACAAACTTAGTCTTTTTATTTACTTTTTCATTTTCTTCTTTATAGCCTAAGCCGGTTTTATCATTACCATACTTTTTTGATGAGATAAGTGTATTCAACATATTTGCACCCGATTTAAATTGTTCTAACATTTTTTCTAAGTTAAGTTTAGACGACTTAAGTTGTGTTATTTCTTGTTCACAACTTTCTATCTTAGATTTTAACATCTTATTTTCCATTTTTATCTTATGTTCATCTTTCCTATATGATTCAATTTTATTCTCTAAAGAATCAAGAGTATTAGTGGACTCTTGTTTAAGAGATTCTAGTTGATCGGAAAATTCCAAGTTGGACGTCTTCAACTTGTCATTTTCTTCAACTAGTTTCTTCTTTTATTTAGAGAGCCTCTTACAGTGAGCATGCATTCTTAGGAATTCTTTATACATTTCATCAAATGTCATGTCACTATCAGAATCACTATCAGAAGAACAACATACCTCGTTGGATATGAAGCAGACTTGAGCTTCCTCAGTTTCGGATTTTGAGTCGGATGAGTCGCTCCATGTGCTCACCTTCATTGCTCGTTTCCCTTTTCTTGCCTTAGACTCCTTTGTCTTTGTCATTTGAGCCTCTTTGTCCTTGACTTGTTTATTATTGTCGTTGTTATTATTATTTTTCTTCGTGAGACAGTCGTATGAAATATTTCCTTTTTGACCGCATTCATAACACTTTAATTCTTTATTATACCATTTGTTTGTGTTATTCTTCCTAGGTTGAGAAGAAGAAGAACAAGAATTACGTTGTCTATTCCTATTTGGACGTTTGAAAATTTTTCTTAGTTTTCTAGCTATCAATATCAAGTCATCGTCTAATTCAGTATCACTATTACTATCATCGTTACTAGCATGTGTTTCGGTTGTTTTGAAAGCTATTGACTTACTGGATGACTTAGACGATTCAGACTTTCGTTGGTTTAATTTAACCTCATAAACTTTAAGAGACCCGATCAATTCATCTATCTTAGTGATTGACTTTGTCTCCTCGATTGCAGTCACCTTTGGATCCCATTCAGCAGGGAGGCTTCGTAGCACCTTTTGAACCTTTTCACTGTTCGAAAATGACTTCCTTAAAGATTCTAGGGCATTGAAAATAGTAGTAATCCTCAAATCCATAGATGTTATGGATTCGTTTGGCAACATTTTGAAAGTCTCTAATTCAATCATAAGCATGTTTATTTTTGACTCTTTAACACCACTAGTACCTTCATGCTTTAATACAAGTGATTTCCACATGTCGTGTGCGCTTGTGCAATTTGACACATATCCTGCTTCAGAAGTTGTAAGTCCATTCAAAAGTAATTGCATAGCTTTAGCATTCATGGATATTTTCTGTTTATCATCGGATGACCATTCACTTTTATATTTTTCAACCTCTTGAGTTACTCCACTAACTTGTGTAACATTCATTGGAATGTACGGCCCATCTTCAACTATAGACCATAAATCGATGTCTATAGCCATTAAGAATAGCCTTATTCTTAGTTTCCAATGAACAAAATTATTGCCATCAAAAAGAGGAAGGCGTTGTGTAGACATACCTTCCAACTCACCTTTGTGAGAAACAATAGCCATAGTATGTACCTTGGATTTGAGACAAGCAGTATATAATGAATCGTTGTTTCTCGGCCTTGTATTGTTCGTATGGTGTTGAATCTTGCCTCTTTTGAGTGGTGTTGGTCTGGCTCTGATACCAAATGTTGGACCGTGCACCTGCAATAAATACCACTAGAGGGGGAGTGAATAGTGGTTAGCGGAAATTGCACTACAACCCTTTGTTAAAATCCCCTTTGAAAACAGAATCTGAAACCACCTCAGATTCAGAACCCGTTTTTCAAAAATTCACAAATAATTGTACACAACTCCAAAAATTATGAAACTTTCCAGCATTTAACTTCAATGAGTTAACAAGGCTCTGTGGCCCTTCAAACAAATAAAAAGATTCAGATGGTCAATCTGGACAGAATTGGATAGAATGTTGCTGATTTTGCAAAACGTGTTTCTCTTTGAATACTCAACCAAAAAAGGTTGATCTTTATATCAAAACACTCCTTAGGATGTGTAAATGAAGTTTCCAAAAGGCCCTGACCTTAAACAATTCTTGAAAAATACAGAATTTAAGTTTTCTCAAAACTGGTCAGATTGCAGCCAGATTGGAGCAGTTATCTTGCAAAGACTGAAAGACTAACTTTCCCTTGCTCAAATCAAGTGATTCTTGTTGCAAATGAAACGTAATAGTCTGAAGTATAACTCCACCAAAAATCATGAATTTGGAAAATGTTTATCTATTTTTTCAAATTGTGAGAAATTGTGTGAAAACTGTAGTCAAAAACGGGCAGAAAACAGAAATAAAGAAACAAGAGAAGAACACCGAGGATTTATCCTGGTTCGGTCAATGTGACCTACTCCAGTCCCAAGGAACACCTTTCCTTGGATTTCACTATCAAATGAACACCTTACAACAAGAGTCAAGCTTGATCCTTAGGTTATACACCAACCCTATTCGAGACTTGGATAATCACCTCTATGCAACTCTTGGTTACAACACCTCTACCACCTATTGATGTAGCCTTATAAATTTGGCTAATCAATCATACAAATCCAACCCAAGAAGGTGTGTATAGTGTAGCTGGACAACAGAAAAATTGGAACACCATAGCGACACAAAGTATGAACGAAAATATGAGAAGAGAATAACAAGACAACAATCTTCAATTTTGCTTTCAAGTGTGTGTCTTCTCTTCTTCACCTTGCCTCCTATTTATAGTGTGAATAGATGGCATATTCTCTCCAACTTTTAGACCATGTGATGGCTGAGAATTTTGAATTAAAGCACCTCCATAATCATCTCCAACAACCTTGTCTCCATTACATTCAAATTTGAAATTTCAAGTTGGCAACTTTTGCCAACTAGCTTGTTTTTGAATTTTCCACTTGTCCAAAAGTCATAAAATGAGTACACCACCTTCTCCACCTGTTTATGGACGTTTTTGATGTTGTACGTATGTATACCAACTCAAATTTTGTGAATAAAAAATAATGAATAAGTGTTGACAAGATTATGTCAACATATAACACCAAAATTCCTACTTTCTTCTCCTTTACATATTGTGATGAATATTGCACCAAGGACACCTTGTAATCTCTAAAAGATGATGATTAATATCCTCTTATAACATATATAAGAGGGTCTTCAAGAAAAAATAGAATGTGACATCTCAAATCGTCACATATCCAGCTATAGTCAATAATATCATCGGTTGAGACAATAAGATAAAAGATCACCATATAATCTTCAAAATAATAATAACACAGCTCCAGAATGAAGATAATAATATGCTCAAGAGATTCCTTGAGTGAAAATACCAAAAATACCCTTTGGGGTAAAATGACCAAAATACCCCTTGTGTGAGAAAACTCCAGAAATGCCCCCGATGGTCAGAGATAATCGCAATACCACCTTTGTTATGATAAATAAGATAATAATATGCACTTGATATATTTTCACCATATGATGTTCCTGCAAATAATCTTAGAGCATGGCAGCTTTGGAGTCATGCTCTTCCCCTAACAAATAATCTTAGAGCATGGCAGGCTATATACCCATCCCAATGTGCTTTCTGCTTACAACAGTCAGATACAAGAGATCATATTTTCTTGCACTGTCCAGCAGTGAAACAACTGTGGACCCAGGTATCTTCTTTGCTTTTGGGGCCTATGCCTCGTCAAGCGACTATACAAGCTTACCTGTGTTGTTGGTGGCGTCGGTCTTCAGCTGCGACCATGCAGGGTCATTTAAGTGTGGTGGTTCCCGCTTTCGTAACTTGAGGGATTTGGAAAGAATACACATCTATAAAATTTGGTGATCAAATATTTTCGGCTCGTCGACTATATCAACAGATTCGTATGAGCATATACACATGGTGTGCATCTGTACAGGGGCGGAAATTTGCTCAACCAATTCCTCATCTCATTGCTACTGGGTTTTCTCCACATATAAAATTCCGCCGACATCGAATTTTTAAATGGGCATTGCCACCTTCAGGCAAATTGAAGTTAAACATTGACGCTGCTGCTGGGCGAAAATCAGCAGCAGCGGGTGCGGTTCTGCGTGATGCCACTGGGACTTTTATCTCGGCCATTTGCTTTGCATTGCCATGTGTTTCCCCAGTACAGGCTGAATTGATGGCTTTTATGGTTCTCCCTTACTTACTATGCGCTGACTTATGATGAGCTACATGTCGAAACGGATTGTCGACAATTGCTACATTTAGTCCGTAATCCTTCAAGATACACGGGATCTCTATATTGGTCCATAAAACGTGCGGTTCACGTCTTGACTCTCAATGCATCCACACTGGGTTTCTGTCCTCGGGAGGCAAACACGGCCGCGCATGCTTTAGCAAGACATGGCTTCAATGCATCTGGAGTTTCTCACTACGCTACAATGTCTTCGTTGCCCAGTGAGGTACGCGGCAACCTATTACTTGACACATTACCAACACTCAGACTATGATGCAGTGGCGTGTTTTCTTGGAGGTTGCCTATACCATTCTTTGGTGTAGGAAGCCATGGTATGATTTCTTCTCGTTATCTGTTCTGTTTCTCTGCGCATTCACCTTTACACTTTTTGCTCTGTCTGAGGATAATGTCTTTATTTTTTACACACGTGCTGAGGAACGACCAAGAAATAAACATCAGGATATCTTCAAGTTTCAAGACTACGTATATCATTGGAGGTTGCTCATAGTCATTTGGCTATGGGCAACATGGGTATGGTTCTCTACTTTTTATGACATCCTTATGGACATTAATATTGCATTGGTTACTAATTCACTTTATCTGCGAGGTTTTCTCATGGAGAGACGAAGACGAGGCTGCCATGTTCCACATCAACAGGCATATCAACAATACATCTGCTTGGAGTTTGATTTCATTCGATTTAGGCTGATCCATTTCACTATCCTTTTGTATTCTATGCATACTCAATCAGCTAGCCATATAAATATGTACGCTTTTTCCTTTGTCAAGGTTTTATCCACAAGGGTGGTTTTACTTGACAAGGTTTTAATACGACATATCATATATGACTGGCGTTTACACATACTTTCAGCGCTTTATGTGCTCTTTGTGTATAAAGACTTCCATAAATTGTGAACATCGATGTAATATGGTTTTCTCACACCATAAGTGAGGCTTATTAATAATATTTTGCTTATGTAAAAAGAACATATGCATACAAAGCGACCAACATGAAAATACAAAGTAATAGGTAAAAGCTCACAATAGATATTGAATAAGATAACAACGTAGTAATAGCGAACATATAAAAGATATACTATAACTCGGGATTATATGTGCTAAATGACCACTACAAAAAAAAGAACCAATGCCAGATACTCAACTTAAAAATTTATAAACATTATGTTGTTAATACACTTCATAGGTTACTAATCCATAGAGTAATACATAAATTAAAAAAATCCAATCTCTTACAACGATAAAGAAGCATATGAACACACATAATTTGTTACAACATTAATGATATAACGTAAATAAGTCGATTTAAGAAAGCATACAAATAGATACACGAAACAAAAGTAAGTAAACGATGCTAAGTAAATATGCACGGCACACACACAACTATTTCAATGACACCACAGCATAACTGATACAACAAAACAACAACAAACATCATAATATATAACGACAACAAACGACACAATCACAAAGAATACCGTAACACAAATACTTTTCATACAAGACGTAGGTTACGATGGAGCCATACATTTACAAGTTTTAAAACAAATCATTAACATACAGAATTGAAGTAAAGCATGCTAATTATAAGTTAGGAACGACATAGTATTGCATGACAGCATAGTAATAGAATAAAGTGTAAATAACTTAATAACATGACATATAAAAAAACAAAAACAGTAAAAAAAAGTATCATACTTGAACACCCAAATAAATTATATATCTACATTACAGTAAAATATATGCATTTATGCATTTTCTTCGGAATTATATATATAACGACATTTATACAACAATAAGACAAGCTAGTACGAAAAATATAGAGTACGGATAACAAAAAATAATAATGACTAACATGAGTACAAAAAGAGAGATCACGATAAACAAAGATTAAAATGAAAGTGTATAGTGTGCGTACCGCTTAAAACTCAACTAACAAACAATATAAACATAATAAGCATACATGCGTTTAAAATAAGGATATACAATATATTATATGTCGATATCAAACATGTTCAACAACTGAACAATTAAAATTACAACACATATTAAGAAAACTCGTGTATGCTGATATATATAATGGACAGAGCTATGTTTGAGCACTGCATTTCATCCCTAGACCGATGGGCAGTCAGAGAGGATGATTCAGACTATTAAGAACATGTTGAGGGCTTGCGCACTAGACTTCAGAGGAAACTGGGATGTATGGTTAAGCTGATCGAGTTCTCCTACAACAATAGTCATCATAGTGCTATCGGCATGGCACCATTTGAGGCACTATATTGGCACAAGTGTAGGTTTCTTTTCTATTAGGATGAAGTGCGTGAGCACGCTATCAGCGGACTAGAGTTGATTGAGCAGACCAGAGAGAAAGTGAAGTTGATCCGTGATAGACTTAAAGTTGCTCAAGACAGAAGCAAGAGTTAGACGGATTCGAAGAGGCGTCCCCTAGAGTTCGCTATGGGCGAGAAGGTTTACTTGAAGGTGTCCTCCATGAAACGATTTGGTTTGAAGGGTAAACTGAGGCCTCGCTATATTGGTCTGTATGAGGTACTCGAGAGGGTTGGGGCATCGACTTACCGATTGGCGTTACCCCCTGCATTGGCTCAGGTGCAGAGTGTTTTTCATGCTTCTCAGCTGAGGAGATATGTTCCTGATATGAGTCATGTGTTGGATACACCATCATTGAGGATTCGGCCTGATGCGACATATGAGGAGATCCCTATCAGGATCGTGGATCGCAAGGACAAGGTATTGAGACACCGGATTATCCCTTATGTCAAAGTTCAGTATACCAACCATACAGAGCGCGAGGCGGCCTGGGAGCTCGAGGAGCATATGCGAGAGAGATATCCTCACCTCTTTAATTAATGTACGTCATGTTTCGAGGACGAAACTTCTTTTAAGGAGGGTAGGATGTTATATCCTGAATTTTTTTTAAAAAAAATATATATAATAAAATAATGAATAAATAAAAAAAGATAATAAATTATATGAATGTGCAGGTGGGTGCATGTGAAAATGGGATAAGGGATGGGGAGAATTATTTTAGTAAAAGTTGAATTTTAAATTTTAAATTCTAATTTCCTAAATCTACTCCCGATCCCCCCTTAATATCTTCCCTTTCCTAGATTAAAGTTTCCCCAACCCCTCCTCATTCCATCTCACTTCATAAGCCTCCAGAGAGTGAAAACAAAGAAGCGGAACAACAAGAAAGGAGAGGGAGAGAAGAGAGAATGCTAAAATAAAATAATTTCATTTAATTTCTGAAAAAAAAGAAGATGAACATGCTGGCGTGTCTAACTCCAAAAGATGCGCCGGGTTATATGGAGTCCAATGCAACTAGTTTGATGTCAATCGGAGTTAAAACAAAGATTTTATTGAAGTTAGAAGAAAATAGAATTTAAATAAAAATAAAAATATAAAAATATCCACGTCAGCCGGTAAAAACCGGGCTGACCCAGAAGAGCGGGCAGTTCTGCATGGCGGGCTGGACAGACCAGGTCAGCCTAGTCTGATTTTTGGGCCGGGCTGACTTAGAAATTAATAAAAAATAGAAAAAATTAAATGGGTTAGCGTGAGCTGGAATAAATAAAGGGCTAAACTTAAAAAAAGCCAAGTTGAGTTAAAAAAAATTGGTCGAGCTGCGCTTGCCAGGAAAAATAAAAAAGAATAAAATAGGTTGGGCTGTGCTGGAATAAATAAAGGCTGAACTTAATAAAGAGGCTGACTTGAGCTAAAAAAGTTGGCCGAGCTTAGCTGGCCAAAAACATTAATTATTTTGAGAATTAAATAAATAATAAATAAATAGTAGAAAATGATTTTGAATTCCAGAAAATAATAAATAAATTTTGAAAAATTTCGAGAAAATCCCAGAAAATATGAAAAGTTGAAATAAGTCATTTTCACCCAATTTTCTGAAATTAAGTTATTTCAACTAATTAAAATAATTATAGAATAATATGACAAAAATAGAGAAAAATAGTAGAAAATACCGAAAAACATTTGTACAAGCCGTGGAAATATATATGAGGGTAAATAATAACTTTTCACCTTTTTCACTAATTAAAGCACCATAAAACGAATGTTAGTGAACGTTAGGAAGTAGTAATTTAACACCGAAAAAATACCTAAAGCAGGATTCGCATTGCATTCATGGCACAAGCATTGCATTGGTAGGTAGCCTGTAACTAAGAGTTACAGAAAAGAGAAAGAAAAAAGGAAAAAGAAAAGGAAAACATTGTAGATAGTCTGCGACTAAGATTTGCAGAATGTGTTGACGACGGACTGTGGTCAAGAGTGGCAGACACTCAGGTGGACTGTGGGTAAGACCCACAAATACAACCCAAGAGCATGCATTGCAGGGAAAAGATACGGACATATTGCATGACATGACTTTTGTTGCGTGTGACACATAGAAGAAGGCATGCATCATGAAGTTGTGCATTGTTACTTGGAGTGAGTTACTTTCCGCAGTTATTATACCATGTCTACTCAGTATTTTGTATTATGTGAGTATGTGTGTATATATCATTGTTGTATGCTTGTTCTGTTGGATCGAGGCGGGCGCCTACTTGGTGATGTCATGTCACTCACCCCTATTTCTCCCCTCCACGTAAGCATGAGGTTGATTACGAGTATATCTTTGTTGAGGACGGGGCTGATGGGGCTGACGCAGATGAATGTATAGAGTGACAACCGTGCATAGGAGATAGAGAGACCATGCGTCCGGTTACTTTATGTTTTGGGAATTCACAACGACTTTCCATTTTACATTTGGTTGTAGACTGTTGACATTAGATTGTAACGTGTCGAGTCTCATCAATCCATGTACTTATGCTTTATTTTCATCAGCATTATTTATGGATAAAATTTTAAACTCACCATTTATATTTATCATTTCTACGAAAAAATTTCTACGTCTTTTCTGACGTGTAAGAATTTAGTTCGACGTCTTGTTGTTCTCTTAGCAGACTATGACGGGTGCACCATTCCCGATGCTAGAAATTAGGTCGGAATTTTCTGGATATTTAAAAAAGGCACTGGCCAGCGGAACGTGCACAAGACACATGCATTTCAGGGGCAGCACATGGGTCCCATGCGTAGCCCCTGACGGCGCATGCCAGACATGCTCTGACGTGTCCAATTACATTACGTGCTTCTTATTAAACGGAGTCAAATGCAATTGGTTTGGGTCAATTCGGAGTTGAATGAAGATTTTATTGAGGTTGAAAGAAAATTAGATTTATTTAATAAAATTCCAGGTCAGCCAGTTCGAGTTGACTGGGCTGACCAGTTATAGCGCTGAGCTCGCAGACTGACCTGCCAAAAAAATTTAATTAAACTGTGAAAATAAATAAATAATAATTAATTAATTAAATTTAAATTTAAATTCTAGAATAATATAAATAAATTCTAGAAAATTACCATTAAATTCTAGAAAATATAAAATGCTAAAAATAAGATATTTTCACTTAATTTGCAAAGTGATTAGTTTAACTAATTATAATAATTAGGAATTAAATATGAAATAAATTTGAAAAAATAAGGAAAAAAATAGAAAGTGACAGAAAAATTAATAGAAGCTAGAAAAAATATAAGTGATGACAAAAAATATTTACATGACATTTCCAATTATTAAAGTAAAATAATTGGATGAGAAATGAATTCAGAAAGTGGAAAAGTGAATTCCAGAAAAATGTAGAAAAGTACAGAAAAAATAGGGGTATACGTACAAGCATATATGCACGTGTATGGGCATGGGTATATATAGGAGTATGGATGCACCGGATTAAGTTGAGGTATATACAAGTGTTCAGAAATATGTTTGGATAATTTTCAAGGTCATGATTTTAAGTGTTGAATACTTAAAAATGTCACACATGATGTTACGAATAATAAAATGTTGAATAGGTGAAGAAAAATGACATCGATCTCTCAGGTTACTGTGCTACGATTGATTGATGTACATCAAACCCTCACATCGATCGATCTATGTAAGGCAAAGAAAACCAAGACCTTACTGTGAGACATCGATCTCTAAACCTGAGACATATCGATCGATCGATGTACATATCAATCCCTCACTTTGATCGATCAATGCAGGTCCGAGACAAACTCTGAACCTCACTGTGAGACATCGATCTCTCAAACGGAGGCACTTCGATTGATTGATGTATAAGGTTTTAAGAAATTTTTTTCTAAAATGTGATAAAATGGTTATTTCATTTTTACATGATTTATATATTTTTATCATGTTGTTATTATGTGTTTTTGATGAGTATAAATGTTTTAAGACTAATGTGCCTTGAAAGTTTCTACAAATTACCAAAAAGGGCAAAATTGGTATTTTGAATTTTGTAGGTACTCGATATGGTGAATATGATTCAAGAATCTATTATCATCTTATTTATTATCCCAACGGTATTCTTATATTTATTTCTGACCATCGGAGTCATTTCTGGTGTTTTCTCTCACCAGGGGCATTTTGGTCATTTTACCTCCGAGGACAGTTTTTATATTTTACTCAAGAAATCTCTTGTGTATCTTATTATCTTTATTTTGGAGTTTATTTATGATATTCTGTAAAATTATTTGGTGATTTTCTATTATATTTCTTTATTTGGTGATATTATCGACATCGGCGATGTATGTGACGGTTTTCGTGTCACACTTTATTTTCTTCTTGAAGAATCTCGTGAATATATTATTTTAGATTCTTAATCATCATTTTGAGGAGATTTTGATGGAGTTATTGGTGCAAAATTTATCTCAACATACAAAAGAGAAAAAATGGGAATTTCTTATTATATGTTGACATAATCTTATCAACTATTTTTTGTTCATTTCTCTTCATTATTTCTGAGGTTGTACACTTTATTTACATCTGAAAAATGCCCATAAAAGTGTGAAAATGATGATGCATTCATTTTAAGGCAAGTGTACAAGTGGACCAACCAAAAACAAGCTAGTTGGCAAAACTTGGAATTTTCAAGATTGAAAGAAACCTAGTCAAGGAGAATGGGAGCTGATTTTTTGTTCAAACTTTCAGCCATTACTTGACATATTCTTGTGCCAAGAAGTTGTGGGTTTATTGGAGGAATATGCCATCTTATCCTTGGGTATTATCCTCACATTTTCCATGTCACTTTTGAAGACTAAAAATCGGCCACAAGTTGTTCCAAGGTGGATCAATTATGTTTCTCCATATTTCCAAGTATACAAGGTGATTATGTGGCCAACCAATGATGTGAAGACAACTAAGACTTGATGATGAAGACAGTGACACAAGTACATTCTTATCTTCAAGGCCTATTTCACACTATCAATAGGAGGCAAATGTGAAGAAGAAGAAGAACACATACTTGAAAGCTAAATTTGAGGTGTTTCATTTCTTCTTGTTATTGAGCTACATTATACACGCCTCTCTTGGTGATTTTGTAAGATTGGTTAGCCAAATTTATAAGGCTACACCAATAGGTGGTAAAGGTGTTGCAACCAAGAGTTGCATAGAGGTGTTCATCCAAGTCTTAAATAGTGATGGTGTTTAATCCAAGGATCATGCTTGGATCTTGTTGTATTTGTGTTATTTCCATAGTGAAATCCAAGCAAAGGCGTTCCTTTGGACTGGAGTAGGTCACATTGACCGAACCAGGATAAATCTTCAGTGTTCTTGTCTTCTTTCTACTTTTCTGTTTTCTGCCCCTTTTCATTGCAGATTTCATACAACTTAACATGTCTTGAAAAAATAACATAACACTTTCACAATTCATGATTTTTGGTGGAGTTATAATTTAGACTGTTAGCTTTCATTTGCAACAAGAATCACTTTATTTGAGCAAATGAAAGTTAGTCTTTCAGTCGTTTCAAGAGAACTGCTCAATTCTGGATGCAATCTGACCAGTCATAAAGAAACTTAAATTCTGATTTCATCAAGGATAGTTTCAGGTCAAGGTGTTTTTGAAACTCAAACTAGATATCCTAAGGAGTGTTTTTACATAAAGACCAATCTTTTTGGTTGAGTAATTAAAGAGAAACACGTTTTCAAAGTTCAGCACTATTCTGTCGAATTCTGTCCGGATTGACCATCTAGATCTTTTTATTTGGTTGAAGGGTCAAACAATCTTATTTTTGTCTAATTTTTGGATAGATTCTAGTAAAGACATGGAAATTACGTTCTAGAAAGTTTCATAATTTTTGGATTTGTGTACATTGAGTTTTGAATTTTTCAAAAATAGATACTGAATCTAAAGAGATCTTGGATTCTATTTTCAAAAGGGATTTATTCAAGGGTAATAGTGTAATTTCCGCTAACTACTATTCAACCCTCCCCCTCTAGTGGTGTTTACTACAGGTGTATGGTCCAACAACAAGAATATATGCACATGTATGGGCGCAAATATATATATGAGTATGGATACTCTGGTTAAGTGTGAAGCATTCATGGTACGTGCATTGCATTGTATCTCTTCAGGACGTGTGACCCTACGATACAGATGCGCGTGATTTCCCTTTGGGCTGTGTGACCCTACAATACAGGTGTGCGTGACTCTTAGGGGTGAGTGACTCTACGATATGGAGCGGGATATGCATTGAGTCCACCATACGGAGCGGGATGTATGTTGACTCCACGATACAGAGTGAGGTATACGTTGATTCCATGATATGGAGCGAGATCTACGTTGACTCAACGATACAGAGCAAGGTATACATTTACTCCACGATACAGAGCAGGATCTATGTTGACTCCATAATACAGAGCGAGATATACATGGCTCCATGATACAGAGCGGGATCTATGTTGACTCTACCATACAGAGCAGGATCTATGATGACTCCACGATATGGAGCGAGATATGCTGACTACAGGATACAGAGCGTGACCCTTCGGGGTGTTGACTCTAGAAACAGAGCGATGGTAAGACCCGGGACATGCATAGCATATCATGGATAGAAACAAGGATATTTTGTGAGATAATAATATTGTTGCATGTGACACAGTAGTGTGAAGGGGCATGCATCATGAAGTTGCGCATTGCATTTGGATGTACTAGTGTGTTTATCTTAAGTTTCAGTTATTGATGCTTTTTATGTGCTTATACATTGGTTATTTCTTTTCTTTATGTATTTATATATTTTTTGTTATTTTTTTTACGTGCTTATTTATTTTGTAAGTTTGTTTCCTTTCTAGGGAAAGACGGGTAACCTACCAATGATTTCCCAATCCCTCACCCTTACTACTCCTCCCTCCACAAGTGAGCCTGAGTTCGATTATATCTTCGTAGAGGATGAGACAGACTAGGCGAGTTGATGTAAGTGAGCTTTGCGAGACATTTCAGGGATTTGATGGATTTTATATTTATCTCATTTTTTATCAGACTTTTAGAATTTCAATTGACGTGTTGGGTTTCGTCAGTCCTAAACATTTCATTTATTTTCGTGTTGAGATTATTTACAAATTGAGTTTGACTTTTTAATTACCCTTTCCACAAAAAATTTCTACATTATTTCTGACATGTAAGAAGTTTGAATGACGCCTTGTAGTTCTTGTAGTAGACTACGACGGATGCACCATTCCCAATGTTAGGGTTCAGGAGCCGGGCGCTACACCAATTATCTTATATGCATATATAATATATCATAAATGATATATATGTAAACGTGACATATCATGACCAAACTAAAGATGACCTTCATGAGACCACATAAAGATCGTAAATGCAACCCTATGTGAAAGACTCTCTATCACAACATTTACAATAGTACATATCTTCTAATCTTGAGCTAGTGCCTCCATCTACATGGAATCCACTTGTCCTTGGTATCTTGATTCTTCATTTATCGCAATAATAAAAAAAACCTAACTACTTGGAAAATAAAATACAACAGAACAAATGACGTGCATGCGGTATTTACCCAAAAATTGAAACATGAATAAATCAATCACATAGAACGTAAGGCCATACTATGCACCATGCAAAGACATCAAATAATTGTAACATATTTACACAAATGCATATATTGACATTCTTAATGTCACGGTAACGAACTATATTGACATTTTTTATATTTCTCACTGGATGCTCTAAAACCGAAGCATCGATCGATTCGATATTTGCCATTCGAAACCCTAAGAGAATCATCAATCGAATTGATATTGTCATTCAAAACCCTAAAACAGAATCATCAATCTTATTAAAAGTCAAAAACAATCTTATTAAAAATCTAAATGTTTTTGAATATGCATAAACTCTTACCGAATCATTATCGTATGTTTATATCTGATATAAACCAAATCGTTTAAATCATCACATGGCAAACAAATTCTGTCATATACAATAATCTTGGATTACATCTTCTCACGAAAAAAGAATTAAAAAAACGCCTTTCTTCTCTCATTATATGAATCCGACTTAGGGTTTGTACATATATCATGCCAAATGATTTCAGCATATCACATATAATCACATCAGCATGGTATATTTGACTCAAACGAGAACAACAAGTGGATCTGATACCACTGTTAAAAAATCAACAAGATCACTGCTATCAAAGACACACAACGGAAAAATCGATCTCTGACTTCCTACCAGGGATCCATGTTGTTCGTTTAATTCGATGAAAGAAATTCAAAACCATAGCTCTGTAGATTCGAAATAAGCAGACGAAGGAGGTGCGATGACACGATCACCCTCTGTCCGTATCCACACGAATGCTTCCACTGGAGTGCTAGCTCTTTAAGACGACAGGACTGAAGAACTTGTTTTTCTCCAAAAGCAAGTTTGGGTTTCAGTTTTTTCTATGTAATATCTGTGTCTTCCGAGATAGAGCCTATATATATATAGACCTTAAAATCTGATTCCAAATAGGATTGGTTAAGGCTAATCAGAATCCATATCAGATATGGATTCTGTTAAGATTGTATAAGACAATTCAGAAACCAAATCAGATATAGATTCTGTTGTTATTATCTGATAATATATATATATATATATATATATATATATATATATATATATATATATATATATCAGATAACAATTCTAATAAAGTGGAAAAAATAGAATGGGATAAATCTATAATACCAGTACAAATGTCTACCAATCTAAAAATAAAACATATTTCCCAATATCGTTTTAATGCACAATCAATATATTCTTGGAATATAGATGGTATGTCAGAATATCAAATAATAAATGTATTACAACAAATGACAATGGCAGCCAATGCTTATAGAACTCAGCTAACACCTGATGATAAAGCAATTGCTGAATATCTTATTTCTGGTTTCTCTGGACAACTTAAAGGTTGGTGGGATCATTATTTAACTCCCATACAGAGACAAGAAATATTAAATGCAATAAAAGTTGATGAAGAAAATAATCCTATAATTATAGATGAAGGAACAATATCTGATTCGGTTGCTACACTTATATTATGTATATCCTTACATTTTATAGGCGACCCATCACATATTAAAGATAAAAATGCTGAATTATTAGCAAATCTAAGATGTAGAAAACTTAGTGATTTTCAATGGTATACAAATACTTTTCTAACCAGAGTCATGATTAGAGAAGATTCTAATCAGCCATTTTGGAAAGAAAAATTCCTTGCAGGATTACCAAATTTACTAGGGGAAAAGGTTAGAAATAAAATTAGAGAAAATTCAGGACAACAAATAATATCTTATTCAAACTATACATATGGAGAATTAATAAGTTTTATACAAAAAGAAGGATTAAGATTATGCCAAGACATAAGATTACAAAGTGGTTTAAAGAAAGAATTAAGACAGACTAAGTCTGAATTAGGAACTTTCTGCAAACAATTTGATAATGATCCATATAAACCTTATCATAAAGAATGTCAAGGAGAATGTTCTAGAAAACCTTATAATAGAAATATTAGAAAGCCATATTAGAACAAATATAACAATAGATATAATAAAGACACTAAATATAATAAAAGATTTCAAAAATCCTCTAATGAATTCTATAAAAATAAATACAACAATAAGTATACTAAAAAACCTTACAGAAAGACAAATTACAAGAAAAATAAAAATACAAAAGATTACAAAAATATTGAATGCTATAAATGTCATAAGAAAGGTCATACTGCAAATTATTGTAGATTAAAAACAAAATTACAAGAATTAAATCTAGAAGAATCTATACTAGAAAAAATTTCAAATCTACTTGTTGAATCTTCTTCGGAGACAGAAGAAACATCTTTCGAGTCTGCTGAAGATCTTCAAGTTGATGAAATATACACATCTTCTTCAGAAACCTCTGATGAAGAAAAACATCTTTATGTTCTAACAAAAGAACAAGAAACAATATTAGAAATGTTAAAACATATAGAGAATCCCCAATTACAAAAAGAATATTTAGATAGAATAATAGATATAAATTCAAAACAAAAAGAGACAAATAAACCAACTATATTACCAAATGTTTCAACTAGTTATTATGATTTAACTAGTATATTAAATAAAAACAAAGATACAAAGAATAAAAATGCAACAATCCCAGATTTACAAAAAGAAATAAAAGAAATAAAAATAGAATTAAAAGAGTTAAAAAATAAACAAAAACAAGATTCAGAAGTTATGAAATTAATACTTACAAAATTACAGACTACAGAAGAGTCTGATCAATCTTCAAAAACAGAACCAGTAAATATAGATAACAATATCATAGAAAATATTTCTAATGTGCCAGAAGATTTTTTATTTGTTTTAAGAGAGATAACATCAAGAAAATATTTAATAAGAATAACAATAAAATTCTCAGAACAATATCATTTAGATACAATTGCTCTATTTGATACAGGAGCAGATCTTAATTGTATTAAAACTAATTTGGTCCCAAAATCATATAGAGAATCTACAACTACTAAACTCTCTAAAGCAAATAATACCAAATTACAAGTCAAAAGTAAAACTGAAGCTTATATTATAAAATCCAATACATCAATTAAAACAATGTTTTTAGTTGTAGATGATATTCATCATGCAGTTATACTAGGAACACCTTTTATGAATCTAATTACACCATATAAAGTAGGAATTAATTCTATTTCTTTTAAAATAAGAAATAAAAAATTACATTTTGAATTTTTAGAAAAACCTAAAACAAAAAATTTAGATTTAATAAAAGCTTGTTCTATTCATAAAGAACAAATAAATGCAATAATTAAAAGTAAAATTTTTCAATTACAATCATTAAAAGATATAGTAAATATTAATAAAATAGAACAATATTTAAAGGATCCAAAGATAATTACTAAAATACAAAATCTTAAATTATCATTTGAAAATGAACTTTGTTCAGATCTTCCAAATGCTTTCTGGTCAAGGAAACAACATATAGTTGATCTTCCATATACTCCAGAATTCAGAGAAGAAGATATACCTACAAAAGCAAGACCAATTCAGATGAATGCAGAATTAGAAAAACATTGCAAAAAAGAAATGCAAGATCTAGAATCAAAAGGATTAATCCAAAAATCAAGGTCTCCTTGGAGTTGTGCTGCTTTTTATGTCAATAAAAATGCAGAAATAGAAAGAGGAACACCTAGATTGGTAATAAATTATAAACCACTAAATAAAGCGTTAAAATGGATAAGATACCCATTACCTAATACGAAAGATTTATTAACAAGATTACATTCTGTATGGATATATTCAAAATTTGATATGAAATCAGGATTTTGGCAAATACAAATATCTGAAAAAGATAGATACAAAACAACATTCACAGTTCCATTTGGGCAATATGAATGGAAAGTAATGCCATTTGGATTAAAAAATGCACCTTCTGAATATCAAAGAATTATGAATATATATTTATGGATTATTCTAATTTTTGCATTGTCTATATAGATGATGTATTAATATTTTCCAAATCAATAGAAGAACATTTTAAACATTTAAAAACCTTCTTTTATATAGCAAAGAAAAATGGTTTAGTATTATCTAAATCTAAAATATCTTTATTTCAGACTAAAATAAGATTCCTGGGTCATCATCTGACTCAAGGAACAATTTTACCAATAGAAAGATCTTTAGAATTTGCATCCAAATTTCCAGATAAAATGTTGGACAAAAATCAATTACAAAGATTTCTTGGATCTTTAAATTATGTTGTTGATTTTATTCCAAATATAATAATAATTGCAAAACCATTACATAATAGATTACAGAAAAATCCACCAATATGGACTGAAGAACATACTTCAGTGGTTAAGAAAATAAAAAGTCTAGTATCTGATATACCCTGCTTATATATAGCAGATCCAGATTTATTTAAAATAGTTGAAACAGATGCTTCTGATATAGGATATGGTGGAATATTAAAACAATTACAAAATGGGAAAGAGTCTATAGTTCAATATACTTCTGGTCATTGGAATGATACCCAAAAATCATATTCTACTATTAAAAAAGAAATTTTGAGTATCGTATTATGTATTAATAAATTTCAAAGTGATTTATTAAATAAAAAATTTCTTTTACGTATTGATTGCAAATCTGCGAAAGAAATTTTGCAAAAAGATGTTAAAAATTTAGCTTCAAAACAAATATTTGCTAGATGGCAAGCTTTATTAAGTATTTATGATTTTGATATTGAATATATAAAAGGAGATACAAATTTTGTTCCAAACTTTCTGACTAGAGAATTCCTCCAAAACAGACATAATGCCGAGGAAGTCCAAAGACAAAGGAAAGCTACCGGCGGATAATGACAATAATATGTTGTGATATATTATGTTTGAGTGATTGCAAAATGAATATGTGTGCATATGTGTAATTGTTGTGCAAAATGTATATGTGTGCATATGTGTAATTGTTATGATGATTGCAAATAGATATATCATGTTTGAATGATTGGAAGATGCATATGTGAGCATGTATGTGTAACGTTTAAATGTGAAATTGTAAAACGTTGAACTGTTTCTGGAAATTCTAGAAGCTGAGGCTAAAGAGGCAAAGGGGTCTTCAAACAAGTTTTTGAAGGTAATTATAGTGTAATTTCCGCTAATCCACTATTCACCCCCCCCTCTAGTGGTGCTATACAGGTCCAACATAATATCCCACGGAAAACGTGGGCAGATAAAGTTGAAGAAGAGGAAGAACTTCTTCAAAAAATCCCAATAGCCGCAGTTCCAATATCCCAAATATCTCCAAATAAAACACCAATATCCATTATTGAAAGCCTATCCAATAGTTCTGAATTTCAAGCATTGCTTGAAAAATTCAATATTCCAAAATCTACAGAAATAGCAGAGACTTCATCAGCAATATCAAAACATCAGCCAACTACTTCAATAACCCAAAAAAACCAATAAAGTTTTCAAACCCCAATCCACAGAAATTACCAGCAAAATGCCCACATATAAAAAAGCCGTGCAGACAACCCAGTTTATGGAAAAGTTTTTTTATCAATATATTACTACTATAGAAAAATTATATTATGATAAAAATCCATTAATTTCTTTACAAAATTATTTTGGAAAAGATTTTTTCTATAAATCATGGAATATTGCAAAAACTACAGAATATTATCAACATCTGTTGATAATGACAAATTCTGTTGAAATAAAACATCATTTTAATAAAGATAATATAGAGTATGCCTTCTCCAACTTTAAAATAGTGTATATAATGACACCGGAGCAATGGCAAAAACAATTTGGATCTTTATCTGAGGAAATTGATTTTCCTGCAGGATATAATTCAAATTTATTTTCAAATGTCTCTTTTAATTATTGGGATTACCAACAAGCTTGGTATAATTCCCTATATTTTCAAAACTCCAGGGGTTCACACACCTGGTTGATATTTTTTGATACCAGAAGAATAACAACGAAGAATATTCCATATTAGTTCGCAGCATGGTGGGATCATTTTGGCTCCTGTGCAGAATATTTGAATGATGTAGTGAGACCATCACTACAAGTATATACGAAGATGTATTCTCCTACAGATGAAGAGAAGATATTTTCGGAAATGATGATATTTCATATGAAGTTCTATTTACATTGGGTATTCCAATGGAGAGCAGAATATACTCCAAATATAAAAGTACCCTTGATAAAAAGAAAATTTTATATCAAATGGTGGACAGCATTTAATATTCCAGAATCCATTTACCCTCACAAAGTAATGGAACAAATAAAAATATGGAATGCACAAAAACAAATTGCAGATAGCAGAAAAACAATAACAACACCGGTGAAGCCCGGACATGAACAATTTTTATTACACAAATCAAGGATGCAATCTCAGCTGGCAATGGCGAAAGACCCTGAAGAAATGCAAAATATCTTGATGAAATTTGCTCCTTTATTGCAAGAAGCAAAACCTTCATCATCTTCAGGATCGACGAATGCAGTGGATGAAGACGTTGATTTGATAGAATAAGTTGATCATTTGTAATATTTGTAATAATTTCATATTTGTAATATTTGAATTGATGTAATATTTCAATGATGTAATAGTTGATATAACATGCAAAAAAAAATTTGCAGAAATATCCACGCAAGTTATTAAAAAAAATTTAAAAAAAATTATTAAAATATTTGTGCGGAAATGACCAAGCAAGTTATAGTAGAGGGACCCTTATTTTGGCCATATTCCACTCAAAATTCCTATAAAAGGAGGGGGTATGTTCATTTGAAAGGACACAAGTTTTTCTACCATATTACTTACATTTTCTCTCTCTCATAATTCCCACTTTCCATTTCCATCCAAGATACTTCCAACCTTTCTCCCATACTATCCCATACCAAGAACACTTTATTTGTTCTTGAATATCTTTCAATAAGCCCTTTGAAACCAATATCACAGAAGATCTCCAATCTTCAAACAATAGTTGTATCTCCAATATTTTTTGAAGAAATAAATATATGGTATGATTTGAATTCTTTTATTTTTTGAGTTCTTTAATATACTGTTTTTAATTTTATTTCTTTGTTTTATGTATTATTTATTTATATTCTTGGGTCGGTATATACCGCCTAATTATTGTTATTAATATTGTTTATATATATAATTATATTATTATGACTGGCTGGAATTAGTTCCTTTTTATTTACTGTTCTACTAATTTATATATATATATATATATTATTATGATTGGCTGGAATTAGTTCCGCCTAATCTTATTCCCTCTCCCTTTTTATTTTCTGTTTTTATTTATATTCTTGGAGAGTTTAATCACCCCCATTTAAATTCTGTTCATTTAATTTTGTTTTACTTACTGTTTTTATATTTTGTTTTACTTACAGTTTTTACTTTTGTTTACATTATTGCTTTGATATTTTGTTTATTATTATTATCTTTTAGTGTCGGTAGTTTACATTCCTGTTTGTGGTGTAATTGAAAAACCAAAAGAATGGATAACCATCACAGCATCAAAAAATTTAAATTCTGTTCATTTAATTTTGTTTTACTTACTGTTTTTATATTTTGTTTTACTTACAGTTTTTACTTTTGTTTACATTATTGCTTTGATATTTTGTTTATTATTATTATCTTTTAGTGTCGGTAGTTTACATTCCTGTTTGTGGTGTATATATATATATATTTAGGTGAAGGACGGGTGGTATCGTCTGGTTGTTTTATTGATATATAAACCCTCACTTGTGGCGGAGGAATACCGTGGTTACATTACGAAAAGTTCAAGGTGGGAGACTCTCCCAAACTAAACAATACAGCATAAGAAAAACATATTGAGATCGAAATGTAGTAGCAAACAACAAATTAAACAAGAAATAAAGAAGTACTATACTATACTCCATGTCATGCGAACGTGAGTAATCTTGTGCGGTCATCCAGAAGGGCTGAAAGGCTTTGGCTCGCAATGGACTGTTGACACATGCAATGGGAATATATGGGTCTTTTCGAATTCCTCAACGTTAGAGCTAGTTAAAGTTGCTCATGATGTGCAAACTACTTTGTTTTCTTTCGTTTGGCTTCAAACACAACAAGCTTTTGCATGCTTTGTGATATATGGACGTCACACGATATCAGACAGGCAACCTCTTTGGAGTTCATTGATTGAAACATCTCGAACTCTGACTCTGTGTGTGTATATATATGAGTATATTTTCAAAGACCAATAATAATAATAATAATAATAATTAATATCTAATATTAATATTATTAATATCAGCATATACACATTCTTCTTTGTGACCCGATAGGTCCATATTAATCGGCAGTCGTTTAAATCTCTATTAAGCCAACAAGCCGTAATTGGCCTCTGGAAATGCATTACGATTATCCAATTAATACGAGTACAGTCTCATTGGCCCAATAATAGTACATGTATTAATCACTTTGTCACACGATATCTAGTTTGAACATAAGTCATGGTAAGCGTCATACTTATCTTGTTCAAATATGTGATTACTGGATCTCAAAATAGACTGACAAAACAAATGATATTGATTACAATATCAATTCATTTGAGCATGATCATGCATTTCACAATCTCACTAATCAAGGGGCCTAAAAGATATCTCTCTCAAAGAAAGGGACAAATCATATCTTGATTGTTCAATGTCTTCTACATAATTTCTATTATATTCAATCATGACCTTTATTATTATCCATGTACGAATAATATTTGATCATGCTAAAATATAATAGTCATTATGTCAAAAACTATGATAATCTCAAGTCTAAAGATTAAAACATTACTATCTTGAGATTTATCTATGACGCTAATCCATGCAGTAATCTCATAATGGGTCTATCCAATACATTGTTATTTAACAAGTCTATATGAAATTGATTTGTATCATCATACACATAATCATCTAATGATTATCAAATCAATACTCATACTGGCTATAAATTATTTTATCTTTATAAGAATAGTGAATCAGAGGTATATAGCATAATTGTGTAACACACTAACCAACAATAGTGATAATAAAACCTCTTTATTAATAATAAATGTATAACATAAACATCCATATCAAGACCTAAGGCACATACACTAGCAGAAAGTTGAAACCTCACTGTGCAACATTGATCCCTTAGATTGGGACACATCGATTGATCAATGTGACATCAGTCTCGAAAGTAAGAGACATCAATCGTTCGATGTGTTTAAGGTTCAAAGTTGAAACCTCACTGTCCAACATCGATCTCTCAGATTAAAGACATCGATCGATTGATGTTGACATCTGTCTCTCAAAGAAGAGACATGAATCAATTGATTTATGTAAGGTGCAAAACTAAAACCTCACTGGAAGATATCGATCTCTCATCGACCAATCGATGTATGCAAGGTGCAAAATTGAACCCTTGCAAGAAGGAATCGATCTCTCAGCAAAGAGACATCGATCGATCGATGTCATCCAGGATTCAAATTTTTGTGCCTACTGGAACAAATCCAAGGGAGATTTAAAGTGTTTTCTCTCTCCAATCTTGCTCAAATTTCTTGTGGACTTTTTCTTGACATCTATAATTCTTTCTTGACTATTATGGACATGTCTAAGATATTCTAGGAGGATATGGAGTATTTAATCCAACTATAGGGGGGCTAAAGACTATTGGAACATTTTTAAGACTTTTGATTGGGTTGAAGACTTGAGGGAGGCTGCAAAAACATGGCTCAAACCCTCTATATATTAAAGAAGCTCAGATAAGGCAAACACACACTTTCATCCTCCTCGAGCTTCATTGTTCATTATTTTAAAAAGTTATCAATTGTGCAAAAGTGCTTAAAGCTTACTAAACTGTTATTGCTTGGTCTTCATAGTTGTAAATGGTGAGAGTACAAGTCCAACAAAAGAGAAAGTATGCATACATGATCACTTGCTTCGGTTTAGACTTGCTAGAAAGTGTGACCATCCACCACTTCCCAAAACCCACTTGGTAAAATTTCTTTGATATAACTTTGTTGGAGTTGTGAAGAATCAAGGGCTTGTACTTGCTTCTAGCTGTTGTTCTTGATGTACGAAGAGGTTTTGTGCAAGAGTCTGCTGTTGTTGTAGTTTTTGCTTACACTAGTTGTTAGTGTAAGCATTGTTGATGTTGTTCTTACTGAAGGTAGTAAGAAGAGTTGCTGTTGAAATCCACTCAATATCGTGTGTCTTAATTCATTATCTATCATCTATTTCTTCATTGATTTGTAGAGTATTTGAGTTGGTGTAAGCTAAACAAAGAAAATTCCACAAAATTTCCCAACACTCTATTCACCACCCTCTAAAGTGAGTGTCACTGATCTTACAATTGGTATCAGAGCCTCACCTTGATTGCTTTGCCGATTTATGCAAGTAGCAGGGGTAAAGATTGTGGCAATGAAAACCTTTTCATCTTATGGCTCAACCTCCAAGCCGACCACTTTATTCTCAGCCTCAAACACCAAAGCTCCTACGTTTAATGATCAAAACTATTCCTTGTGAAAATTCAGAATGATAAATCATTTGAAAGGTTGCGGATTCGGCATATAGAGAGCTGTTGTCAAAGGAATTTAAGTTCTTACGATCACCAACTCAAAAGATGAAGATAAATTTTGCTATAAATTGAAAGACATTTGATATTCTCTCAAGTGATCTAACCACTAACAAGCTTATAAGACTTCAAGGTCTTAAAACATCTCATGAAGCCTAGAAAAGACTCGAAATGATACATGAAAGGACGGAACAAGTGAGAATGGAAAAGAGACTTATGCTCATGAAGGATTACGAAACATTCAGTATGAAAAGTGGTGAAAAGATTAAGGAGACCATCGACCGATTTACCCATATTGTGAATCAACTTTCCATGGTTGAAAACAAAATATCAAATGAAGATCTTATCTCAACACTTCTCAATTATTTGTCTAGAGAATGGACACCCAAAGTGACCGCCATCACCGAGTCTAAAAATCAAAAGACTCTTTACTCTTGACAAATTTCCCAAAAATCTATTGATTGTTGAAATTCTAATTGATGAGCAAAATAGGATGAATCCTATCGAGCCTAAACATGTATCATACAAAGGATTTGTAGTAGAGTCCAATTAATCGGATGATGAAGTTGCTCTTCTAATTTGAAAGTTTAGAAGAGTAGCAACAAGAAACAAAGCTCAAGCAAGGAGGTCCTTTAAGAAATCACCCAAAGAAAAAGAATTAGATGAAAATTGAGAAAGGGGTGGTCAATCTTGTCATATTATTGATGATTCCCATGTCAAGGAGCTACAAAAGCAAGATAAGAAAGTCTTTCCTCAAAAGAAGAAAGACTTGGATGCTAAAGTAACCACATGAGACGATTTTTTCAAAATAGGAAGGTGAAGAAAACGACGACAAAGATGTTGGACTTATTGCACTAATCAACAATCAAAAGGATCAACACACTTGTCTCATTGCAATTGAGAATGATCTTGGTATAAATTCTACATCATCTACAAGATAAAATTGGAGACTTACAAGATGATATTGAAAAAGTTAACTTTAAACATAAACACTTGAAGAAAGAGATTGAAAAATGCATACTAGAAAATAAGAACTTGCATGAGAAGAACATTTTGATTCATCAAGAGCATGATATCATACTTACCATGCACAAGACCGTGGCGCTAGAAAATATGAAAATTAGGAAGGAATGAGATAAGTTAAGATTAGATTTACAAAGATTAACAAATGGCAAGAGTAAACTCGATAAATTACTTGAAAATCAAAGGATAGAAAATGCTAATTCTGGTTTAGGGTTTGAGTCTTCATACTCCATCATTAAGTCAACAGAGAAAATGAAAAATTAAAAAGACTTAAAATGGCTCATTATCTCATAAGTACAAAAACACACAACCAAGATATGTGCCTACTTGTCTTTATTATAACAAGTAAAGATATGTAAAAAGCATATATAGAGCGAGATTTGGTAGCATGTATCTTTGGAAGCCTAAGGGTTGAGAAGCTAGCCTGAAAGGACCCAACCATCAAAAGGTACCAATATATAAACCTCTTGGCGCTGTTGGTACTCAAGATAAATTGAGTAGCCAAAGAAAAAGGAACCAATGGCTTATGCACAGCGGATGTTCCACACACATAACTGGAGACAAAACTCTATCCACCATTCTCAAAATCCAAGATGGTGGAATGAGGTATTTCAGAAATGAGAGAGCCAAAATATTTGGACATAGAGAAATTGGTAACTTTTCTTTTACTATTAGTAATGTATTATATGTAAAAGCGCTTAAGTACAATTTGATAAGTGTTAGCTAATTATGTGATGCTAATTTTCAAGTTGAGTTTGCAAAAAGGAAATTCATTGTGAAAAAGAATGGTAAGACTATTTTTGAGGTTATAAAGGACAATGATGTTTACAAACCTAGCACACATGATTTGATTGCCCAAAAAGTTTCATGTTTGTTGCCAAAAATGATTTCATGCAATTATGGCATAGACGGCTTGGACATATTAGTTTCAAAAACTTCAACTAAATTTGTAAAGATGAAAAGGGCCAAGGTCTTTCAAAATTAAATTTCGGAAGCCATGTCTTATGTGACACTTGTTAAAGCAAGCTTCAAGTTCAAAAGTGAAATCTCCACCACCAAACCTCTGCAACTGCTTCATATGGACTTGTAAGGGGATATTGGTACGCCAAGTCTAGGTGGAAAACATTACACCTTTGTAGTAGTAGATGACTTCTCTAGGTTTAGCTAGGTCATGTTCTTAGCAAAAAAGAGTGATGCATACCAAGAGTGTATAAAACTTTGTAGGAGATTATAAAACCTAAAATAAGATATCATCAAGGAAATTAGAAGTGATATAGGTGGTGAATTTGATGGTGAGTTTTAAGCATTTTGTGTATCCAAAGGATATGGAACCAACTTCTCGGCTCCTAAAACTCTCAAAGAAGTGGTGTTGCAGAAAGGAAGAATAAAACTCTTCAACAAATGAGTCGAGCATGCTAAATGAATTTGAGCTACCTAAGTATTTTTGGGCTAAAGCGGTCAACACCGCTTGTCGTGTGATAAACAGAGATTGCTTGACACCATCTCTCAAAAAGACTCCTTATGAGCTTTAGAAAGGAAGAGTACCCTACATTGGATACTTCAAGGTATTTGGATGTAAGTATTTCATATATAACACAAAAGATAACTTGGATAAACTCGATTACAAAGCAGATGAAGAAATATTTATGGGTTATGCACAAAATAACAAAGCATTTAAAGTGTATAATAAATGAATATGAAAGTTGAAGAGTCTATTGATGTTAATTTAGTGAATTCCTTGATGATGAACTAAATTTAGATGATGATGAGGAAAATGAGATAGTTGAAGTAAGACATATCGAAAACCTTGAAAATTCAAGAGGAGATATTCTTGTGGATCTCAGAATTGACCAACTTGAAAATGGACCTATTTCTAAGGTAAAAGAACAAGAAGAAGTAAAAGGTGACACTTTAAATTGATCGAAATCATTAAAATATAACAAAGTCCATCCAAAAGAATTGGTAGTGGGAGAAACAAGTCAAGACATATGAACAAGGAGAAAATTTCATGAGAATTCTTACATTTCACAAGTCGAGCCTAAAAATATAAAAGAATCTATAACTGATGAAGGTTGGATAGTGGATATGCAAGTAGAATTAAATCAATTTAAAAGAAGTAATGTTTGACAGTTAGCCTCCAAAACTAATGATCATCCTATTATTGGTACTAAATGGGTATGTAGAAACAAAATGGATGACCAAGGAAATATAACAAGAAACAAGGCTAGGTTGGTAGCGCAAGGATATAGACAAGAAGAAGGAATTGATTATGATGAGACCTGTGCTCCAGTGGCTAGATTAGAAACTATTAGGATACTCCTAGGATATGCATGCTATAAGGATTAGTTATATTAAATGGATGTAAAATCGGCCTTCTTGAATGAAATAATTCAAGAAGAAGTATATGTATCTCAACCACCGTGTTTTGAAAATCATAATTTTCCAAATTATGTATTCAAACCTAAAAAGGCTCCTTATAGACTTAAACAAGCTCTTAGAGCATGTTATGAGAGATTGAGCAACTTCCTTCTTGAAAATGCTTTTTCAAGAGAAAAAGTTGATATTACATTATATAATAAAGAACAAGGAAATATTATATTTGGTGTCACTAATGATTCTCTTTGTGAGTGTTTTACCAAAATAATGGAAGAAGAATTCGAAAAGAGTATTATGGGTGAGCTCAACTACTTTTTGGACTTCATATCAAATAAATCAAAGATGGAGTATACATATCTCAAACAAACTATAGAAAGGATCTTCTCAAGAAATAAAAGTTTTAGGATTGAAGGAGTGTAAGCACACCAATTAGTACAAGTACAAAGTTTGATAAGGATGAAAAAGGAAAGCCGGTTGAGCTACCCAAGCATAAGGGCACGATTTGTAGTTTATTTTATTTAACAACTAGTAGACAAGATATATTACATGATGTGTGCTTATGTGCTAGATTTCAAATCATGCCTAAGGAATCACATCAGTTATCTAAAGCGTTTTTTAGGCATTGGAAGGTACAATCAAATTTGGCCTATTCTATCCTAAGAATGGGTATTTTGACTTAAGAGGGTATATGACTCAGATTATACTAGAAATCTGGTTGATAGAAAAAAGCACCTCTAGGACATGTCAATTTCTTAAAGATTGCTTGATTTCTTATTTTTTCAAGAAACAAAATAGCATGTCACTTTGTACAGCAGAATCCAAATATGTATCAGCTGCCTCATGTTCTGCCCAACTACTTTGGATGATAAACTCCTTCAACTGTTACAATGTTAAGTTTGATAAAGTACGTATCCTATGTGATAACAACTAAGCCATAAGTACAGCTCAAAATCCTGTCCATCGTAATAGAACCAAACATATTGAAGTGAGGCATCACTTCATAAGGATTGTGTACAAAAAGGTTTTGTGTGTTAAATTCGTTCCAACTAATCATCAATTAGCTGACATTTTCACAAAATTCCTACCCACTAAGACATTTGAATCAATTATAACAAGATTAGAAATGATAAACAATGCTTGAAAGATCAAAATTATAAAAAGTCAAAAAACCATAAACATCGATCGATCGATGTAGCTGTTTGAGAGACTAAAGCATACATCAGCCTTTGAGGTCGATCAATCGATGTGGACATCAGCCTCCAATATTGATCAATATATGTCAACGGGCGCTGGGTCTATAAAAGCTTCAAAAACAAAAAATCTCTTAATTTTAACTTTCCATTCCACTGGAAACCCTAAGAACCAACCCTCTTCTCTCCACAAATGATTCCTCTTTACTAAATTCTTTCAAATCTTTCAAATTCTCTTCAACATAATTGATTTTCACCACTGATACTTCACCTCCTTCATCTTCCTCAAAATTGATTTGGTTTTTCTCATCACTAGAAACCTAAACCCTTCAAATATGTCATCAAGAAGTAAAAACACCTCAAAGAGGCCTAGAATCTCTCATCAAGTAGAAGAAAAGTCATGCCAACTTTCTCAACAAGTACCCCCTACCCCAAGAAGGCCCAAAAGCCTTCTCATGATGACCTTGCATAAGGACCCACCAAAACTACACATGCGGGTCCTTTTACAAGAAGCCAATCAAGACTACTAGAGTTCGATGTTGGGGCTTTCTTGGTAAGGCATGTGCAAGAGGTGCCAACACATTGTAGGCAGAGTTGTGCGCTCGTCATTGAGGCTATGATATGATTATCCTTGAGTTTTAATGCATATTATAAGATGTAAGGGTTGGTGAGAGGACATGATGGTCATTTCACTTTTACGTGCCATAGTTTTGAGTCTAGTCATTTGTTTTGTCTTTGTTTAGGTCTAGGGTAGCTTATGGAGTCTTTATTTACGTATTTGGTGTACTAATGATGCTGTTTGAGTGTCTTTGTAGGAGCATGATCAAAATAAGGAAAGTGGTATGGAAACCCTAATTTCTAGGAAGGTACCCAGCTATACTCAAGTTAGTATTTTGGACCTACATGCTGGAGGACAAGTCCAAACACATTCAAATAACTTAGAGGTGTTAGAAAACTCAATTAGGGGCGACTTTTATGCCTTGTATGTTTCCTAATTCGAGCTACAAGAGGTTCTAAACTGAGCTTGAAGATTAAAATCCAAATATTTAGGAAACCCGCTGAAGCCCACTGGATTCGTAGCAACTTTTGGAGAATGATGTCTCTGTGCAGAAGTGTCCAAATGAGGTGATTCTAAGACCAAAATTCAAGGCAATTTTGTGATTTACAACTTTGCTGAAGAGCTCAAATGCTAACTTGGATTGTACAAGCGTGTAGAAGTCTTAAACCGACAGGGTGTCATCCAGTACGAAATTTTAGGGATTTGACTTCAAACTATTTTCTTGATTAGTTTTGATTTGCTTTCTTAAGTAGATTTGATGTAAATGCACAGGATATATCTTGGATGATGCTATTATCTTTTATATGTAGGAAATAATGGCCATATAAGGCAATACATGGACACAATGTATAAATAGTTTTATCATTGTCTGATTTATCCAATTTTGTTCGCCTTGTGTGTGCCTTTTCCCTTTGTGAGTCTTGTGTGTTTTCTTTGGTTTCACCTAAAAAAATCAAATCCAGATCCAATTCAAGGTTTGAGAAACCCCTGTTGATGGCCACAATCTACGGAAAAGGAACGACTTGGTGGATTGGAAGACTGAATTTCTCACTATGAACATTTTCAGTGCCATTGAGGAGAAAGGTGGTGCCTTTCACTATTGTTCAACCTTAACCGACGGTTGGAAGCTTGGAGAGTTGATGGAAGGATCCTATACATGTATATAAGTGTCTCAAACACATATAACAAAAACTAAGGTTCATAAGGAAAAAGAGGATGCTTCCAAGAAAAAACGGATTTTTTCCAAGCCAATTTCTTGACTGAGGTTCGTGGCAGACTCACCATCAACAATTTTCAATGGCTCAAGTCTTGGGAGTATGAAAAAGCCTTGGAAGAACCTAGAGCTCTAGGTAATATTTATTACATCTACTATGGGGCACAACACCTATCTGATCAGTGGGAAACTACTGAAAGGTCGACAATTCCACTAAACTCGCTTCAGATTAAAGACATATTGAGTAATGATGAGTTGAGCCAATCATTGATTAGTTGGACGATCAAAAATGGAGGCCACATTGGGATGAAGCTGGAATGGACTATGTGTCTACCCGATACACTTGCTTGTTTTATGCCAATATATGGGTAGAGTACTTAAATGGCTTTGCATTCTCTTTAAACTCAGTGATTGATGTAAACTCATTAAATTGGATGTGAAAACGATAAATGAGCTACTTAGGGTACTGATGAGGGTCTTGATGAATTTGATGTTTGGAAATAGGACACATATCTATATAAAGTGATGGAAAATGTGGTTAAACCTTTCTTTGATTTTATCTCATTTAGATTACAAATGATATACCTTTGGTATATCGTGTGTTACTCGTCATTGTCACTTCTAGTTTCAATGGTAAGTCAGTCAAACTCCCTAGTAATTTAGAATTTCACATTGCCTATCACATTGCCAGCATCTAGCCATTAAACTTTGGAGAAAGATTGTTTGTGAATATGTTGGAAGTTGTCACCGAGAAAAGCAAGGCTCTTCCATATAGCAATCTTAGTTATCGATTGCTCAAGAAATGAAATTTGTCTTTGGATGCAACGGATGAGGAAAAATCACCAATAAGGATTTCTACACCAAAGCCAACATTCAACAAATTCACAAATCTCTTAAAGAAACGTAACATGACAAAAGACCTTAATGTGAGCCTATAGAGGGTGATGGCATTAACATACTTATCCAAGAGACTGCCCCTACACACCGCCGTCCCCCAAACCACAACCTACTCCTACCGCTCGTGCTGATAAAAGAAACACACCAATAGAGGAGGATTCTAGTTATGAGTATAGATTTGATGCTAAAGTTAAGATTGAAGAGCTAAATAGGACTATCGACCAATAAAGAGAAAAACAGATGTTATTTAGGTGGAAGTAGCCAACCTCAAAAATAGAGTAGCTACGCTAGAAAATGAGTTAAACGCCCTGAAGGCAAAATATCAAAAGATAAAATACAAACTTCAAGGGTTGTCTTAAGGCTTTGTTTCTCGTCCGATGAAGAATAGTAGAAATCACCACCCTGCAGTCCTATTAAGATAGTTAGACTATTTTGAGTTATTTTCAACTGTTGTATTCCGTATATTGGACATCTTTCGATCACCTTAAATGATTATTACTTTTATATTTTTAAAAGGGGGAGAAGCTGGTGTTTGAATATGCCCGTGCTTGTGTCTGAATATGCTTTTGCTTGATGTTTGAATATGCTTAAGCTTATGTATGGCATGCTTGGTACGCTTGATACATAGTATATGGTATGCTTTTGATATGGATGGATATACTTATATGAAATTTGAATATCATGGCGGCCTGTGTTGAGGGGGAGTTTGAAATGAACTTGATATACATCATGTCTATTGGTTTTGGGATAATTATATATCGAGGGGGAGCTTTGAAGTTCTTGAAGTAATCTTGAGTATGTTTTCATTATTATATATTGAGGGGGATCATGAATGTATTGACAAAGGGGAGAGATAAAATTCTGCATAAAACAAAGCTTTAAAACCTTTAGTTAGCTTAAATATAGTTTTTCAAACGAAAACATCTTTTAAAAGCTCTAGTTTTGAAATCATCAAAAAGGGAGAGATTGTTAGAATATGAATTGTTTTGATGAAGTTAAAAAATGTTTTAAATAGAGTTAAAAAGGTAATTCACACATTGGAATTGAAACAAAATGAGAAACACTGTGAGACATGGATCTCTCCCATATATCGATCGATGCATACATCAGTCTCACAAGGAAGAGACATCGACCGATACATGTAGGGACTGTTCAAAGTTCAAACCTTACTATCCAACATCGATCTCTCAAATTAGGATACATCGATCAATCAATGTGACATCAGTCTCTAAAGTTAGAGACATTGATCGATCGATGTGATTAAGGTTCAAAGTGGAAACCTCATTGTCCAACATCAATCTCTCAGGATAAGGACATTGATTGATCGATGTGCTCATCCATTCTCAAAGAAGAGACATCGATCGATCTATGTATGTACCGTGCATAACTAAAACCTCAATTGAAGATATCGTTCTCTCATTGATCGATTGATGTATGTGAGGTGCTAAACTGAAACCTTACTAGAAGACGTCAATCTCTCAGCATGGAGACATCGATCAATCGATGTAATCTAGGATTCAGATTTTTGAGACCATTGGAAAAATTTCAAAGGAAGATTTTAATTGTTTTCTCTCCAATCTTACTCAACATTCTAGTGGACTTTCTTCTGACGCCTATAATGCTTTCTTGAATATTATGAACATGTCTAAGATATTCTAGGTTGGCTATGGAGCATCAAATCCAGTTAAAGAGTGGGTAAAGACTCTTTGGACTTTGTCGAGACTTTTGATTGACCTGAAGACTTGAGACAGGCTGCAAGCACATGGCTCACACCCTCTACATATTAGAAGCTCAGATGAACAAACACACACTTTCATCCTCCGCAAGCTTCATTTTTCATTGATGTAAAAGGTTTTCAATTGCACAATAGTGCTTAAAGCATAATAAGCTCTTATTGCTTGTTCTTCATTGTTGAAAATTGTAAGAGTACAAGTCTAAGATAAGAGAATTTATATATACTTAATCTCTTGCTTGTGTTTATACTTGATGGAAAGTGTAAGCCCCCCCCACTACTTCCCAAAACTCACTTGGTAAAAGTTCTTTGATAGAACTTTGTTGGAGTTGTGAAGAAGCAATCACTTTTTCTTGCTTGTAGCTGCTGTTGTTGTTGTTGCATAAAGTGGTTTTGTGCAAGAGGCTACAGTTGTTGTAGTTGTTTCTTACACTAGTTGTTACTGTAAGCATTGATGTTGTTGTTCTTATTGAAGGTAATAAGAAGAGTTGTTGTTGAAAATTCACTTCGGAAACAAGGTGATAGTGGAGTAGTTACAATTAGATTTGAACCACTATATTTCGTGTACCTTTATTCATAATCCCTCATCTCTTTCTATATTGATTTGGAGAGTATTTGAGTTGGAATAAACTAAACCAAGAAAGTTCTACAAAATTACCCAACACACTAACCCCCTCTAAAGTAAGTATCAAAAACCTTACAAAACTAGGCAAGGAGAACCTAGAATGAAAAGGCAACACAGAAGGTCAATGGTAAATAGAAAAGTCAACAGTCAACAGTCAACGATCAACGATTAAAGTCAACAGTATGTATATGGTGTGTGTAATAAAACTACAGTGCATGGTTGTACGTGCATTATGTGATCAGCAGTACAGCAGCTTTGTATGGTGCATAAGGTGCCTGCGATCTCTGATGGCAGTTATGCTTCAACTAAAGTGTAGATCGATATATAATGATCTCAGTGGTACCTTTGAAATTGAAATTGGAGCGATATTTGCAATGATGAAGAAAAGAGTAGTGGTGAAACTCCTTAACAACAACTTCTGTAGGTCTGGAAACAAAATACGGCAGCTGGACGATATTGAACATTCAACAGCGAGAGGCTGCAGCCCACATGTGATGGCATAAGTGTCAGTAGAAGAAAGAAAGTCGCACTAACGAAGACATGACAATTAAAAAAATGATGGAGCGGTGTCTCTGATACCATGTTAGAAATAGAGAATAATTGAATTGTACGAAAAGAATATATATCACTCCTTGTGTATAGGAGGCATAGAATGTAGTACAAGTACAAGTGTAAGTACAATACAACCAACCTAAGTTGGGGCTAAAGCCCATATACGCTAACATTTATGATACAAATTAGTTATAGTGGGGTACTCTATCAAAAAAATATGCTACATATTTTCATTAAAAGACCAAAATTATTTGCCGATTCAAATGATTAGTGTAGATTTTCATAAAACAAAGACTATGACACATTCAATGTGTTTGATATTTTCAGGTTACTGTTATCACGGTTGGGGTGGGATATTGAAATAGAGTTAAATATTAAATGCACTTGATGAACTATGATTCATATGACGAAGATTAAGGGTAGTCATATTATTTAAATTATATTTCCATTATTGATGAAGTTGTTTGGCATTTAGGCGACTCAAGGGAATTTCAGTCAAGAATAGTAGAAGTGCATATGTAGGTGGCAGCATCTAGGTGAGTTATCAAGTTTTATTTAAATTCAACACTTATTTCCAAATGTTTGTGAACATTGTTTTTATAAATTTTTTGTGGAAACAAAACTGAATTGCAAACCAAAGTCCGCTGAAGAACCCACTCATAAGAGTGGAGACATTATTCTTCCCCGAACATCTAGGTGTGGTCGGAAAAGCATTGGACTAAAGAATGATGCTTGGGTCCAAGGGCATAGACAGGATTGCTGGATCTCTATAGGATGTTTGCACATTTAACGTGGTTTTTATTTCTTGTCTTGTGAAGCTCGTTGAAAAATTATTATAACGTCCTTAAAAGCTCGGTCTAGTTTTGACGCACCGACCAAAACTGGTGTCGATGATTACATAAACGTGTTGCAAAAGCTCGTGCATTTGTCATTCTGGTCTTTATACTTCTAACCTGTTTTGCTTGTTTTCAAAGAGAAATGTAAAACTTTCCTGCCTTCTGAACATGTATTCAAAATGGGATTGATAGATTGTCACTAACACATAGGAAAACTCAATTATCCCATTTATGCAAGTACATATAGAGCCATCGGTCTCACTAGAAACAGACTCTCTATCTCTTGGGACAGAGGTATTGTCTGCCTACCACTTACCCTCCCCATACCTTAACGATAACTTTTGCTGTCGTTGGGATATACAGGGTACAGATGATGATGATGATTACAAAGGAAAACTCAGTGGGCTATATATAATTAAATTCTCAAGATTCATATATCTTGGAATCAATTGTCAGTTAATGCAGCGTTATTTGTTATTTGTAGTTGATTTTTCAACATGGTGTATATTAAAGTTAATTATAAAATAAATAAATGTATGTATATGTGTGTTTGTATATATGTAACAGTTTCCTACTCCCCTCTCTCCGTCCTTCTTCGATATGAATGCATTAAATGATACTAGTGAGGCTACAAAGAAAACAACAAAAACATAAAAGCACGTTTTGTTTTTGCATGGCTTAACAACTCGGTCGAAGACAAAGTTGAACTTGACTTCACAAGGAGTTGGTTCATGTGAAAGTAGATTGAATTTTAGGCAAAGTTGAACTTGTCTAAGATGAACAACCACAAAACACAAGAACACGTGGTATTATATTTCTACATGGCTTAATTATTCAGCAAAGACTTCACATGCATTGCTTCTTCTAAATTGAACTTAAACAGTTGAAACCCATTGTAATTATTTTCTTTATACATAGTATACAAGTCACTATATGGTTGAAATATATGGTATAACATATATCAAACACGTAAATAAACATTTACACAATGAGAAAAAGTTTGTCCTTATATAAATTCGAGTTCAAGACTTCTTGGTATTGATACTTCAGCTCAAATGCTTAGAGTGTGTCATTGGGTAAACCCATTTTAATTACAAACACAAATATAATTGGAATAATCTAGACTTGAATCTGGAAGTAGATATGTACTTAATAATATATTTAGAATAATGTACATATTCGATTTACATTATAATGCTTCTTATATTATTTCATTTGATTTCTATTATCAAATTAGTGGAAGTGGATATCTTTTAAGGCTTTAAAGTATAGTACTATTATATATCTTGCCAAACTTTTTAGCCGATATGCAATCTAAAATTCTAGTAAAAGAGGAAAACAACATTACCTTGAACAAATCAATTTTATTCTAGTTTGTTTTGTATTTATTTTTTCTTTCTTCCTAAAACTATCTTTATCGTATGCTCTCTATAACTAATCCAAAATTTCTGGAAACTAGGATTTGCTTACTTAAAGAACAAAACTAATACATTTGTAATTTGTAATTAACCTCTGGCCTCTAGATTTATCTTCTGGTTTGATATTAGCCGGGTTTTTTGAGTTCTTCACGCAAAAAGTTTAAAATCAATTCAACCAAATTCTTTCATTAAACAGCGAAATAGCTGAGTTTCTGTCACTTTTATTTAACAGCAAGTTTCTGTAGGTTTGCTTTTAGCTGTCACCAATTATTGTAGAAATAAAATACTATATCGAAAACTATTGCCAATCGGTTGTGATAAACCATAATTAAATCGTCTGTTAGTCAACAACAGTCAACAGTTCAACTCCAGTAGCTCAACACTCGAAGTACTACAGTTCAGCAGTTCAGCGCCCAAGCATGGCAGTTCAGCCTCGGCTGCACCTTAGCGGGGCATCATGGCGCCCTTATAACATTGAAGAATATGCCAAGGTTTGCACCTCGGCACCAACTTCAGTTTATGTTCAAATGCCGCACTTCAGACCACTTCAGCGGGATAAGGCCAAGTCATGCACTTCGGTGAGGCCTAGTCATACACTTCGGCAGAGTTCAGCTGTGTACCATAGCAAGTCATGCATTTCGGCAGGGTTCAGCTGTGTACCACAGCAAGTGAACCAAGTACAATATTACTTCGTGGGACACTCAGACAGAGGTGCAATACAAATATAGTGACTACAACTAGGTATTCTTCCTGAACACGCTAAGGTCATAACAGTCGGCCTACTAGTTACATCAACCAGGCCGGCCTATTAGTCACATCAGTCAGACTACTGATCACATCAGCAGACCTACAGCATCCTAGGCTTTCTGCCCCAAGCAAGCGTCCTATCCACAATCCACTATCAGGGGCTTAGAGCGGGAAAAAGGTCTATAAAGGCAAGCCAACCAAAACAAAGAAAGGGACCAAGATCTGAATCCGGATTTCAAACATTCATACTCTAAAGCAAATCTATACACTCTGCTCCTCGGAAAACACTGTGAGAGACTCCTAACTCACCTTTTAAATTATAATCTCAGTGAGATATGGCCCAAACTGACTTGAGCGTCGGAGGGTTTTTCCCGGGGCCAACCCCCTGGGACCTCTGACCTGTGCTTCCTTGTGCAGGATATTTGGCGCTATTCCAGCTACACATTCTTAATCCCGGTTAACAATTCTTTACGTTAACTGACGGAGCTGATTTGAGGTCGTCTAGACCCTTGGTGAAGATCCGGCTTCATCATTTGGCGCTAGAAGGAGGGCCTTAGTCCCTTAACCCAGAAAACAGTTACTCAAAGCTTTTCTAACGATTAGTCAGAGCTTTTCGAATTACCTTAGGAAGCTATCGAGAGAAAGATGAGTAAAAAAGATAGTCAAGGGTCCAAGCAACCTATGACATCCAGGAGGAGCCAAAGGTCTTCTCAGCAACAAACTGATCAATGCTCTACGGAGCCGGAAGAATCCTCAACTCCCATTGCCTTCACATATGAAGAGCACATGCGAGCCATTCGCTATGTGGCTCAGAACCCAGAGGTCTTCTAAGCAGTAGTGAGGGAGATGAAGGGGAAGGCCTCTGCAGCAAAGTCCAGTGGGTCCCATTCCAGTGACTTTCACCCACTAGAACACATGGAGTATTCTCCTACTCGGCCTGGTTATTGTCCCAGGCGTCAGGCTGAGTTTATGGCCGAGGCGAGACGGCCAGAAAAAAAGTCTAGCCACCAGAGCTTAAAATGTAATCAAAAAGTTTCCCTGCCTTTCAAACATGGCAGAAAAGTTGATAATAAAGGCAAAGCACCGCTGCAAGAAATGTGCTCTGTGAAAATTCAGTTAGGAGGCCGAGGAAAGGAAAGGAACTCTCTGCTGGCTTCAAAAGCCTATATTATTTCCCACATGAGGAAAAAATCTCTGGCAAAAGAACCCCAGCCCCTGGCTGGACCAATCCACAAAAGAAACCATCGACTGTATTGCCTTTATCATCATGATATTGGGCATGATACAGAAGATTGTAGGCAGCTTGGGCTAGAGATTGGGCGTCTTATTGAGCAGGGTCACTTGCAACGTTTCTATAATCCAAGGTCTATGCTCCACAACAGGCTAGACTTTGGTAAAACCACTCCAGATGAGAGTTGTAAACCTGGGTCTCATCAAGGTTTTTTAAGTGATGAGGATTCAGATCCTGATGAAAGAGGGTTATGGGTTCCTGAGCATATAAGGCTGACATAACGGCAACAGTCCCTGATTCAATCGAATCATGGTTTATCTCTTCTTGTGCTCATCCGGTATTTTCTGGCTCAGCCTTATGTTATCAAGGGATCAGTTTCTTATATTCAACTGGATGTTCTTATTTGGCATTCAGCCAGGAAAAGTTAAGTCACCTTATTGTTATGCCCCGCACCCTCCGTAGGTTAATCAAAAGGCCAAGAAGGAATTAAACGGAGTTTAATGATAGTCAACGGGAAATTAATGACGGTCAACCATAACTAAATACGAATTAAATAATAGGTTTAATGATAATTAAATGAAGGGATAAATATTAGAAATTAATTGTATTTAATTTAGAATTAAGTAAATTAGATTTATCCTTTAAAATAAATAGATAATAGATATAATTTAGAAACACCAAATTTTCCCCCAACCATATAAAAACTGACTAACGTCAGTTTTTCTCTTTTTCTCACAAACGACACAACTCTCTTCATAGGCGATTCTGAATCTTTTCAACCCTAGAGAGAAACTTCCTCCAGGAACCAATCTAATTCTCAACCGTTCTTCAATCCGTTCTCGAGTAATCAAAGGCAAGTAACTTTCTTATAAGTTCTTACGATTTGTGAAAGAAAAACGGCCTATTTTGCTATTAAATTGGATCACCATGCAGTAGATTCGTTCTTTGATTATGCGTATATGTTTTATGTGCTTTCGTTTCAAGATTTGGCCGATGTATATGAAAATGGGATTGTTGTTGTTGATTGAATATGTGAAATCCTGCAAATCCCTACCCCTGAATCCCTCTTGGTGTGGTTTCATGGTTGAGATGTGTTTGAGGGAAAAGATGGGATTTTTGGGATGGTGAGCGTCAGATAATCGAGTTTAAGGTCGAATCATTGGGGCGATATGCGTATATGCGTTTGAATTCACAGTTTTAAGCATGGATGGTAGCCGGGATTAGGCTTGGATTGATTGGGGATGAACTATGGATATATGGTGTTCTTGGTACTGCAGATGTTGCAGAAAACGGAGAAAAGATTGGGAAACCGCAGACTTCGATCGATCTAAGTGGAGAGATCGATGTCCTCCACTTAGATCGATGTCCTCAGAAGGACATCGATAGATCGATGTCTTGGTGGCTGAGAGATCGATGTCCCCAGTAGGACATCGATCGATCGATGTAGGGGGAGACTGAGAGATCGATGTCCTCAGAAGGACATCGATCGATCGATGTGGGTGAACTTGAGAGATCGATGTCCTCAGCAGGACATCGATCGATCGAAGTGGAGAGATCGATGTCCTCAGCTGGACATCGATCGATCGATGTATAGGGGATGAAGTCCAGAAATTTTGGGGAAAATAGAGGAAGAAAGGGGGACGTTCGGGGAACCTTTGGGTGACTTTAGAGACTTCTTAAGACCTGATTAAAGGTAGTATAAGCCTTGGGAACATGACCTAGGATGGTGAAACAATATTGGTGACTTCAATGGGTTCTCGAATCGAGTTTCAACGGGAATGACTTAGGCGGGTTAGGAGATGAAGGTACGAGGTGTTTGGGAGTTCAACGAGGAATGGTTAGGGATATTTGTCTTAGGTTCTGGATCTTAGGATCATGACTAAGTGTTGACGCGATAGTCGAAGCCTAGGTGATGACGTGTAAGTTAGCGGAAACTCATGTGTGTTTGTACTTGCGCATGTGTACATGAATGACTTATATGAGTGTGAATTGCATACGAGAATGAGAAATGAGAATGATATGAGGAGTCTTGCATCATGGCACGTGCATTGCATATTGATTTGAAAAGAAAGGTGCTTCGGCACAGATTTGCGAAGGTGACCTGCAATGTTAACCGGGATGGAAATTTAAGCCGGGGTGCATTGCAGGGCACAAAAGACTGTAACGTTAACCGGGATGGAAATATAAGCCGGGGTGCGTTACAGGGTATAAAGTCCTCTACAATGTTAATCGGGATGGAAATTTAAGCCGAGGTGCATTGTAGAGTTTTACGAGTCTGTGATGTTAACCGGGATGGAAATTTAAGCCGGGGTGCATCACAGAGCATTACGAGCCTGTAACGTTAACCGGGATGGAAATATAAGCCGGGGTGCGTTACAGGGTTACGAGTTACGAGACCGGACATTGTGACATGCATTGCACTGTTTTGAAAGAGAAAGCGTTCATGCATATGTGAATGTGTAGTGTAGTGCATCTTTTGACATGCATCACGAGAGTCAATGTGGTATGAACGTGTGTGGTACCTGATTGCCTACGAATTGTTAAATGGGAACAAATTGTTGTACTTGCTTTACTACGTTATTCAATTCTACCTTTGAAAGTTTACAAGACATGTGCCCCTCAAGTCCCTTGAATTACATATTACTCATGTCTTGCCATGTGTTGATCCCGTATGTCTTATAAGCGGGTTACTTGCTAGCGTTTTCGCTAAGGGTACTGCCTTTGATTTTTCAGATGAACCCAGTTACGATATGATTTTCATTGAGGACGACAGCGAGTGGGCTGAATGGGATGTTTAGACCTTGTAGAGAGCATTGACAGGATAGTTTTGTTATGTCTGTTCCTTAATTCATTGAGGTTTTAGATGGCTGCGACCATATACATTTGGTTATTAACGTTGACTTCGACGTATTACTTAGATGGTTTTGATTGATATGATACGTTTCCGCACTTATTTCTCTTACGTCATTGATGATGTGTATTCGAGAGATAAGACGTCTTGTAGTCTTCTCAGTAAGCTACGACGGGTGTACCGGTTCGGATTCCGCTGTCCGGGTCGGGGCGCTACAGGTGGTATCAGAGCCTAGGCTTCAGATCTACCTCGGAGACCTAGGTTATGACATATAGAGTTTTAAGTTATGATCTTCACCGTAAGTTGATCTTTAGGTCTAAGTGTGCGATCTTATATGTAAGTTTGATTGGGATGGATGTGTGCGAGCGCGATACAAAGTTAATCAATAAATGTTACTTTATTTAGGGAACAAATGTACCTTGTACAACGCATATGGGCTTTCAGTACTTATTTTGAAATTGCTGAATACTAATAAGCGTTGACTTTGCAGAAAATGCCTCCTAGACGTGACAACCAAGGAAATGGTGGCAATGGGAACAATGACCCACCACCACCACCTCCAGTACTAGTACCCCAAGCATTGATTGATGCTATCACGGTAATAGCACAAGGGGTTGCTCAACAGCAGCAACAACCGCAACCACAGCCTCCACCGCCTCAGCACGGCATCAGGTATTACATTGGGGAGTGCGCAAGATGCATACCCCAAACTTTGAAGGGACCACTGACCCAGAGGTGGCTGGGTTCTGGCTTGACGAAGTGGAGAAGTGCTTCAGGCTGGTGCAAGTGCCTGAAGAACTCAAGGTGGATGTGGCCACGCCATTTTTGATCGGCCGAGCCAATGCCTGGTGGAACGGCATGTTACCAAAGATGACTCTTCCCATTCAATGGAGACAATTTGTACAGGCATACAAAGATTACTACGTGCCTGAGACTGCCATTTTGGAGAAAATGAGGCAGTTTGACAAGTTTGAACAAGGGAGGATGTCTGTCTCGGATTATGCAGATAGGTTTCATGCCTTGGGCAAGTTTACGCCCATGGTACTGGAAAACAACCGCATGAAGATGCTGAAGTTTGAGGAAGGTTTGAATCCCCGCATACGGACGGCCATAGCGGGGTCTAGCTTGAAAACGTTTGAGAAGATGCTGGACGCATGTTACCGGGTGGAGAGTGACATGCGTAGGTCGCAACAAAGAGAGGCTCGGGAAGAATCGAGCAAGAGACCAAGGGTGGAGCAAAGCGGAAGTAGCCCGGGCGTTGGGTCAAGATCCCCAGAAAAGGGCAAGCGGGGCCAGTGCAAAGGGCACCACAACAGAACCAACAGAACCACCAAGCACCCGCAGAGTGCCCGCACTGCCAAAGGAGACACGTGGGTGAGTGTTGGAAGATTAGCGGTGCATGTTTCAAGTGTGGAAAGACGGGGCATAGGATCAGGGACTGCCCTGAATGGAATACTAAACCTCAGGCAGCAGCAGGGCCGACCCAGCAGCAGAGAGGCAGGCCTAATGCGAGAGTTCACGCGATGACGGACGCTGAAGTCCAAGAGGATACGAACGTGGTGACAGGTACAACCTAAGTTAAATAATTGTGGTTTAAGTTGGATTTTAGTTTTCTAAGTTGATAACTGAATGTGTGCTTTATGTGAAACTTCTATGTGTTACTCCCTGTGAATAGGTGTGATCTTAGTTAACAAAGTACCTGCCAACGTGTTATTTGATAGTGGAGCTAGCCACTCCTTCATCTCTAAGCGATTCGCCAAAGGGCTCGACTGTCTACCCGAATGGCTTGAGAACCCATTTAGGGTGCAAGCAGCAGGAGAACAAGTGCTGATTTCTCACCATCAGTACAAGAATTGTGATTTGGAATTAGAGGGGAAACTATTCTCAGTGACCTTAGTCCCAATCCCACTGAAGGACTTCGATGTAATATTGGGCATGGATTGGCTGACCAAGAATCATGCCAATATCGATTGTAAGCTCAAGCAAGTGACCCTCAAGGACCCTGAGATGAATAACATCACGATACAAGGGAATGTCAAAATGACCAAAGCTCCAAAGAAGGTATACTTGACAGCAATTAAGGCCTTTAAAGCTTTACAGAAAGGAGCTGAGGGGTTTATGGTATATGCCCTAGATGCGAAGCAGGAGGTTCCCTCTATGGAGCAAATTCCGGTGATCAACGAGTTTAAGGATGTATTTCCGGACGACTTACCGGGAGTACCGCCATCAAGGGAAGTGGAGTTTGAAATCAACCTGATTCCTGGAGCAGAGCCTATATCTAAGGCACCTTACAGAATGGCTCCAGCTGAACTTAAGGAACTGAAGGGGCAACTTCAGGAATTGTTGGACAAGAAGTTGATTCGCCCCAGTGTATCACCCTGGGGAGCTCCTGTATTATTTGTGAAGAAGAAAGATGGCAGTATGCGGTTGTGTATTGATTACCGCGAACTGAACAAGATCACCATCAAGAACAAATACCCTCTGCCAAGGATCGAAGATTTATTTGATCAGCTAAAGGGAGCTCGCTGGTTTTCAAAGATTGACCTCCGTCAAGGTTACCACCAATTGCTTGTGAAAGCGGGAGACGTCCCTAAGACCGCTTTTCGGACCCGATACGGGCATTATGAATTTTTGGTGATGCCTTTTGGTTTAACTAATGCCCCAGCGGCCTTTATGGACTTGATGAACACTGTGTTTCGAGAGCAGTTGGATCAATCTGTAGTGGTGTTCATCGATGACATCTTGGTCTACTCCCCCGATGAGCAAGCCCACGCCGAACACTTAAGAGTGGTGTTGCAAATCTTGAGGCAACAAAAGCTCTACGCCAAGTTCAGCAAGTGTGAATTTTGGCTAAGGAGTGTAGCCTTTCTCGGTCACGTGATTTCGGAGGATGGGATTTCTGTGGACCCTAAAAAGATAGAAGCCATCACAGAGTGGCCAAGACCTACAAACGTGACTGAAGTAAGAAGCTTCCTAGGCTTGGCAGGCTACTATAGGAAGTTCGTTGAGGGTTTCTCAACGATAGCAATACCATTGAGTCGACTTACGCAGAAGAAGACTAAGTTCGAATGGACTGCTGAATGCGAGCAGAGCTTTACCGAGCTCAAGAAGAGATTGACCACAGCCCCGGTGTTGGCACAACCCTCTGGCACCGACGGTTTTGTGATCTATAGCGACGCGTCCAAGAAAGGACTAGGTATGTACATCATTACAATTAATGCATTGTATATACATATGCTAGTCATGAATTAACTTTCTGTTTATAGGTTGTGTTTTGATGCAAAATGAACGAGTCATATCATACGCGTCAAGACAATTGAAACCATATGAGCAGAACTACCCGACGCATGACTTGGAACTCGCAGCTGTGGTATTTGCTCTTAAGATCTGGAGACACTACCTATATGGGGAGAAATGTGCAGTGTTCACGGATCATAAGAGCTTAAAGTATCTATTCTCGCAGAAGGAGTTGAACATGAGACAAAGGAGACGGTTAGAGTTGCTCAAGGACTATGACTTGACCATCAACTATCATCCAGGTAAGGCCAACAGAGTGGCGGACGCATTGAGCAGAAAGTCTAGCCACGCAAGACAATCTCCGTTGGAAAGAGAGATCGAAGAGTTTGATCTTGAATTGGTAGATTCAGTGACAAATGTCCTTACAGCCTTGTCTATCAGTCCAGACTTGGTAGACAGAATTAAAGAAGTACAGTATGAGGATCCGGCACTGAGAGAAATCCGAGACAAACTAGCTGCAGGACCAGTAAAGGACTTCCAGTTGCGAGAAGATGGAAGTCTATGGTTTCAAAACCGGTTATGCATTCCAAGTAAGGACGAACTCAGGACGGAATTGCTCCAAGAAGCGCATAACTCAAAGATGTCTATTCATCCCGGGAGCACAAAGATGTACAAAGATCTTAAGAGAAACTATTGGTGAATGGGGATGAAAAGATCAATTGCGACACATGTCGAAAGGTGTTTGGTATGCCAACAAGTCAAGGCTGAACATCAACGACCTGGTGGCTTGATGATGCCACTAGAGATTCCAGAATGGAAATGGGAGCACGTGACGATGGACTTCGTAATGGGACTACCCAAGACCCGCAATGGAAACGAAATGATTTGGGTAATTGTAGACAGATTGACGAAAACGGCTCATTTTATAGCCATGCCTCATGGTACCTCGTATGAAAGATTATCCAATATCTATGTGGATAACATTGTAAGCCTACATGGAGTTCCAGTCAGCATCGTATCGGACCGTGACCCCAAGTTCACCTCTAAGTTCTGGAGAGCATTCCAGAAAACTATGGGTACAGAGTTGAGAATGAGCACAGCATACCACCCGCAAACGGATGGACAATCCGAGAGGACCATCCAAACATTAGAAGACATGCTGAGAGCATGCGCCTTGGATTTCAACGGGAACTGGGATAGCATGTTGAAGTTAATGGAATTTTCATACAACAACAGCTACCACAGTGCAATTGGCATGGCGCCATTTGAAGCCCTATATGGACGTAAGTGCAGGTCCCCGGTTTGCTGAGATGAAGTTGGAGAAAGGACAATCACCGCACCTGAGTTGGTTGAGCAAACAGTCGAAAAGGTCAAAGCGATAAGAGAGAAACTCAAGGTGGCTCAGGATCGCAGTAGAAGTTGGGCTGACACCAAGAGACGACCGTTGGAGTTTGAGGAAGGCGATAAGGTTTACCTACGAGTTTCACGCACCAAAGGAGTCGCAAGATTCGGAGTGAAGGGCAAGTTGAGCCCTAGATATATTGGTCCTTACGAAGTTCTTGGTAAAGTTGGTGAAAGAGCATACAGACTAGCCTTGCCTCCGAGCTTATCCCAAGTCCATAACGTATTCCATGTATCTCAACTAAGGAAATACGTATCGGATCCAAACCATGTCCTTGAAGCTCAACCGTTGGAGGTGAAAGAGGATATCACTTACGAAGAACATCCTATAAAGATTGTGGATAGAAAGGATCAAGTCCTACGCCGACGCGTCATTCCGTATGTCAAAGTTCAGTGGAGTAACCATACGGAGCGCGAAGCCACGTGGGAGCTTGAGGAGCAAATGAATGAGCTGTACCCACAACTCTTCCAATAAGGTACGCCAGTTTCGAGGACGAAACTTTTTGTAAGGGGGGTGGAATGTTATGCCCCCGCACCCTCCGTAGGTTAATCAAAAGGCCAAGAAGGAATTAAACGGAGTTTAATGATAGTCAACGAGAAATTAATGACGGTCAACCATAACTAAATACGAATTAAATAATAGGTTTAATGATAATTAAATGAAGGGATAAATATTAGAAATTAATTGTATTTAATTTAGAATTAAGTAAATTAGATTTATCCTTTAAAATAAATAGATAATAGATATAATTTAGAAACACCAAATTTTCCCCCAACCATATAAAAACTGACTAACGTCAGTTTTTCTCTTTTTCTCACAAACGACGCAACTCTCTTCATAGGCGATTCTGAATCTCTTCAACGCTAGAGAGAAACTTCCTCCAGGAACCAATCCGATTCTCAACCGTCCTTCAATCCGTTCTCGAGTAATCAAAGGCAAGTAACTTTCTTATAAGTTCTTACGATTTGTGAAAGAAAAACGGCCTATTTTGCTATTAAATTGGATCACCATGCAGTAGATTCGTTCTTTGATTATGCGTATATGTTTTATGTGCTTTCGTTTCAAGATTTGGCCGATGTATATGAAAATGGGATTGTTGTTGTTGATTGAATATGTGAAATCCTGCAAATCCCTACCCCTGAATCCCTCTTGGTGTGGTTTCATGGTTGAGATGTGTTTGAGGGAAAAGATGGGATTTTTGGGATGGTGAGCGTCGGATAATCGAGTTTAAGGTCGAATCATTGGGCGATATGCGTATAAGCGTTTGAATTCACAGTTTTAAGCATGGATGGTAGCCGGGATTAGGCTTGGATTGATTGGGGATGAACTATGGATATGTGGTGTTCTTGGTACTGCAGATGTTGCAGAAAACGGAGAAAAGATTGGGAAACCGCAGACTTCGATCGATCTAAGTGGAGAGATCGATGTCCTCAGAAGGACATCGATCGATCGATGTCTTGGTGGCTGAGAGATCGACTTGCAGGGCACAAAAGACTGTAACGTTAACCGGGATGGAAATATAAGCCGGGGTGCGTTACAGGGTATAAAGTCCTCTACAATGTTAATCGGGATGGAAATTTAAGCCGAGGTGCATTGTAGAGTTTTACGAGTCTGTGATGTTAACCGGGATGGAAATTTAAGCCGGGGTGCATCACAGAGCATTACGAGCCTGTAACGTTAACCGGGATAGAAATATAAGCCGGGGTGCGTTACAGGGTTACGAGTTACGAGACCGGACATTGTGACATGCATTGCACTGTTTTGAAAGAGAAAGCGTTCATGTATATGTGAATGTGTAGTGTAGTGCATCTTTTGACATGCATCACGAGAGTCAATGTGGTATGAACGTGTGTGGTACCTGATTGCCTACGAATTGTTAAATGGGAACAAATTGTTGTACTTGCTTTACTACGTTATTCAATTCTACCTTTGAAAGTTTAAAAGACATGTGCCCCTCAAGTCCCTTGAATTACATATTACTCATGTCTTGCCATGTGTTGATCCCGTATGTCTTATAAGCGGGTTACTTGCTAGCGTTTTCGCTAAGGGTACTGCCTTTGATTTTGCAGATGAACCCAGTTACGATATGATTTTCATTGAGGACGACGGCGAGTGGGCTGAATGGGATGTTTAGACCTTGTAGAGAGCATTGACAGGATAGTTTTGTTATTTCTGTTCCTTAATTCATTGAGGTTTTAGATGGCTGCGACCACATACATTTGGTTATTAATGTTGACTTCGACGTATTACTTAGATGGTTTTGATTGATATGATACGTTTCCGCACTTATTTCTCTTACGTCATTGATGATGTGTATTCGAGAGATAAGACGTCTTGTAGTCTTCTCAGTAAGCTACGACGGGTGTACCGGTTCGGATTCCGCTGTCCGGGTCGGGGCGCTACACTTATGGTGCATGGAGCAATAATTTATGCCTATCTATCACCCACAACGAAAGAGGGGGCATATATATCTTTACCCCAACAGGTCTGGGAGGTTGAGCAGGTCTCAATAGGATGGGACAAGTTTCCCGATACTCTTACCCCAGCAGGTCTGGGAGGTTGAGCAGGTCTCAACATTATCTTTACCCCAGCAGGTTTGGGAGGTTGAGCAGGTCTCAACAGGATGGGACAGGTTTCCAGATACTCTTACCCCAGCAGGTCTGGGAGGTTGAGCAGGTCTCAACATTATCTTTACCCCAGCAGGTCTGGGAGGTTGAGCAGGTCTCAACAGGATGGGAACAGGTTTCCCGATATTCTTACCCCAGCAGGTCTGGGAGGTTGAGCAGGTCTCAACATTATCTTTACCCCAGTAGGTCTGGGAGGTTGAGCAGGTCTCAACATTATCTTTACCCCAGCAGGTCTGGGAGGTTGAGCAGGTCTCAACAATATCTTTACCCCAGCAGGACTGGGAGGTTGAGCAGGTATCAACAATATCTTTACTCCAGCAGGTCTGGGAGGTTGAGCAGGTCTCAACAGCGGGATAAGTTCCCTATATCTTCACCTAAGCAGATCTGAGAGGTTGAGCAGGTCTCAACAGCGGGATAAGTTCCCTATATTTTCACCTCAGCAGGTCTGAGAGGTTGAGCAGGTCTCAATAACAGGATAAGTTCCCTATATTTTCACCTCAGCAGGTCTGAGAAATTGAGCAGGTCTCAACAGCGGGATAAGTACCCTATATATTTTCACCTCAGCAGGTCTGAGAGGTTGGGCATATCTCAACAGCGGGATAAGTTCCCTATATCTTAACCTCAGCAGAACTGATGGGTTTCAGCAAGTCTCAACGATGAGACAAGTTTACCTATATTCCAACTAAGCAAAGCTGCAAGGGTTGATGAAAAGGGGATAAAAGTTTTCCCACAGCTTAAAATTCATCAAGGCACAGCAGAGCTGAAGAACCAAGTATAAAAGCTAAAGATTAATACTTGTGCCGAAAACCAGCATACAAAAGATACTCTTTTGGCAGAGTAGAAGACAAATACTTACAAACTATTAAAATAGAGCAAGTGAAGCTGAAGACAAATACTTGTAAACTATTAAAATAGAGCAAGTGAAGCTGAAGACAAATACTTGCATACTATCAGCATAAAGAAAGTTGAAGACAAGTATTTGCATAAAGCGAATAAAACTTCGCAGTGCTGAAGACAAACGCTCGCGACTATGGAAAAAGAGCAAGCAAAACTTTGCAGAGCCGAAGACAAATATTTGCATTCACTATTGAAAAGAAGCAAATAAAACTTCACATGCTGAAGACAAAGACAGTTAAAGAGGCTGAAGGAAGTCGAAGAGCAAAAAGTTCGGAAAAATAGATTTTTATTGAAGTACAAAATCTATTACAACTACAACTATCTACAGGAAAAATCCTATTCTACTTTGCAAATCTCCTCCTCCTCTCTGAGGTCAACTCCACTTTGAAACTAGACTTCTTGGCAGGCCTCAGTCGCGCAAATCCTTCTTCTTCCAGTGAAGCATGAAACAATTGCGATTACATTCTCCGCAGTCCATCTTCAAGACATAGTAGCAGTGAAATAAAGCTTAGACAAGGACTACGTTGGATTCGACGCCAGTGCATCAAATTTCAAGCACTGCAATTCCAACAGATATAAACTTGGAAAATGATTTCAACCATCCTTCGGAGGGTGATTCTTTGAAACCTAACTTCTGCAGTAAAGTTTTGCTCTGCCATATTACCATGGATCGGGATTCTTGTTTTGCAGAAAGGACTGATTTATTTGACCTATCCATGTTTGAAGTACAGCAAAATGAATCCTTTGCTAGAAAGGGATGTGTTGAAGGAGAACCCGTACCAAGAGATGGTATAGGTGCTAAGGCAAAGGATACGGCAGTAACCGAAGAGGGTTCGCCAGTAAGGCATGACCTCCTTGAAGGACAGTTGTCCCCATCAGAGTCAAATTTTTCATGGAAGGATTGAATCTCAGAGTTACCTCCAGATCCTTTGGGTAAGAGGGAGTATACATGTTTTGGAAATTTTACATAAAAATGAAGGGCTGGATTGAAAGGAAGAGCACTGTAGAAGACCAGGATAAGCTTCAAAGACGAGGAAGATAAATAAGAGAATGCAGAATGAATGGAAGAAATCGTCTCTATTTATAAGGGAGAGAAAGCGAAAAGTTGCTCCTTTTCGTTTGAAATTCAAAAAGGCAGAGGTTCACGCATTTCCTTCCCTCAGGGAATAGAATCGCCGAAAAAGTAATGATATGGCATCGAAATTAGCGCTTACATTAACAGCGGGAATTACTGCACAAGTAAAAGGATAACCGCGTAATTAATGAAGGTCTGCCACGTCACAGGAACAAGATTTGTCTGCCTTCGTAGTTCAGCTCAGCCACACAAAATCTGGGGGCAAATGATAAACCATAATTAAATCGTCTGTTAGTTAACAACAGTCAACAGTTCAACTCTAGTAGCTCAACACTCGAAGTACTGCAGTTCAACAGTTCAGCGCCCAAGCATGGCAGTTCAGCCTCGGCTGCACCTCAGCGGGGCATCATGGCGCCCTTATAACATTGAAAAATATGCCAAGGTTTGCACCTCGGCACCAACTTCAGTTTATGTTCAAATGCCGCACTTCAGACCACTTCAGCGGGATAAGGCCAAGTCATGCACTTCGGTGAGGCCTAGTCATACACTTCGGCAGAGTTCAGCTGTGTACCACAGCAAGTCATGCACTTCGGCAGGGTTCAGCTGTGTACCACAACAAGTGAACCAAGTACGATATTACTTCGTGGGACCCTCAGACAGAGGTGCAATACAAATATAGTGACTACAGCTGGGTATTCTTCCTGAACACGTTAAGGTCATAACAGTCGGCCTACTAGTTACATCAACCAGGCTGGCCTATTAGTCACATCAGTCAGACTACTGATCACATCAGCAGACCTACAGCGTCCTAGGCTTTTTGCCCCAAGCAAGCGTCCTATCCACAATCCACTATCAGGGGCTTAGAGCAGGAAAAAGGTCTATAAAAGCAAGCCAACCAAGACAAAGAAAGGGACTAAGATCTGAATCCGGATTTCAAACATCCATACTCTAAAGCAAATCTATACACTCTACTCCTCGACAAACACTGTGAGAGACTCCTAACTCACCTTTTAAATTATAATCTCAGTGAGATATGGCTCAAACTGACTTGAGTGTCGGAGGGTTTTTTCCGGGGCCAACCCCCCGGGACCTCTGACCTGTGCTTCCTTGTGCAGGATATTTGACGCTATTCCAGCTACACATTCTTAATCCCGGTTAACAATTCTCCACGTTAACTGACGGAGCTGATTTGAGGTCGTTTAGACCCTTGGTGAAGATCCGGCTTCATCAGGTTGGATTTCGGTTCTTCTAAATATTCGGCAGGTAAGTTTGTGAGTTAGTGATTAATTTGGTCATCACTTTTGTGCCAGTGGATATATTGTGGGATTGAGTTTACATGGTGGTAGTAACTTAGTCATATTCTTATTAGTGTGTATGCATTGCATGCCAGAAACGAGTTTGTTGGGAGGCTCTAGATAATTGCAGTGTAACATAGGGATTACGAGACGTTAACTTATTTTCTTTTTTGTTTACGAAAAATAAAAAATACCATATGTGGACATGGATATTTGGAACGAAGGCGTCGATATTAAGGTTACGTTTAGTTTAATGATTACATTCGTGTTCTGTAACATTAAACTTAAGTCAGGTTTGAATTATATTTCTTTAAATCATCTGAAAGCAAAAGAATTGATACAAGAAATTATCATATTTAAAAAATAAAAATAAAAGGCCGCTTACATGCTGCAGGCTCCACGAAGACTCCTCTTAAACCCTTATGGGTCTACTACAAAGGTCTTCTGCAGAGGCCTTCGAGTCCCAAACGTGAACATGTCATTTATGACCCATTTGTACGTCTTTATGTCAACAATTTCTGGCACTCACTAGCAGATATCTCATGACTTTTAAACTTTACTAAGAGCATTTTTTGATCAATTACTAACTTAATTGATTGAAGATCTAACATTTTCTGTCCCAAGTCATAGTAAGATCGATATTGGTATGCGGATTAGCCAGATCAATATTTTGGTTTAGATGTATCAGTAATATCATGTGCATACAACAATATCTTATTGTCACTTGTTTATTAAGTGATCAAGATGATGAAGAAATGATTAATAGTATTTAGTGCATAGATGTTGAAGATGAATTAAACTAACATAATAAAGTAAATAAAGTTTAAAGTTTCTCCTTGCAGCGGTCATCCAAAATAATTATCCCATGTGGAAAAAATATGGCAAGTAGGGCCTTCGTCCCACGTTCTTTCCAAATCTGCTGACCCAATTGGTGGTTGAGAGGTCTATTTAATTCTATGCTTCCCGGATCTAGCTATACATAATTCTTTATAAGTTTTTCTTAAGTTGGTTTAGTTTAATGATAAGACTTACAAGCATATTCTTTATTTTTGTTTTGTCTGGACGATAGAAATTATACTTTCATAAGATTGGGTAAAATAAAGAATAAAAGAGCTGTAACCTCTTGGGTATAGCTCAATTGATACTTATATGGTAAACTGTATCCAAGATTGTCTGTTCGAATATTAGCAGCTGCAGTGTAGCTATTTCGGCTCTGCCAACAACTTCTTACTCTAGAATGAGTTTGGGCTTGAGCATCTTGCGGTCATCAAGCCCCGGGCCTTCCATCTGGGAGGCTGCTCTTAGGGCTGTTAAACAAACCGAACCGTTCGCGAACTATTCGAGTTCGGTTCGTGTTCGGTTCGTATTCGTTCGTTAATTATTTGTTAACGAGCCGAATTCGAATAGGTATTCGAGTTCGTTTAGTTAAACGAGACGAACTGTTCGCGAACAGTTCGGCTCGTTTAAACAGTTATAAGGTTATCGAGCCGAACTCGAACCAATTTTAAAGTTCGTTTAGCTAAACGAACCGAACCGAACTATTCGTTTAGCTAAACGAATTCGAGTTCGAAAACTTAGTATTCGGTTCGGCTCGGTTCGTTAACACCCCTAGCTGCTCTGATTTACATCATCTACGAAATTATTTGAAACTAGAATAGAGAGGTCCTTGTAGAAAATCTCACACGATTGTATTGCAACGGAGCTGCAGTACTCAACAAGAACACAAACAAATTTTGAAAGTTCTACAAAGATTACGGACAAATCAACAACTAATATGAAGAATCATCAAAAGTTGATAAGAGAGACAATTGGGAGCAAAGCCAAGAATATTATTGAGGAAATCAAGTTCTAATTTCTGGGATTACATCAAGCATACTTGCAGAAAAAATATCTAAGGAGATGATAACTGTTTTGTATGAAATTACATTATTGTCCCTACGGTTATTTCGCTTCACATTGAAAACATAAGGGTATTCTTGTCGTTTCCTGGCATTTAAACATTTCGAGCGTTCATCCTTTCTTCCTCAAGTGCAGCTGCAGCGACTCTTGCACGCACCCTGCACCAACCTTTGTTCCTCATACACCACGTGCTCCTTCAATGTTCCTTTCAGCAGCAACCGTCAATGAAACCTCCAATCCTAAGGCTGCATTTCAATTTAACGTGGATCATCGTCTAGCTCTTCATGATCTCCTCTATCTGCTTCCTTCCTGATATTGCCTTCAGTTTTAACACCCCTCCCCCTCAAGCGTGGCTTGGCATAGATGTTATATGCTCAAGTTAATTCCAGTAGATTTCCCTTGCTATCCAAAGGCTTAGTGAACATATCTGCAAGTTGTAATTGAGTGTATACAGGCATCAACTTGACTACTCCTTCCACCACCTTATCCCTCACTACATGACAATCAATTTCAATGTGTTTTGTTCTCTTATAGAACACCCGATTCTCAACAACGTATAATGCATTCTTACTATCACAAAACAATTCCACTGGTTTCTGCTCCTCCAATCCCAAGTCCTTAGACACATATAAAAGCCATTGTATTTCACAAACTGCCAACCCCATTGCCCTGTATTCTGCTTATGCAGAAGACTTTGAAACAATTGTTTGCTTCTTTTCTTTCCATGACACCAATGCTCCTTCCATGAAAATGCAATAACCTGCAACAGACCTCCTTGTTTCTTGGCATCCTGCCTAATCAGAATCCACAAATCCCTTTAACCTCAGATCACCTGTGTTAGGAAACAAAAGCCCCTGTCCAATTGTTCCTTTTAGATATCTCAGCAACTTGTGTCCTGCCTTCAAGTGATTTGCAGTTGGACAATCCAAAAATTGGCTTAGTTGTTGCAGTGTGAATGATATGTCCGGCCTGGTAATTGTCAGGTATATCAACTTATCAACTAGCTGTCTGTAGAGTGTGACATCCTTCAACAATTCTGAGTCATTGTGCATCAATTTTACATGACTCTCCATAGGGGATATGGATGGCTTGGATCCTAGAAAATTCATTTCCTCTAGCAATTCCATAGTGTATTTCCTTTGGTTTATATATATTCCCTTCTGAGACCTTGCAACTTCAATCCCCAAGAAAAATTTTAGTTCCCCCAAATTCTTGATCTGGAATCTCTGATGTAATGCATTTTTGATTTGCTCGATAGCTTTAATACTTTCACTTGCCACTATAACATCATCCACATGAACCAGTAGTACCAGCAACGATCCTTTGTTAAGCTTAGTGAAGAGAGTATAGTGATTCTTAGACTCTGAAAATCCATGATCGAGCAAAAAACTAGTTAACTTTGCATTCCACTCCCGACTTGCTTGCTTTAATCCATATAAAGACTTTTGTAATCTATAAACTCGGTTTGGCTGAGATATTTCTATTCCCTGAGGTGGTGTCATGTATATTTCTTCATGAAGATCTCCATGCAAAAAAGCATTATTCACATCAAGTTGATGAAGATGCCAACCAAACCTGGCCACCATGGTTAACAACATCCTTACAGTAGCCATCTTAGCCACTGGTGAGAATGTGTCTTGATAATCAACACCATATTGTTGTGTCTATCCCTTTACTACTAACCTTGCTTTATGTCTCTCTATGAATCCATCAACTTTGTGTTTGATTTTGTACACCTATTTACATCCAATTGGTCTCTTTCCAAGAGGCAATGGCACCAGTTTCCATGTATTATTTGCTTCTAGGCCTGCTAGTTCTTTGTTTATGGCCTCCTGCCACTTAGGAATCCCAGAAGCTTCTGCATAAAAGTTGGGCTCTGCCTGTAAACTAACATTCAAAGCATATTTTTTGTATTTTGGTGCCAAATGATCCATAGTGAAATATTTGTCAAGTGAATGAGGAGTAGAGATACCACCTGGGCTATGATTGTAACGGGTTTCTTGTTTGGCCAACAACTAGTTGCAATAGTATTGTTGTAAATAAGATGGTGGTTTTCTAATATGCTGAGAATGATGAGCTTCAGGAATACATATTGGAATGTCAATGGCAATGATGGGGATTTCATTCTGAGGAGCTGTTTGTATATCTGGATGTTGAATATTTGGGTAGCAAATTGAATGGTCAAGAAAACGGGCTAATGACTGAGATTGAGATTGAAGTTGAAATGGTTGAGAGGTTGATGAGCTAGTGGGATGATGGTTTGAAGGTGATTGAGATTGAGGTTGAAGTGGCTGAGATTGAGGTTGAAGAGGTTGAAGTGGCTGAGATTGAGGTTAAAGAGGCTGAGATTGATTACCCCCTCAGATGGGGAACCAGATGACATGGTAGTGTCTAAAGTAATGAGTGAAGGAGTTTGCAATGAGTAGTTAGGTATTAGATGCTGAGAGTTATGAGAGGGTGCCTTCTGATTGAATGAAAAGGTATGTTCAAAGAACTGAACATCTCTGGAAATGAATATTTCTGAAGTACTTAGGTCCTGAAGAATGTATCCCTTTGTAGTGTGTGAGATGCCCAAGAATATACACCTTCTTGATCTAGGACTGAATTTGTCTTTGTTGGGAGGTGTGTTGACAACATATGTTAGGCACCCAAATACTCTGAATTTGTCTTTGTATGGGTTAAGGTTAAGAAAAATAATTATTTGTGGTTTATCCTAAAAAAAGAGGGCGGTCTTTAAAGCAACGGATAATGTTGCTTTTTTATGACGTTGATGTCACGAGTTCGAGCTGTGGAAACAGCCTCTTGCATAAAAAAGTGTAGGCAAGCTATGTACATCAGATCGCGAAGCGATCCGGTCTTTCTTCGGATGCTACTCAAACGTGGAAGTCTAGTACACCAGAAACGCTGTTTAACTTACCAACAGAAGGCAACTATTCTGTTAGTTTTTTTTAACTGGACGTTATTTATTGTTTTTTCCCCAACTACAATATAAACATATAGATAAAATTTGTAAAAAGCAAACATATAACTTGGCAGTCCTTTGATCTTTATCTGCTCCTTATCTTTGATCCTCACCTCGGTATGGCACCTCGGCTCGGTACTCCGTTTATTTCTGCAGACTTATTCTTCAGCATCTTCAAAATAATATAGGTCTTGTGTCACATTAGAAATCTTCTGATCCAAAAAAAATTACCGAATCATATTTCACTTCACAATTGCATAGTCCCTACATGTATGCCTCCTTTATACGGGTTTTAGATGCGAGATTACTGCATTAATAAGATAGCTCGAAGTGGTCTATGAAGTTGTAGTTAAACCGATATAGTCTAATGCTCTTGCAACATATCTCATTTGGTATCTAAATAACAGATAGAAAATGTTGTATAAGAGACTTTTTTCGGATTCTTAGATAGAAAATGTTGTATAAGAGACTTTTTTTTCCCCGATTCTTAGACATAGAGAATTTGAACCTTATAGATCTCAAGCATTTTTCCTCCTTGCTAAAGAAAATAATATTGATTTTTATTCTCCAAGAAAGTCAAGGCAGTGGGGACCTCAGTTTCGGTTCACCTTTTGCAGGGGAGGATATGGTCTAATGGCTATAAATTAAGCCGCATGATAAACAAACTCATCATCTGATTGGTTGGGGAGCTGATCCATGTTCTTCTGCATCATGGCACTCCACGAGACTCCCTCCTCAAATGATTCATTTTCTGCCGGTACAAGCAAGAGGTATATGATCAGACCTTTCCCTTTTCGTTTACCTAAGCACATTTTCGTATGCGCCCTTAATTTGGTATGCTACAGCGTATTAAGAATGATGTTTTTGCAGAGCTTTGGAAGGTAAAGTGGCTATTGTTACAGGGGGTGCTAGTGGATTTGGGGAAAGTACTGTGAGATTGTTTGTACAAAATGGTGCAAAAGTTGTTATAGCAGATGTCCAAGACAACTTGGGACAATCTCTGTCGGAAGAGCTTGGTTCCCCGCAGGATGTTACCTACATCCACTGCGATGTTACTAGCGACACAGATATCAGAAACTTGATCGATGTGGCTTTGTCCAAATATGGAAATCTGGACATCATGTTCAACAATGCTGGTATCTCTGGTGACATGGATTTCTCCATTGTTGATGCAGGTACCCGGCTCTTTGACGGAGCTTCTGTTCTGTTGTGTGGAGTTTTTTTCCCCCCTCCACACACAGTGCATGTGGTGTGCGTGTGTTTATTTTAATAAAAAGCTGCACTTTTGTATTTGAAAAGTCATTGGGGGAAGACCCGAAGCCATCTTTCTTACCCATGTAGCCACTATCTAGGTACCATCATAATAATTTCTCAGTACGGTAGTCTTACTGAGTATTGTAACTAAACTCTTAACCAATATGCTATAGAAAAATAACTAAATGTCACGTCAGCCTAGTTGTGAGACTTAAACCATAATGTTCGTTCCTATTTTCTATCCCTAGTTAAATAGTTACTAACCGAGAGTATAGGTAGTGGTTGGCCTCAAACCATATTAAAATTTATGTTCTCGTTATTCTATATCTTAAAACCGATAAGCTGTGCAAGCATATGCATATTTGTATGATCTTCATGAGACAAAACGGTTCAACTTTGACACCTAAAAAATATTGCTACCCTTCTTCAGACTAGTTTTAGATTTTCGTAATTCTGTTTTACTTGTTTTCTTAGTAATGATAATAGTCATACGTCAAATGGTAGCCTTAAACGATAGCATCAGTAGTCCGTTATATAATGATCTACAAATAACTATTTATAATATAGCTGGAGTTAAATTAAAAATGTACTCCTTATTTATTATTTTTTTTTATCATGTACTGATGTATAATGATCAGTATATTAAATTCTTTTCCTGTTTTTATAACAAGTGCAATTGACGTATTGATTTAACAATCATAGGGAATGAAAATTTCAAAAGGGTGTTTGACGTCAATGTATATGGTGCATTCTTGGGAGCCAAATATGCAGCGAAAGTTATGATCCCCGCCAAAAAAGGTGTGATCCTCTTCACGGCAAGTCTAGCTTCTGTCACTGCCGGCGAGTCGCCGCATTCTTACACCGTTTCGAAGCATGCAATCGTAGGTTTGGCCAAAAACTTGTGTGTGGAGTTAGGCCAACACGGAATCAGAGTTAATTGCATATCGCCCTGTGCTGTCGCCACCCCATTGCTTCAAAACGCCATTGGGGTGGATAAGAGCACGGCGGAAAAGATCATTTGCGCATCAGCAAACTTGAAAGGGGTGGTGCCAACTTCTGATGACGTGGCTGAAGCGGCGTTGTATTTATGCAGCGACGCCTCCAGATTTGTGAGCGGGTTGAATTTGATGGTTGATGGTGGATATAGCTTGACCAATCAGTCTTATACTAAAGAGGTTAAAAGAGTGCTCTTTCCTTGATCTTATTTTGGAAATTTCTCAACAGAGTGTAGCGTGTATTTTTTCCAGTGTATGTTTCATTTCTCCTTCTGTGACGGGAATTCTTCTATCCAATAAATTAAACGGATTAACATTTTCTTCTCTCCTCCATTTCTTAATTTGTGTGTATTTTTTTATTCAATGTTTTTGATGATTATTAGCATGGAAGAAAAATCGTTGGAGTACATGTCTCAAGTAGTTGGAAATTATTTGGTGAATGACATACTCTTTTTCGTATCAAGTAATAATCCTTCAAGTTCAAAAAATCTATGACTTCACATACACAATCATTTCACAATAACTAAAAGATGATGTTTAGTAGAACCGTACCTTTATCCATGATTCGATAAGCATCGGCTTTAATGAGCGAAAACTTCAACTTAAATGATGACAATCCAAACCTTCAATGTAGGTTTCTCTCCACTGACATTTACTTTATTTTTTAATTTGATGGATAAGTAAAACAAAAAATGACAAGGGTGAAGAGATGACCTTCATACATATTTATAGGCTGTCAGACCTCTATAGCACCACTAGAAGGGGAGTCAAATAGTAATACGAAAAAATTGGTTTTTAAAAAATATTTAGTGACCAATACTCATTTCTGAAAAAAAATTCTTTTTCCAGATCCTGTATTTGATTAACTGAATGACTAGGTTCTGCACCTCCAAAATTCTTGAAATTTTGTGACAATGTACTTTAAGATGTTATCTATATGTCACAAAAATGTCAGATCAAAATTCAAAGTCTAAGCCCTGAAAAAATGTTTTTGATTGAACCCTGTCAATATATGAAAAACTTTCCCTTATAATGAAAAATTAATTCCTAATTAATGACACCTACAAATGATCTGAAAATTTGATGAGATGTCCCTTATGGTGTCTAGTTTAATAGGTCAAAACAGTTCTTCAAAATTCCTTTAGAAAGTATATCAACCACATTGATGTTTTCAACTTTTGCCAATATGAAAATCACACTGCACTAGCCTCAGAACTTTGAAAATTCGGTGAAACTCATCTTAAATTAAACCTAAGACCTTTATCTATATATCTGAAAAATTGGAGGATTTTCGAAAACCATTTGCTATTTTTTCAGTTACATTGAAAACATTGCAAAAACAGAACTGAAAGCAAAAGTGCAGAAAAGTAAGAACAAGCAGATTTTTGTGCTGGTTCGATCAATGTGACCTGCTCTAGTCTTTGAGGATACCTTCCTCGGTATTCACTAATCACCAAAGTCATCTTAGAACAAAGGAGGCTGAAGAAATGTCTTGAATACCCTCGGAAGAAGTCTTGCAAAGCCTTGTGACATACCTATGCTTATTTGGCGAGATATAATTGGACAAGTGATGTGTCTTCGTATTGTTGTCACTATATGATTGGGTCTTTATTGAGCCACCTTGGCACATAATATATGACATGGATAATTATCCAAAAAATCAGGAAACAATTTGAATTTTAAATATTTTGATTGCCAATCAATCATAAGTGTGATAGCTTCTCATTTTTGGAATCATTTTGAACCTTGGAACCTCTCCACAAATTCGGCCATACATGCTGAAAACTTCAGCATTGTTTTTGAATTTTTAAACATTACCTTGTATGTCTTGATCTCAATCAATGCTTGCATTCTTTTGTGGAACATTCTCCACCAATCATACTGCAAGATAAGCTCCACCAAGGCTCCAAATAAGCTATAATCAGCCGCCCACCTCAGCATGCATGTGCTGAAAATAGTTTCTTAAATTTTGAATGATAATAATGTAGTATCTTCATAAACATGGTAAAATTTAACCACTATCTAACTTTTTCTTCTAGAATACTCCAAGATATGACTTGGATGTTTAAGACATGTATAGGTACATGTCACACCATGTCCAAAACATGACCCTTAAGTACAGTGTAGAAATGTGAATTTTCTAATTCCGTCGATTGTGCGATTTCTTTCCAATTGATCATGAATCCTTTAGACATGTAAAATGTTATATACACCATATAATATACATAAAAATGTATAATCTAATCTCCAAAAGGTGTAGAAAATTTGGCCATGAAATGTAATAATTTTGAATTTGAATTTTCAAGAAATTAAGGAAAATGATGGATTATTGATGCATGTAATTATGGCATGACTTTGGTCTTGAATATGCCATGTAGTGCACGAAATTTTTAGGTGCTTGGAGTGTATATTGGTTGACCATCTTTGTATGGTAAGCATATGACGTTTCGGTGATGGTTCGGTAGTCATTTGATATGGTGATTTTTGGTTTACGAACTTTTGACATGTTGATATATCTTTCAAAGTTTGATGACATGAAATATATGAATTGGAATATCTTGGATATGTATATACTCAAAAAGATGGTGTGTTTATGGTTGCTTGACGCTGACATACGTAGATGACATGTCGATGAGATGCCGGATAGAAAATATAGCTTGTCATCTTGAGGAATATATATATGTATATATATATGTGTGTGTGTGTGTGTGTGTATGTAAATGTATTTGCTTAATGACTAAATCCTTCTGGGGCAGTACAGAGGATAGGATACGCCACTCTTGGGTATCAAGCGACAATTTATTTCGGCCAACGGTTGAAGGAGGATTAGGAATTCGAAAATTAGAAGATATTAGGATAGTATATTCTTGCAGACTTTGGTGGCGATATCAGGCGAATGATTCCTTATGGAGTAAATTTTTCCATTCTCGGTATGCAAATCGCAATTCATATGAAAAAAGGCTCACCAATTCCTCAGTTTGGAAACGAATATGTAGAGTTCATTCTTTTTGTTTGGATCATCTTTCGCCTGAGCAATATTCAATACAACGAGCTTATGACCAAGTTCGAAAGGTGGGTAATTGTCGTTTATCTTATCAATTCATATGGCATAAGTGTTAGGAAATCAAACGAGATCACTGCAAAACGCGCAGCGGAAAAACAAAATTTGATCTCCGATTTCCTACCAAGGATCCATGTTGTTCGTTTAATTCGACAAAAGAAATCAAAAATTACCTCCGTAGATTCGAAATCTGCAGATGGAAGAGGTGCGAAATCACGAACACCCTCTGTCGGTATCCACACGAACGCTTCCGCCCGGAGTGCTAGCTCTTCAAACGGCGCGGCTGAAGAACTCGGTTTTTTACAAAAATGATTCTAGGGTTTCGTTTTCTGTTGGTTTTCGTCTGTCTTCTCTATACGAGATACACAGATATATATACACATATATGGACATCAAAATCCGAGTCCCAATCGGATTAGTTGATGTCAATCAAAATCCATATCAAATGTGGATTCTATTAGGATATTCAAAATCCATATCAGATACGGATTCTCTCGTTATTATCCGATAATGCATATATATATATATATATATATAATCACCACAAAACAAAAATCATAATAATAATTGTGAGGAACTCAACCGAGATCACTGTCAAACGCGCAGCGGAAAACAAAAACTTGATCTCCGATTTCCTACCAAGGATCCATGTTGTTCGTTTAATTCGATGAAAGAAACTCGAAAATTACCTTTGTAGATCCGAATTACGCAGATGAAGCAGGTGCGAGAATACGATCACCCTCTGTCGGTATCCACACGAACGCTTCCGCCCGGAGTGCTAGCTCTTCAAACGGCGCGGCTGAAGAACTCGTTTTTCTAAAAAACGATTCTAGGGTTTCGTTTTCTGTTCTTTCATTTTTTTAATTGCTTGGTGTATGAGATACGCCAAGCTCCATACATATATATAGATATCAAAATCCAATTGCAGATCGGATTTGTTAACGCTATAAAAATCCGTACATGATACGGATTCTGTTAGGATTAGATAAAACCAATCAAAATCCATATCAAATATGGATTCTCTGTTATTATTCGATGATATAAATATATACATAAAAAATGAAATTAATAATAATAATAATAATAATAATAATTAATATCCAATATTAATATTATTAATATAAAAAAACGATAATAATAATAATAATAATTAATATCTAATATTAATATTATTAATATTATTAATCCACGCATTCTTGTGTGTGACCCGATAGACCCATATTAATTGGCAGTTGATTAAATCTCTATTAAACCAACAAGTCGTAATTGGCCTCTAGCAAGGCATTACAACTACCCAATTAATACGAGTAAAGTCCAACTAGCCTAATAATAGTACATGCATTAATCCCTTTGTCACACGATATCTAGTTTGAACATAAGTCATGGTCAGCGTCATACTTATATAGTCCAAACATATGATTACTCGATCTCTAAGTAGACTAATAAAACAAATGATATTGATCACACTATCAATTCATTTGAGCACGGCCATGCATTTCACAGTCTCACTAATCGAGGGGCCCAAAGATATCTCTCTCAAAAGAGAGGGACAAATTCTATCTTGATTGTTCAATATCCTCTACATAATTTCTATCACATTCAATCATGACCTTTATTATTATCCAGTTACGGATAACGTTTGATCATGTCAAAATATAATAGTCCTTATGTTGGAAACTATGACAATCTCAAGTCAAAGGATTAAAACATGACTATCATGAGATTTACTTATGACGCTAATCCATGTAGCAATCTCATGATGGGTCTATCCAATACACTGTTCTCTAACAAGTATCTATGAGATTGATTCGTACACCATACACATAATCATCTCATGATTATCAAACCAATACTCATACTGATTATAAATTATTTTATCTCTATAACAATAATGAATCAGGGACATATATCAAAATTGTGTAACATACTAACCAACAATAATAATAATAAAACATCTTTTATTAATAATAAATGCATGACATAAATATCCAAATCATGGCCTAGGGCACATACACTAACAATCTCCCACTTGCACTAGGCCTACAAAAATCTGAGACCCATAGATCTAGTGTGCTGATCATGCTTGACCCGTGAGAGAGGCTTAGTCAATGGATCCGCTATGTTATCGTTTGTGTCAACTTTGCATATCTTGACATCTCCTCTATCGATGATGTCTCGAATGAGATGGTACCGCCTGAGTATATGTTTAGATCTCTGATGAGACCTAGGCTCTTTTGCTTGTGCTATGGCACCATTGTTGTCACAATAAATGTCCACAGGATTTGCAATGCTAGGTACTACTCCTAGCTCAGTGATGAACTTCTTCAACCAAACTGCTTCTTTAGCTGCATCTGATGCTGCTATATACTCAGCCTCTATTGTAGAATCAGCCACAGTACTTTGTTTTGAACTCTTCCAACCAACAGCTCCACCATTCAATGTGAATACAAAACCGGACTGCGATCTGAAATCATCTATGTCGGTTTGGAAACTAGCATCTGTGTAACCATTTACAACTAACTCGTCATCCAAACCTCCATAAACCAAGAATACTTCTTTAGTCCTTCTGAGGTACTTAAGAATATTCTTGACAGCTGTCCAGTGACCTTCACCAGGGTCAGCTTGATATCTACTGGTTGTGCTCAATGGATATGAGACGTCTGGTCTAGTACATAACATGGCATACATGATCGATCCTATAGCAGAAGCATAAGGAATTTTATTCATTCGATCTCACTCATCAGATGTCTTAGGACATTGATTCTTGCTAAGATGAATGCCATGAGACATAGGCAGGAATCATTTCTTGGACTCTTGCATGTTGAACCTTTTCAACATTTTATCTATGTATGTACTCTGACTCAAGCCTATTATCCTTTTAGATCTATCTCTATAGATCTTGATACCAAGGATATAGGTAGCCTCACCCAAGTCCTTCATTGAAAATGAATTCCCTAACCAAACCTTAACCTTTTGCAAGGTAGGGATATCATTCCCAATAAGCAATATGTCATCCACATATAAGACCAGAAACACTACTGCACTCCCACTAACCATCTTGTAAACACAAGGTTCATCTTCATTCTTGATGAAACCAAAGTTCTTAACTGTTTCATCAAAACGAAGATTCCAGCTTCGAGATGCTTGCTTCAATCCATAGATGGACCTTTGAAGCTTGCAAACCTTCTTTGAATTCTCAGGATTTACAAAACCCTCAAGTTGTGTCATATACACATCCTCGAGTAAATTTCCATTAAGGAAAGCAGTTTTGACATCCATTTGCCATATCTCATAATCATAGTATGCTGCAATGGCAAGGAGAATTCGAATAGACTTAAGCATAGCTACTGGTGAAAAGGTTTCATCATAGTCTATACCATGAGTTTGCTTGAAACCTTTAGCCACAAGCCTTGCTTTGTAGGTTTGCACATTTCCATCCATGTTAGTTTTCTTCTTGAAAACCCATTTGCAACCAATAGTCTTAATACCCTCTGGAGGATCAATTAAAGACCAAACTTGGTTATCAAACATGGATTGCATCTCAGAATTCATGGCTCCAAGCCATTTATCTGAATCTGGACCTGACACAACTTCCTGATAGGTAGTAGGCTCATCTTGATCTATGAGCATAACTTCACTATCATCAGTCACAAGAAAACCGTATCTCTCTGGCTGACGATGTATCCTATCAGATCTGCGTTGGACTTGTGTTACATTTTCAGGCTCCACAACTGTTTGTGGTTCTGAAATCGTCTCTAAAGACGGTTCAACGATATCTTGTGGAGCTTGAGTTTCCTCAAGTTGTACTATACTCCCACTTGTTCTCTTGGAGAGAAACTCCTTTTCCAAAAAGACTCCATTTCGAGCAACAAACACTTTGTTCTCTGAGGGAATATAGAAATAGTACCCTTTAGTTTCTTTAGGATACCCCACAAAAATACATTTGATAGATTTTGGAGCTAGCTTATCTGACATTAATCTTTTCACATAAGCTTCACAACCCCAAATCTTAAGAAAAGACAAACTGGGTCTCTTACCAGTCCACATCTCATATGGTGTCTTTTCAACCGCTTTAGATGGTACACGGTTCAAAATGAATGCAGCTGTCTCCAAGGCATAACCCCAAAAGGATAAAGGAAGATCTACTTGACCCATCATAGATCGAACCATATCCAATAAAGTCCGATTTCTCCTTTCAGAAACACCATTCCATTGTGGAGTTCCTGGAGGAGTCAACTGTGAAACGATTCCACAATTTCTTAGATGTTGGTCAAATTCTTGGCTTAAATATTCACCACCTTGATCTGATCGAAGGGTTTTAATTGTCTTACCAAGTTGATTTTGTACTTCATTTTGAAAAGTTCTAAACATTTCAAAAGACTCATGCTTATGTTTCATTAGGTAGACATAGCCATACCTACTGAAATCATCAGTAAAAGTAATGAAATACTGAAATCCTCCCCTGGCACTAATGCTGATTGGGCCGCATACATCTGTATGTACCAAGCCCAATAAGTCATTAGCCCTTTCACTATGTCCAGTAAAAGGAGTCTTTGTCATCTTTCCAAGCAAACAAGACTCGCAATTTTCAAATGATTCAAAATCAAATGAATCTAATAATCCATCTTGATGGAGTTTAGATACGCGCTTCTCATTTATATGGCTAAGGCGACAATGCCATAAATATGCAGGGTTTAATTCATTTGGCTTACTTCTCTTTGAAGATATGTTATAAATATTACCGTTATTGGAATCATCAAGGTTAAGGACATAAATGCCATTATAACTACTTGCAATACAATAAAGCAAGTCATTTTTATCAAAAATAGAACACTTCTTATTTTTAATTAAAAATGAATAACCTTCATCATCCAAAACAGACACTGAAATAAGATTCCTACTCATAGTAGGAACATAAAAGCAATTGTTTAAAACTAACAAAAGCCCATTGGGCAAGACAAGCTCATAGGTCCCTACAGCTATAGCAGCAACTCTTGCTCTATTGCCAACACGTAGGTCCTCCTCGCCCTTCTTCAGCATCCTACTCCTTTTGAGCCCCTGCATATTTGTACAAATATGGGATCCACATCCAGTATCTAATACCCAGGAAGAAGAAGTAGATAAATTAATTTCTATAACATAAATAGCTGAAGATGTAGTCGTACTACCCTTCAGCTTCTTCAACTCCTCCAAATAAACATCACAATTTCTTTTCCAATGCCCAGGCTTGTTGCAATGGAAACAAGTTCCTTCCTTAGGAACCTTTGCCTTGGGACCAGGTTTCGGTTTAGCTTGACCCTTTGTCCCTTTTGCACCCTTTGCACTTTTAGCCTTACCCTTGCCTTTAGCTTTCTTTTTCATTAGCTTGGTATTGACACTCAATACATGGGTAGGCTTCTTGATATTCCCCTCAGCAGTTTTGAGCATACCATGTAGCTCAGGAATGGACTTTTCCATATTATTCATATTGTAGTTCATGACGAACTGAGAAAAACTGCTAGGCAAAGAGTGTAGGATCAAATCCGAGGCAAGTTCCAAACTCAGGGGATATCCAAGTCTTGCATGGTGATCTATATAGCCTTTCATCTTCAGAACATGAGCGCTAATAGATTCACCTTCAGACATCTTACAGTCAAAAAGTGCAACAGCGGTGTCGAACCTATCCTGCCTGGCCTATTGTTGGAAAGCTTGTTTGAGATGCACACTCATCTCAAAAGCTTCTAAGTGTTCCAGGTCTTTCTGAAGTCCTGGACACATAGTTGCCAACATTAGACATCCTATGTCATTGGAATCTTCAACATGCTTCTTATACTTGTTCTTAACAGCAACAGAAGCATCAGCAGGAGGGGGTTCAGGGACAGGGTCATCGAGCACGTAGGACTTCTTTTCTTGCTTGAGAACAATTCTCAAGTTTCGAAACCAGTCAACAAAATTAGTCCCACATTCTTTTAGTTTTTCCTTCTCAAGGATAGATCGCAGCGATAAGGTGGAATTGTTATTAGCAGCCATTTATGATCTACAAAACATGCAAAGTAACACTTTATTAATAATGAGGTTAAAATTTATAAAACTCCCACTAAAACATAACCCTCAAAAGAAATATTTTAGTGAGCTAAGATCCATATTTGACTTAATTCTAAACTCATCTTTGGCATGACGCTTAAAATTAAGTTATTTAGGTAGGTAACTTCTTTACCAATTACATCTCATGTAACTCTTAGAATTTATGGAATAATGACATCATATATCATTGTATGTTAGATTCCATCTAATGCCTTGGGCCCAAAACCGTTTTGATAGCCCAATTAAGTCTAACCAATTTTAAACATATGAGTAGCACTATTACTCATCCTACGTAGCTAGGAATGTTTAAAGCACATTGCTTTGGCAATACCTACTTTAATACAATCCCAGTTTTAATAGGTGTTTAAGACATGGATGGCATCAAGACTTAAATTATTAATGAGGGTTCAACTTAGTTTATGTCTTGCATTGCATATCATTATATCGTAGCATCCTATATGCATATATAATATATCATCCACGCATCTCATACAAAATGATAAATATGTAAACGTGACATAGCATGGCCAAACTAAATATGATCTTCATGAGACCAGATGAAGATCATAAAGGAAACCTATGTGAAAGACTTCCTATTACAACATTTGCAATGATACATATCTTCTTGTCTTGAGCCCGTGCCTCCATCTCCATGGAATCCACTCGTCCTTGGTGTGTGTCGCCATCACCATTTTGTAGCTTGATTCTTCATTTATTATAATAACAAAGAAAAACCTAACTACTTGTATAATAAAATACAACAAAAACTACAGCGGCAAGCAGGCCATAATAACCCAAAACAGAAATATGACTAAGTCAATCACATAGGTCCTGAGGCCATGCTATGCACCATGCAAAGACATCAACAATTATAATATATTTTACACAAACATATTATAACAAATAAATATATATTGACATTCTTAATGTCACGGTAACGCACTATAGGGTGTACGCATACGGCGGTCCTGAGGGGCAGAGCCCCTAGACGGGGTTGAGGGGCAGCGCCCCTCAAAGCCAAACAGAAAGTATCAATCGCATTGATAATTTTCTTTTCGAAACCCTAACACAGATGCGTCAATCATATTAACGATCTTACTGTTTTGATTACGTGTAAAGCCTTATAGAAGCATCGATCGAATCGATGGCTGTTATTCGCATACCTTAAAATAGAATATCAATCAAATCGATAATCTTCATCCGAAACCAGAAATCAGAATCATCATCGAATTGATAATCTGTCTTTCGAAACACGAAAACAGAACCATCAATCGGTTGTTCATATCGATATAAACATAATCGTTTTTTATCATCTCATGAAAAACGAAAACTTTATATCATATATAACAATCCCGAATTTTAACATCTGATGAAACCGAATAGAAAAAATCGATCCGCTCTCACCAGATAGGTTCGAATAAGGTTTTACACATATCGTGTGATTATATCTAATATAAACAAAATCGGTTTTGATCATCACATGACAAACGATTACCGCCGTATACTGATCATCTCATGAAAACGAATTGAAAAACACCATTCTTTTCTCATCATATGAAACCCGAATTACTGTTTTATACATATCATGCCATACGAAAAACAGTAAACACATAAGATGATGTAATCAATTAAACGAGACAACAAGTGGCTCTGATACCACTATGAAGAAATCAACCGAGATCACTGCCAAACGCGCAGCGGAAAACAAAAACTTGATCTCCGATTTCCTACCAAGGATCCATGTTGTTCGTTTAATTCGATGAAAGAAACTCGAAAATTACCTTTGTAGATCCGAATTACGCAGATGAAGCAGGTGCGAGAATACGATCACCCTCTGTCGGTATCCACACGAACGCTTCCGCCCGGAGTGCTAGCTCTTCAAACGGCGCGGCTGAAGAACACGTTTTTCTCAAAAACGATTCTAGGGTTTTGTTTTCTGTTCTTTCGTTTTTTTAATTGCTTGGTGTATGAGATATGCCAAGCTCCATACATATATATAGATATCAAAATCCAATTGCAGATCGGATTTGTTAACGCTATCAAAATCCGTACCAGATACAGATTCTGTTAGGATTAGATAAAACCAATCAAAATCCATATCAAATATGGATTCTCTGTTATTATCCGATGATATAAATATATACATAAAAAAACGAAATTAATAATAATAATAATAATAATAATAATAATAATTAATATCCAATATTAATATTATTAATATAAAAAACGATAATAATAATAATAATTAATATCCAATATTAATATTATTAATATTATTAATCTCAGCCATACGCATTCTTGTGTGTGACCCGATAGGCCCATATTAATTGGCAGTTGATTAAATCTCTATTAAACCAACAAGTCGTAATTGGCCTCTAGCAAGGCATTACAGCTACCCAATTAATACGAGTAAAGTCCAACTAGCCTAATAATAGTACATGCATTAATCCCTTTGTCACACGATATCTAGTTTAAACATAAGTCATGGTCAGCGTCATACTTATATAGTTCAAACATATGATTACTCGATCTCTAAGTAGACTAATAAAGCAAATGATATTGATCACACTATCAATTCATTTGAGCACGGCCATGCATTTCACAGTCTCACTAATCGGGGGGTCCAAAGATATCTCTCTCAAAAGAGAGGGACAAATTCTATCTTGATTGTTCAATATCCTCTACATAATTTCTATCACATTCAATCATGACGTTTATTATTATCCAGTTACGGATAACGTTTGATCATGTCAAAATATAATAGTCCTTATGTTGGAAACTATGACAATCTCAAGTCAAAGGATTAAAACATGACTATCATGAGATTTACTTATGACGCTAATCCATGTAGTAATCTCATGATGGGTCTATCCAATACACTGTTCTCTAACAAGTATCTATGAGATTGATTCGTATCACCATACACATAATCATCTCATGATTATCAAATCAATACTCATACTGATTATAAATTATTTTATCTCTATAACAATAATGAATCAGGGACATATATCAAAATTGTGTAACATACTAACCAACAATAATGATAATAAAACCTCTTTTATTAATAATAAATGTATAACATAAATATCCAAATCATAGACTAAGGAACATACACTAACAATCTCCCACTTGCACTAGGCCTACAAATATCTGAGACCCATAGATCTAGTGTGCTGATCATGCTTGACCCGTGAGAGAGGCTTAGTCAATGGATCCGCTATGTTATCGTTTGTGTCAACTTTGCATATCTTGACATCTCCTCTATTGATGATGTCTCGAATGAGATGGTACCGCCTGAGTATATGTTTAGATCTCTGATGAGACCTAGGCTCTTTTGCTTGTGCTATGGCACCATTGTTGTCACAATAAATGTCCACAGGATTTGCAATGCTAGGTACTACTCCTAGCTCAGTGATGAACTTCTTCAACCAAACTGCTTCTTTAGCTGCATCTGATGCTGCTATATACTCAGCCTCTGTTGTAGAATCAGCCACAGTGCTTTGTTTTGAACTCATCCAACTAACAGCTCCACCATTCAATGTGAATACAAAACCGGACTGCGATCTGAAATCATCTATGACGGTTCGGAAATTAGCATCTGTGTAACCATTTACAACTAACTCGTCATCCAAACCTCCATAAACCAAGAATACATCTTTAGTCCTTCTGAGGTACTTAAGAATATTCTTGACAGCTGTCCAATGACCTTCACCGGGGTCAGCTTGATATCTACTTGTTGTGCTCAATGGATATGAGACATCTGGTCTAGTACATAACATGGCATACATGATTGATCCTACAGCAGAAGCATAAGGAATTTTATTCATTCGATCTCGCTCATCAGATGTCTGAGGACATTGATTCTTGCTAAGATGAATGCCATGATACATAGGCAGGAATCCTTTCTTGGACTCTTGCATGTTGAACCTCTTCAACATTTTATCTATGTATGTACTTTGACTCAAGCCTATTATCCTTTTAGATCTGTCTATATAGATCTTGATACCAAGGATATAGGTAGCCTCACCCAAGTCTTTCATTGAGAATGAATTCCCTAACCAAGCCTTAACGTTTTGCAAGGTGGGGATACCATTCCCAATAAGCAATATGTCATCCACATATAAGACCAGAAATACTACTGCACTCCCACTAACCATCTTGTAAACACAAGGTTCATCTTCATTCTTGATGAAACCAAAGTTCTTAACTGTTTCATCAAAACGATCCAGCTTCGAGATGCTTGCTTCAATCCATAGATGGACCTTTGAAGCTTGCAAACCTTCTTTGAATTCTCAGGATTTACAAAATCCTCAGGTTGTGTCATGTACACGTCCTCAAGTAAATTTCCATTAAGGAAAGTAGGTTTGACATCCATTTGCCATTTCTCATAATCATAGTATGCTGCAATGGCAAGAAGAATTCTAATAGACTTAAGCATATCAACTGGTGAAAAGGTTTCATCATAGTCTATACCATGAGTTTGTTTGAAACCTTTAGCAACAAGTCTTGCTTTGTAGGTTTGCATATTTCCATCCATGTCAGTTTTCTTCTTGAAAACCCATTTGCAACCAATAGTCTTAATACCCTCTGGAGGATCAATTAAAGACCAAACTTGGTTATCAAACATGGATTGCATCTCAGAATTCATGGCTCCAAGCCATTTATCTGAATCTGGACCTGACACAGCTTCCTCATAGATAGTAGGCTCATCTTGATCTATGAGCATAACTTCACTATCATCAGTCGCAAGAAATCCATATCTCTTTGGCTGACGATGTATCCTATCAGATCTGCGTTAGACTTGTGTTACATTTTCAGGCTCCACAACTTTTTGTGGTTCTGAAATTGTCTCTAAAGACGGTTCAATGATATCTTGTGGAACTTGAGTTTCCTCAAGTTGTACTATACTGCCACTAGTTCTCTTAGATAGAAACTCATTTTCCAAAAAGACTCCATTTCGAGCAACAAACACTTTGTTCTCTGAGAGAATATTGAAATAGTACCTTTTAGTTTCCTTAGGATACCCCACAAAAATACATTTGATAGACTTTGGAGCTAGCTTATCTGACACTAATTTTTTCACATAAGCTTCACAACCCTAAATCTTAAGAAAAGACAAACTAGGTCTCTTACCAGTCCATATCTCATATGGTGTCTTTTCAACCGCTTTAGATGGTACACGGTTCAAAATGAATGCAGTTGTCTCCAAAGCATAACCCCAAAAAGATAAAGGAAGATCTACTCGACCCATCATAGATTGAACCATATCTAATAAAGTTCGATTTCTCCTTTCAGAAACACCATTCCATTGTGGAGTTCCTGGAGGTGTCAACTGTGAAACGATTCCACAATTTCTAAGATGTTGGTCAAATTTTGGCTCAAATATTCACCACCTCGATCTGATCGAAGCGTTTTAATTGTCTTACCAAGTTGATTTTGTACTTCATTTTGAAAAGTTCTAAACATTTCAAAAGACTCATGCTTATGTTTCATTAGGTAGACATAGCCATACCTACTGAAATCATCAGTAAAAGTAATGAAATACTGAAATCCTCTCCTGGCACTAATGCTGATTGGGCCGCATACATCTGTATGTACCAAGCCCAATAAGTCATTAGCCCTTTCACTATGTCCAGTAAAAGGAGTCTTTGTCATCTTTCCAAGCAAACAAGACTCGCAATTTTCAAATGATTCAAAATCAAATGAATCTAATAATCCATCTTGATGGAGTTTAGATACGCGCTTCTCATTTATATGGCTAAGGCGACAATGCCATAAATATGCAGGGTTTAATTCATTTGGCTTACTTCTCTTTGAAGATATGTTATAAATATTACCGTTATTGGAATCATCAAGGTTAAGGACATAAATGCCATTATAACTACTTGCAATACAATAAAGCAAGTCATTTTTATCAAAAATAGAACACTTCTTATTTTTAATTAAAAATGAATAACCTTCATCATCCAAAACAGACACTGAAATAAGATTCCTACTCATAGTAGGAACATAAAAGCAATTGTTTGAAACTAACAAAAGCCCATTGGGCAAGACAAGCTCATATGTCCCTACAGCTATAGCAGCAACTCTTGCTCTATTGCCAACACGTAGGTCCACTTCGCCCTTCTTCAGCATCCTACTCCTTTTGAGCCCCTGCATATTTGTTCAAATATGGGATCCACATCCAGTATCTAATACCCAGGAATAAGAAGTAGATAAATTAATTTCTATAACATAAATAGCTGAAGATGTAGTCGTACTACCCTTCAGCTTCTTCAACTCCTCCAAATAAACATCACAATTTCTTTTCCAATGCCCAGGCTTGTTGCAATGGAAACAAGTTCCTTCCTTAGGAACCTTTGCCTTGGGACCAGGTTTCGGTTTAGCTTGACCCTTTGCCCCTTTTGCACCCTTTGCACTTTTAGCCTTACCCTTGCCTTTAGCTTTCTTTTTCATTAGCTTGGTATTGACACTCAATACATGGGTAGGCTTCTTGATATTCCCCTCAGCAGTTTTGAGCATACCATGTAGCTCAGGAATGGACTTTTCCATATTATTCATATTGTAGTTCATGACGAACTGAGAAAAACTGCTAGGCAAAGAGTGTAGGATCAAATCCGAGGCAAGTTCCAAACTCAGGGGATATCCAAGTCTTGCATGGTGATCTATATAGCCTTTCATCTTCAGAACATGAGCGCTAATAGATTCACCTTCAGACATCTTACAGTCAAAAAGTGCAACAGCGGTGTCGAACCTATCCTGCCTGGCCTATTGTTGGAAAGCTTGTTTGAGATGCACACTCATCTCAAAAGCTTCTAAGTGTTCCAGGTCTTTCTGAAGTCCTGGACACATAGTTGCCAACATTAGACATCCTATGTCATTGGAATCTTCAACATGCTTCTTATACTTGTTCTTAACAGCAACAGAAGCATCAGCAGGAGGGGGTTCAGGGACAGGGTCATCGAGCACGTAGGACTTCTTTTCTTGCTTGAGAACAATTCTCAAGTTTCGAAACCAGTCAACAAAATTAGTCCCACATTCTTTTTGTTTTTCCTTCTCAAGGATAGATCGCAGCGATAAGGTGGAATTGTTATTAGCAGCCATTTATGATCTACAAAACATGCAAAGTAACACTTTATTAATAATGAGGTTAAAATTTATAAAACTCCCACTAAAACATAACCCTCAAAAGAAATATTTTAGTGAGCTAAGATCCATATTTGACTTAATTCTAAACTCAGCTTTGGCATGACGCTTAAAATTAAGTTATTTAGGTAGGCAACTTGTTTACCAATTACATCTCATGTAACTCTTAGAATTTATGGAATAATAACATCATATATCATTGATAGCCCAATTAAGTCTAACCAATTTTAAACATATGAGTAGCATTATTACTCATCCTACGTAGCTAGGAATGTTTAAAGCACATTGCTTTGGCAATACCTACTTTAATACAATCCCAGTTTTAATAGGTGTTTAAGACATGGATGGCATCAAGACTTAAATTATTAATGAAGGTTCAACTTAGTTTATGTCTTGCATTACATATCATTATATCGTAGCATCCTATATGCATATATAATATATTATCCACGCATCTCATACAAAATGATAAATATGTAAACGTGACATAGAATGGCCAAACTAAATATGATCTTCATGAGATCAAATGAAGATCATAAAGGAAACTTTATGTGAAAGACTTCCTATTACAACATTTGCAATGATACATATCTTCTACTCTTGAGCTCGTGCTTCCATCTCCATGGAATCCACTCGTCCTTGGTATGTGTCGCCATCACCACTTTTGTAGCTTGATTATTCATTTATTACAATAATAAAGAAAAACCTAACTACTTGTATAATTAAATACAACAAAAACTACAGCGGCAAGCAGGCTATAATAACCCAAAACAGAAATATGACTAAGTCAATCACATAGGTCCTGAGGCCATGCTATGCACCATGCAAAGACATCAACAATTATAATATATTTTACACAAACATATTATTACAAATAAATATATATTGACATTCTTAATGTCACGGTAACGCACTATAGGGCGTACGCATACGGCGGTCCCGAGGGGCAGAGCCCCTAGACGGGGTCGAGGGGCAGCGCCCCTCGAAGCCAAACAGAAAGTATCAATCGCATTGATAATTTTTTTTTCGAAACCCTAACACAGATGCGTCAATCATATTAACGATCTTACTGTTTTGATTACGTGTAAACCCTTATAGAAGCATCGATCGAATCGATTGCTGTCATTCGCAAACCTTAAAACAGAATATCAATCAAATTGATAATCTTCATCCGAAACCAGAAATCAGAATCATCATCAAATTTATAATCTGTCTTTCGAAACATGAAAACAGAACCATCAATCGGTTGTTCATATCGATATAAACATAATCGTTTTTGATCATCTCATGAAAAATGAAAACTTTATATCACATATAACAATCTCGAATTATAACATCTGATGAAAACAAATTGAAAACATCAATCCGCTATCACCAGATAAGATTCGAATAAGGTTTTACACATATCGTGTGATTATATCTAATATAAACAAAATCGGTTTTGATCATCACATGACAAACGATTACCGCCGTATACTGATCATCTCATGAAAACGAATTGAAAAACACCATTCTTCTCTCATCATATGAAATCCGAATTACTGTTTTATACATATCATTCCATACGAAAAACAGTAAACACATAAGCATGATATAGTCGATTTAAACGAGACAACAAGTGGCTCTGATACCACTATTAGGAAATCAAACGAGATCACTGCAAAACGCGCAGTGGAAAAGAAATCAAAAATTACCTCCGTAGATTCGACAAAAGAAATCAAAAATTACCTCCGTAGATTCGAAATCTGCAGATGGAAGAGGTGCGAAATCACATACACCCTCTGTCGGTATCCACACGAACGCTTCCGCCCGGAGTGCTAGCTCTTCAAACGGTGCGGCTGAAGAACTCGATTTTTCACAAAAACGATTCTAGGGTTTCGTTTTCTATTGGTTTTCGTCTGTCTTCTCTATACGAGATACACAGATATATATACACATATATGGACATCAAAATCCGAGTCCCAATCGGATTAGTTGATGCCAATCAAAATCCATATCAAATGTGGATTCTATCAGGATATTCAAAATCCATATCAGATACGGATTCTCTCGTTATTATCCGATAATGCACATATATATATATATATATATATATATATATATATATATATATATAATCACCAAAAATACAAAAATCATAATAATAATAATTACTATCCAATATTAATATTATTAATATTAAAAGCGATAATAATAATAATTAATATCCCATATTAATATTATTAATATTATTAATCTCAACCATACGCATTCTTTTGTGTGACCCGATAGGCCCATATTAATTGGTAGTTGATTAAATCTCTATTAAACCAAAAAGTCGTAATTGGCCTCTAGCAAGGCATTACGACTACCCAATTAATACGAGTATAATCCAATTAGCCTAATAATAGCACATGCATTAATCCCTTTGTCACACGATATCTAGTTTGAACATAAGTCATGGTCAGCGTCATACATATATTGTTCAAATATATGATTACTCGATCTTTAAGTAGAATGATAAAACAAATGATATTGATCACACTATCGATTCATTTGAGCACGGCCATGCATTTCACAGTCTCACTAATCGAGGGGCCCAAAGATATCTCTCTCAAAAGAGAGGGACAAATTCTATCTTGATTGTTCAATATCCTCTACATAATTTCTATCACATTCAATCATGACCTTTATTATTATCCAGTTACGGATAATGTTTGATCATGTCAAAATATAATAGTCCTTATGTTGGAAACTATGACAATCTCAAGTCAAAGGATTAAAACATGACTATCATAAGATTTACTTATGACGCTAATCCATGTAGTAATCTCATGATGGGTTTATCCAATACACTGTTCTCTAACAAGTATCTATGAGATTGATTCGTATCACCATACACATAATCATCTCATGATTATCAAATCAATACTCATACTGATTATAAATTATTTTATCTCTATAACAATAATGAATCAGGGACATATATCAAAATTGTGTAACATACTAACCAACAATAATGATAATAAAACCTCTTTTATTAATAATAAATGTATAACATAAATATCCAAATCATGGCCTAGGGCACATACACTAACAATACGCACATTCCCCCCAACATTCCAGTATTCTTATGGAGGCTATATCAGAAAGCCTTACCTCTTCCGGCAAATCTAGGACGGTTTATATACGTCTATCCCAGTCAATGTCCTTTTTGCCTTGAAGCTGAAGTCACGGTTGATCACATATTTCTCGAGTGTTCTGAAGTTAAGGAAATTTGGAGTGCATACAGCGTCTTATTAGATGGTCCGAACAAATGGACTAGAACACTACAACAACAGCTGATGCAATGGTGGATATCTACAAAAGGTAAATCATTCAAAGACATTTTACGCATAGTCGCTCCATCGATCATCATTTGGGAACTATGTAAGGCTTATACTTCCATCACTTTTGGGGAGGGACGCTGGCGACGAAGAATTATTCTAGAACACGTTCGCAGATCAATTTATGAATGGACATCATCTCAGGCAGGTAAAAAATATGCAGCTTCGGAACCAGAATTAATATCATGTGGACTATCTCCTATCATAAAGCCTCCACGTTGCATGGTTGTTCGTCGGATGCACCCTCCGTCTGGTAGATTTAAATTGAATACAGATGCATCCCACGGATGAAAAACGGCATGTGGAGGTTCAATATTGCGTGATAGTAGTGGTACATTCATTGGAGCAATCTCTTTTCATCTTTCGCTATCTACTCCAGCGACAGCTGAATTTAAAGCAGCATATTATGGTTATTTATATTTTTCTAGACATTGGAATTCGATAGATGTAGAGGTGGATGCACAGAGGGTCATTTCAGAGGTTCAACAACGTAATTCCACACATGCCTTTCTCTTTCGTGAATTGTTAATTACTTCTATTTTAGCATTATCATATGTGCCGCGCGAGGCGAATCAACTGGCACATTTCTTAGCACAATATGGTCAGTTCCATAATCGTCTATCGGTATTTCGGACCATAGCAGAGTTGACACCAATAGTTCGAGCAAGTTATCAGACGGAAGCCACTCCCCATCTTCGACATGGCTACAGCTATTACTAAACTTTGTTGCCTATATCGCAAGATATGGGCAACATAGGTATGGTTAATTACCTCTCTTCTACTGCATATTCTTATCTGCCTTCTAATATATTGTCACTCACTTTTCATATGCTTTTGGTTGCATGTATCTCCGGATATAGGCAACATGGGTAATCTATTTCATGCTATTGATTGCTTCATACCCACTGTAGACACTGTAATACTCTCACTAACTAATTTCATTTCTCTTACATGCATGGATGCTTGGCGACATATAACTTGGAGGAGCAATATCTCATATATTCAACAACTGGATCCGATAACTCATGTTTTAGAAGATGTAACCACAACAACGGCATGCTCTTTGTATTCATGCACTAATTCCAATCGTGTAAATATGTACGCTTTTTCCTTCGCCAAGGTTTTATCCACAAGGGTGGTTTTACTTGGCAAGGTTTTAATACGGCATATCATATATGATTGGAGAGTAGAAATTATATGTTCGTTATATTATCATTTCTCCTTCACTGATACACATTGTAATATGGTATTCCTCCCCCAAAAGGGAGGCTTAATAAAATATCTATATCTCTTTTGCTTAAAATATATTTTTTATTGAAACAGAAATTTTATTATAGAAACCTCACTTTTGGCGGAGGAAAACCATATTACAATTGTTAAAGTATGCGAATACATGATATAAAAATCCAATAATGACAAACATCATTTACAAACATCATCGTATGAGAATAAATTAAATAGCGAGCGTATAATGGTGTATCTCCAGGTTTTATCCACAAGGGTGGTTTTACTTAGCAAGGTTTTAATGCGGCATATCATATACGACGGGAGATTGGACCTTATTACTGCTCTACATTATCGTTTCTCATATGATGACAGTTTTCTTTCGATGTACTATGGTATTCCTCTGCCATAAGTGAGGCAATTTCTTAATAATATTCACTTTTATAAAAAAATATATATGTCGTGTATGTATTTATGATGTGGAGAAGATCTTTCTATGTTGATATTTTTTAAGGATAGGCATGTTCAAATATTTCCTTGCGCACTTCATTTAATGAGCTAGTTTAGTTCAACATTTCATGTAACATTTAAATCATGCACTTTGAAATCATGTAATATTTAAATCATGCATTTTGAAATCATATAACGTTCAAATCATGCATTTTGAAATCATTCAAACCCCGGTTTTTCAACAATCTCTCCCTTTTGATGATTTACAAAATAACCTCTAGTCATGATTTAGTTGTGTCATAATCACTCCCCCTACAATCATGCATTCATAACTTGTATTTTAAAATTTGAATTTCAAAACTCCCTCTTAAGTCATGCTTCTCCTTAAGTCAATCTCGTCCTTAAATCATGCTTTTCTCTCCCTTTTATTTTGTAAATCAGATAAAAAATGTAATTAGAAGCAAAAGCAACGAATAGCAGTTTATAGCACATCTATCAAAATCATGCCTAATTTAGATCATAGATTTTCATACATGACTTGATTAAGGGCTTTTGCTAAAGATATCGGCTACTTGTTCTTCAGTATGAACGTGTTCTATAATGATATCGCCATTGATTTAATTTGTCATGCATACCATCAATCCAAGAAAAATCATTCAAAACATCATGAACATTCTTTGGTTCTATTTTGGAAATCATAGCATGGAATGGATTAATTTCGTCTTGATCTATTCTTCTAAGTGGTCGTACCTTGAGATATGTCGCCTATTATGAGCTTGTGTGGATGATCTCTATACCATCTTTATTGATTATTTTCCAAGTTTTCATGCGGTTCTAAGCGTTCATGTAATTCTAACGTGTTATGCTCATCATCTGTGCTATTTTCTTCTATGTCATCCATCATGGTTTTTAACTCAAAATCATCATCATCATCATATTCTTTATTTGTTTCAAGTTCACCAAATTCATTGAATTTCACATGTATAGATTCCAAAATTTGTCTAGTGACGGGATCATAGAATCTATATGCCTTAGAGTTCACAGAATATCCAACAAAAATGCATTCAATAGATTTGGACTCAAATTTATCTAAATTATCCTTTGTGTTTAATACAAAACATTTATATCTAAAAACACAAAAATAATCAATCTTTATCATGCAATCATTTAAGATCTCATATGGCATTTTGTTAATTTTCTTTCTAATTGATAAATGGTTAATTATATAACATGCACAATTAACAGCTTCGGCTCATGAAAATATACGCAATCAATTTTCACAAAACATTGTTCTTGCAACGTCCTATTCTTTCTTGCAACTACAACGTTTTATTGTGGCATTGTAGGTGGTGAAAATTCATGCTTAATACCTTTTTCTTCACAAAACACAATCATATCTTTAGTTTTAATTTCACAGCCTCTATCATTTCTAATTTTTATCACATTCACACTGTATTCATTTTCAATTCGTCTTATCAATTTAGCAATCTCAACGACACTATCATCTTTATTTGCAAAAAATAAAGTCCATGTATAACGATAAAAATCATCAACAGTAACCGTGTATAATGTCGCCCTCCAAGGCTTTCAGTACGACTGCGACCAAACAAATCAATATGTAATAATTCTATGATTCTAGACATGCTAATCTCATTCTTAGACTTACGTGATTCAAGTGTTTGTTTGCCTTAATACAAGATTCACACAACTTAAAGATGTCCAAATCAAGTTTAGGATTCCTCGTACTAGATTCTTATGTGGAATATTTTCAAGAGTGGATATGACAATGTGTCCTAAACGCCTATGCCATAAATTCGCATTCAGGTCATTAGATAATGTAAAAATGTTTCCTTCTCTTTTTCCTCTTAGTATTGCTTCTCTATTTTTATTGATAATATTGATATATGGGCGAGAAAAATTCACATCAAAACCACTATCAAAAAATTGTGAAATACTAAGCAAGTTATAGGATAAGCTCGTACCAAGAATACATTTGAAATCTGAATGGTGCTTGGATTACCGATTGTTCCCTTTCCAATTATTTTGCCTTCATTGTCATCTCCAAAGGTTACGAATCCTCCTTCTGTAACCTTATTTTGTAGGATCTGCAAGGCACCACTAGAAGGGGGGGTTGAATAGATGGTTTTTAAAATTTCTTTAAACTTGAACAATTCAAGGTCTGAAAACAGATTATGTTTTCAGGACCAGTTTTAAAACGTTTTTAAAACTAGGTTATAGGTCTCCAAAAATTATGAAATTTTGAGAGAACTTAGCCTCAGACGTTATGAGGGTCCCCTAAAAATTTCAAATTAAAATTCAACCTTTAACCACTTCAAAAACCGTTGGTACTCAGATTGTGCAAATCTGCCAGAAACGGTAGATGGTTTTGAAAAATTAATTCCTATTTGTGTGAGCGTCTAAATGCTCTGAAAATTTAACCACTAACTCCTTTTATACTATATTTAAATTGGTTGAAACAGTTTTGGAAAATGCTTTTGGGAAGTAGGTCAACTACAATCAAAGTCTCAACCTTTGCAAGTCTGACAATCAGACTGCACTAGTCTAAGAACTTTTGATGTTTGATTGACTTATACTTATCCAAAAGGGTTGAAACTTGTGTCAAATTAACCCTAGAACGTGTAAGTATATTTCTGGAAATTTTCGTAATTTTTGAAAATCGTTTACTATTTTTACGGATGCGAACAAGAAGGATAAACAGTGCAGTAACTGAAAAGTAAATGCAGAAAGTAAATGGCACCAAGAATTTTATACTGGTTCGGTTATAAACAACCTACTCCAGTCTTCAAGGAACACTTTCCTTGGTTCACACTAACCACACACACATAGTACACCTTACCACAGGGTTGATAGAGTTACACCTAACTCCAACCCTTTACAAACCTTGTATTGTAAGTACAATTCGCACGAACACCACCACCTTGCTAGAATGATGATTGATCACACCTTGATCAATCTTTTACAAAGATATATGAATGGTGGTTTTTCTCAAGCCTATTCAAGATTGAAAGATATAAAAACAATAGGCTTTTACAAGAAGAAAGAAAGAAAGAAGATGTTGGAGAAGAAGAGCTATGCTTTTTGATCTCTTGGAATTGCGATGCTTGTTCTTATTTTGTTTGCTCTCTTCTTTTCTTTTTAATGCTTGGAGCCGTCCCCCTTGAGTGTGTCATCCCTCTTGAAAATTATCTTTTAAGTCCTTGAGAGAGTGTAAGACATCATTGTGACAAGGCCTTGCTTACTTGGCATCTTCTTATTGGATGATCATTTAGTCTTCGCTTACTTGGCACCTCCTTATTGGTTCAACATTGTCATCATGATGACATGGAAAAAATCTGAGATATACACTTTACCATGTGCCAAAAATCAATCATAAAATCATTCCATAAATCAAGAGATACATCATAAATTGCAAGACAAATAAATTCTTCCATATCAAGTGAGAAAATCGGCCATAATAGCACTCTTGCCATGCTGAAAATTCAGCATGTGCATCATGGGGATAAAGTTCAAATCATTACCATTTTTCTTTGAATTTTCATCATAAAAATGAATCAACAACTTATGGTAGGTATTGCTACCAATTAAGAAATGAACTTAGACACAAATAAGCTTAAGAATTCGGCCACACCATGTCTTCACACATGCTGAAAAATTTCAGCATGTGTGATATGTAGAATATCACACTTTATTATTTTACATAATATTCAAATCATTTCCATAACATCCTCAATTAATCCTCATGATTCAAGACACAAAATATCTGCATCTTTAACTAAAAATTTCGGCCATAATACAACATACATGCTGAATTTTCAGCATGTGTCATATATGTGACATAGTTTGAAATGTTACCTTTTGTAGCTCCTTCCTTTAGGTCACCAACTTTGTTTAATTGATTCTTGACCAATCAATATGCCAACATGGCTCCACATATGCTCCAAATCAGCTGTTATAGGCGTTGGTAATGTGTTTGACATGTGCTGAATTTTATTTTTGCTAACTTTATAAAATAGTGCACATTTAATAATACACACATGTAATATTCCAATCAGCCCTTAATTTAATTTTCCAGAACACTTTAAGATGTATATCATAGTAAAAAGTTTCTAGATACGTGTCACATGATGTACAAGAAAAACGTTCCATGTTATGTGCGTAGAAAACCGAATTTTCGATATTTATCGATTACCCGATTTTTCTCTAATTTAAATTCCAAGTTTTGCACATGTTATATATATTATGTTATACATAATATATATAATATATACTTTAAATCTCAGCACTTGGCTGGTTTAAAGTGGTACCATTAGCATGTGACAAAATTAAACTTGGAATCTTCACATTTTGGCCTTAATGTGGAGTAATTTGTGTGTGCCAACATGGAAAGTATTTTTGGCTGAACATATGGTCATGTGCACGAAATTATTTATGATTTTTGAAGTATAGGGGCTGGCCATTTATTTATGGCAAGTACGTGACACGTTGGCGAAGTTTCGGTATTCGTCCGATACGACAAATTTCGTTTTAGAACCTTTTATCGTGTCGTATTTAATTTGTCATCACCATATCTTATATCATATGATATAAGACCTGAATATACTCATAATTATGAGTTAAGTATAGTGGTGTGACGTTAACGTACGTACGTAAAATACATAACGTGTCGGTAGTACGTTGGAATACATGTGTATGTGCCTTTATTTAAAAATCTGAAAATATATGTGATATATATATGTGTATATGCGTGTGCATTAAAGGATGGGGAGGAGGAGAAGACTTTCCTTCCTTAGCCTTGTTGCCTTTGTGCCTTTTCCAAATGTAGCTTCCTTTAATGAACTACTTAGTTTATCAAACTAAGTACTTCACTTAATGAACTAGTTTAGTTCATTAATGGTGGCACCTGAAAATAGTATAAACACAACAAATGTTTGCCATATGATGTAAGCTTTAATGCTTCATGGCTCGTTAGTATGGCAACATAATATATAAGCTAAATAAGGCAAGTAATGGCAAGATATCATGCATTCATGTACACGTATATATATATTGTGCACGTTTATATATATATATACACATTTAAGTCACTTATTTTGAAATCACTCAAACCCCCTTATCTCTATAATCTCCCCCTTTTGATGATTTTCAAAATAACTTGTGTACATGATTTAAATGCTATCTCTCCCCCTTTAATTGTGCGCAAATTTGAAATTTGAATTTCAAATTTCAAATCCGGCTCCCCCTTGATTTGTGCAATTAAGATCAATCAGTGTCTTCAAATTTCAAATCCGGCTCCCCCTTGATTTCTGCAATTAAGGTCAATCAGTGTCTCTCTCCCCCTTAAATTATGCTTTTCTCTCCCCCTTTATTTTGGAAAGTAAATCAAAAGATTCCTGTCAAAAAAGAAAGTAAATCAAATAATGTCAAATCAAATCATATCAACGGGAATCATGCCTAATTTAGAGCGAAGAGATTCATATGTGGCTTGATTTAAGGCCTTTGTAAATATATCCGCTACTTGTGATTCTGTGCGTACGTGATCTATGACAATATTACCATTGTTAATGTGATCACGAAGAAAGTGATAGCGTACTTAAATATGCTTAGCCTTAGAATGTAACACGGGGTTCTTAGACAAATTTATTGCACTCATACTATCACAATATATAGGAATTTTATTTACAGTAATTCCAAAGTCCGAAAGTTGTTGTTTTATCCACAACAACTGTGTGCAGCATAGGCTAAGAGCCATGTACTCAGCCTCAGTAGTGGACAAAGAAACACTTGCTTGCTTTTTGGAAAACCATGAAATAAGGGAATTTCCTATAAATTGGCAAGTTCCGCTCGTGCTTTTTCTATCTATTTTGCAGCCACCATAGTCTGCATCAGTGTAAGCATGTAAGTCAAATGTAGAATCCTTATCGTACCAAAGACCTAAGGTGGGCGTATGTTTAATATAACGGAATATTCTTTTTACTGCATTTAAGTGTGACACCTTAGGTTGACTTTGAAAACGAGCACACATGCATACACTAAACATGATGTCAGGCCTACTAGCAGTTAAATATAGCAAAGAACCTATCATAGATTGATATAATCCATTATCAACGTCTTTACCATGTTCGTCTTTGTCTAATTTAGTAGTGACACTCATAGGGGTTGGGGATGGTTTCAAATTTTCAAAATTAAACTTTTTGATCATGTCATTAACATACTTTGCTTGGCTTATATGAATTCCTTTACTCGTTTGCTTAATCTGCAAGCCAAGAAAATAATTAAGTTCACCAACCATAGCCATTTCAAATTCAGATTTCATGCAATTTTCAAAATCTTTAACAAGTCTATGTGAGGTAGATCCAAAAATAATGTCATCTACGTAGATTTGAATAATAAGTAAATCTGATTTTTCTTGTTTCAAAAATAGTGTACTATCTATAGTACCACGTTTAAAATTATTTTCTAAAAGGAAAGTAGCAAAACGATCATACCATGCTCTCGGTGCTTGCTTTAGGCCATATAGTGCCTTATTTAGTTTGTACACGTGATATGGATGTTTCAAATCTTCAAAACCAGGTGGTTGCTTCACGTATACTTCTTCTTGTATGAATCCGTTTAGAAAGGCACTTTTTACGTCCATTTGATACAATTTAAAGTCTTTCATGCAAGCAATAGCAAGTAAGAGTCGTATAGCTTCTAAACGTGCTACGGGTGCAAATGTTTCATCGTAGTCAATTCCTTCTTCTTGATTATATCCTTGTGCTATAAGTCTCGCTTTATTTCTAACGACCTTTCCTTCTTCATTCATTTTATTCCTAAATACCCACTTTGTGCCTATAATAGTCTTATCTTGTGGACGTGGCATTAAATCCCATACATCGTTTCTAACAAATTGATTAAGTTCATCATACATGGCATCAATCCAAGAAGAATCACTCAAAGCATCATGCACATTTTTGGGCTCAATTTCAGAAATCATAGCATGAAATTCATTTATTTCATCCGAAGTAATTCTTCTACGTGGTCGCACACCGTGAGCGAGGTCGCCTATGATGAGATCATGTGGGTGATCTCTATGCCATCTTGGTTGATCATTTTCTAAGTTATCATATATTTCTATGTGATCATGCATTTCTAGTGTATCATTCATATCATGCAGATCAAAAGAATCATCATCTTCATTCAAAACGGGTTTCAATTCAAAATCATCGTCATATTCCTTATCTTTATCAATCTCACCAAATTCATTGAATTTAACATGAATAGATTCTATAATTTGTCTAGTGAGAGGATCATAACATCTATATGCTTTTGAATTTATGGAATATCCAACAAAAATGAACTCAATTGATTTGGATTCAAATTTATCTAAATTATCTTTTGTATTCAAGACAAAACATTTGCATCCAAACACACGAAAATAGTCAATCTTAGGCATGCAATCATTCAAAATCTCATAAGGCGTCTTGTTTATTCTCTTTCTTATATATAGGCGATTTACAATATAGCATGCATAATTTACGGCTTCCGCCCATAGAAATCTAGGCAATTTATTTTCGCAAAGCATAGTTCTAGCGATTTCTTGTAATGTACGATTCTTTCTTTCTACTACTCCATTTAGTTGTGGAGTTTTAGGTGGCGAAAACTCATGTTTAATTCCTTTTTCTTCACAAAATGAAATCATCTCTTTGTTTTTAAACTCACCGCCTCTATCGCTTCTTATCCTTTTCACATTTACACCGTATTGATTTTCAAGTTGTTTAATTAATTTAGCAATCTCAACGGCGCTATCATCCTTATGTGCAAGAAATACAGTCCAAGTATAACGAGAAAAGTCATCAACAATTACGCATGCATAGTGACGCCCACCAAGGCTTGTAGTGCGACTAGGACCAAACAAATCGATATGCAATAGTTCTAATATTCTAGTCGTGCTTATTTCATTTTTCGGCTTAAGTGACTCACGTGTTTGTTTGCCTTTTATGCAAGATTCACACAACTGAAAGTTGTCTAAATCAAGCGTAGGCAATCCCCATACTAGGTTCTTTCGTTGTAGTTTTTCTAGTGTGGAAATGCCAATGTGTCCTAAACGTCTATGCCATAAATTCACATTGGGTTCATTTGACATAAAACACTTAACTTTAGCGTCTACTACATCATCCATAGATAGCATAAAAACATTGCCTTCTCGTTTTCCTTTTAAAACGATTTCTCCATTTTTATTTATTATGTTGCAATAAGGGTGAGTAAAACACACATTAAAACCATTGTCAACAAACTGAGAAATGCTAAGAAGATTGTAGGATAAGTTGCTTACCAAAAATACGTTGGAGATTTGGAGTGTGTTCGGATTACCAATCGTACCTTTTCCGATGATCTTGCCTTCGTTGTTGTCTCCGAAGGTCACGGATCCGCCTTTTGTGACCTTCTTTAGTTTGGTGAATAGGCTCGGGTCACCCGTCATGTGCCTCGAGCATCCACTATCAAGGAACCACTTTATAGATGTATCTTTCGATGTGTGGGCTCCCTGCAATGTGAAAAGGTGATTTAGGTACCCTTTTAATTTTGGGTCCTTTCGAGTTAGTTAATCACCTTTTGGTAAAGGTACCTTTCGGTACCCATACTTGGGTGATCCTTCTCGGTCTATCAAATGGCAAGAATGTAGATGAAGGTGCGATATAATAGACATGTTGTGCATGCACATTGGGCCTTTGCCCAAGGAGTCCTCTATACTCACTAAATAAAGGACGTTTTTGATATGTCCTTGTGTGTGTGTGTAGTGCGTGGATGATATGAATTTCGTGTATGCATTGTTCTCTTCTTTTCATATCTATAAGGTACAAAGTTATATTTCACATGATATGAAGAGGTGGGGCGTGAGGAAGGGGGCGCTTTCTGCGTCATCCTAGACGCCACTTGCGGCTTAGGGGTGTCTACTTTCTTAGACACAACAAACTTGGTTGGTTTGATTGATACTTCGTTAGTATCAACATATCCCAGTCCAGTTTTGTCGATGTCAAGCAAAGTCATACTTAAGTTGGATATGGCAAAAGCCTTTGATCGAGTAAATTGACAATACTTAAAGTCTATAATGAAGAGTTTTGGCTTCTCCTCGTTGTTTATCACCTTAGTTCTAAATCATTTGGAAGGCACACATATTTCAATTTTGGTTAATGGCATGCCAAAGGGGTTCTTTAGACCTACGGGAGGAGTCAAGCAGGGAGACCCGCTTTCGCCTCTATTATTTATTATGGCGGCAGAAGGTTTTAGTCGTGGTCTAAAGCTCATGGTAGATCAAGAAGTTCTTTTGCCGTACTCCATAGGCCGCATCCCTATGACCATCACTCATTTATCTTATGCGGACGATTTGCTTATATTTCTTGCTGCAAGCCGGCGAAATTTACGTAATTGCAAGCACTTTCTATCTACTTATGAAAGAGTTTCGGGGCAAGCAGTAAATTGGCATAAAAGCTCGGTGGTATATTCGGATGCAGTTCCTGTTTCGCAGCGTCATACATTTACTGCACTCCTAGGTATGCGGCAGTCTAATCTCCCAACGAAGTATTTGGGTTCCTATTATCACTGCCTAGACTTACTGCAACATGTGGATTCTAAATTAAATGGTTGGCATGCGAAGTTGTTAAGTTTTGCTGGTAGAATAGTGCTCATACATTCACTCCTACTATCCATTCCTCTGCATGTTCTTGCTGCTTCCTCTATACCACGTAGCATTGTTAAATCTTTGGAAAGGCATTTTGCTGTATTCCTGTGGGGGCCGGATCGTCGTCAGTGGGTAAAATGGTCCACCGTTTGTTGCACGAAGGATGAGGGTGGTCTGAATATTCGCAGTCTGGATGTAATTCATCGCGCCTATGCATCTAAACTATGGTGGCAATATCATGTGAGTACAACATTGTGGGGGGAATATATGCGACTACGCTATCGAAGAAATGAGACATTTGTTCCACGTCTATATGATTCACCTAGTTGGAAACGCATTTGTCGTATTCATCCACAATGTCAGACACTAGTGCAATGGTCTGATGGTGTACCAGTTTGGCTGACTTCCACGGGCCAATTTCTCATGCGACATGCATACGACGCCTTTCGAACAACGACTCCATTGCTGCTGTCTAATCAAATAGTCTGGATGCCACGTCAACGTCCAATGATTCAGGTATTTCTTTGGAAACTTTTGCATAGTGTACTGCCTTTACCAGATGTCCTATCTCGTTTCATCCAAGTACTTCCAAGCATATGCCCATTTTGCCGCGTGGAGTCAGCCACTCATAATCACATATTTTATCACTGCTCCCAAATAAGTCATGTTCGACATTACTTCAATGATCTGCTTGATATCCGTGCGTATCAAGCTACTGGATGGCGCAGTTTTCTTGTATCGGTATGGTTGGAATCCTCAGGTGGATTTCTTGGGCATATGCAGCGAATTTATCTTGGCGTTCTTAATTGGAATATATGGAAGATCTATGCAGAGATGGTGTTTGGTGATGGATCTTGGTCTCAAAGAATGTTTCTCAAGAATATCGGCTCGATATGTTTCTGTGGGCCAAATCTCAAAGTGGTACAAAAATTGTGTCAAATATTTCACGATTAATCGGTAATGGGCTATCACCTCCTCTTTGCTCGCCTAGGCTTCGTATTGTTCGTTGGTACCCACCGCCAACTGGAAGATTGAAGTTGAATACGGATGTTTCTGTTGGCCAAACTACGGCAGGTGGAGGCGCAGTATTACGTGATGCACACGGCTCCCTCATACATGCAATCTCTTTTCCATTGCGGTATGATTATCCTGTTCGAGTAGAGGCGCAAGAAGTTTTAATTTCTCTTCTACATTATCTACCTAGATACGGCAAAGTTGATGTTGAGGTAGATTGTCAGCAGTTAATTTCGCTCATGCACACTTCGACTCCGTTGGCTCCGGACCTTGCACGACTTCGGACATTTCTTGCTGCATCATCGCTTAGTATATTTTATGCTCCCCGGGAGGTAAATCAGGCAGCGCATTTTTTGTCTCAAGAAGGATCACGGGCTATGCAGCTTACATCATATTCCACAATGACGTCATTTCCATCGCACATTCGAGGAATTATCCTGACGGACTTGACGCTGCCGACATTTCGCACTTCAACCAATGGTGATTCCTAGTTTGCTTCATTGGAGCTTCGTTCTCCTGCTGCTCGCATATTTCACTGGCTTCGATATTTCTTTATACGTTATAAGTGGGATAGTAGAGTGTCAGCCTTGCAACAATATAAATATGCACGCTTTTTCCTTCGCCATGGTTTTATCCACAAGGGTGGTTTTACATGGCAAGGTTTTAATGCGACATATCATATATTGTTGCACTTTCACTATCCACATGTACCTCTATTACTTGTTTTCATATGATGACTTCGTAAACATTGTTGTAATAAGGCTTTCTCCTCCGCCATAAGTGAGGCTATTTAATAACACATCCTTTTTGCTTTAAAAAAAAGAAATTTTATAGCCAAAGTGATATTATAAATATCTAAAGGAATAATGTTTAAACATTAGTATATGTAAATATATGTATGCTAATCAATCGGCCATAGGCTTTATTTGAAAAAAAATAGTTAAATACATTTTTATGTGTGTATATATGATTAGTATATAAGTTAAGTTATAAAAAAATAATAAAAGAATGAATAAAAAGGTATTTTAAGTGTTGTGGATTAGTATACGCAAGGTGTATGGAAATTGTACAAGTATATGGATTATGAGAATTTCGGTTATAAAGGATATGAAAGGAAGAAATGGATATTATGATATATTATGAATATAAATGTTTATATTATAAAGGATAGAAAATATAAATATGTTGATATATAAAAAAAATGGAAAGCTATAAATTAATTATTTTGAGTAAGTCAAATTAATCTTTATTATTAGATATTGACTTTATATTACAATTGTTTAGATTCGAGCCTAGAAGAGAAGGAAGGGAATACCGGATTCAAGGTAAGTGGTCTATCTATGCTCGTTATATTTATCATGCATTCAGTAGGTTATTTGTTGTATATTTGTATTCGTTGTTTCTTTATATATGAATTGTGTGTATATGTGAAATAAGTATGTGCATATGAACTGGGTGTATGTATGGTTGTATGATTTCGATACATATGGTATATGTATATGGATGTGTATGGATATACATACATGTATATATGCACGTGTATAGGGCGCGAGCATATGTACGAGTATGGATGCAGCAGATTATGAGAGTTTATGCATTGCATCAATGGCACGAGCATTGCATTGGTAGGTAGCCTGTAACTAAGAGTTACAGAAAAGAGAAAAGAAAAAAGAAAGAGGAAAAGGAAAAAGAAAAGGAAAATGTGGTAGGTAGACTACGACTAAGAGTTGCAGAATGTACGGACGGTGGACTGTAGTCAAGAGCTGCAGACACTCAGGTGGACTGTGGGTAAGACCCACAGACACAACCCGGGAGCATGCATTGCACGGAAAAGATACGGACATATTGCATGACATGTCTTTTGTTGCGCGTGACGCATAAAGAAAGGCATGCATCATGAAGTTACGCATTATTATGTGGAATGACTTACTTTTCACTACTTATTTACTTTATTGGCGTATTTTGTTCTCTTATTTGTTTATGTGATTATTTATTGGTTGTGTATGTCATCTTTGAGAAGAGTATTGTCATATTGTAGAAGAGCATGCATTATGGTAATTGAGATGAGTTGATGAATTATTCTATGTTTTTGAAATGTTAACTGTTAAAGGTAATTAAGTGAAATTATATGTGGATCAAGGATATGTATGTCAGCTACAGAGATTATTTGTATTTGTTTCTGCATGTATGATTTCTATAACATGTATAAATAGGTTGCTTACTGAGCCCGTTGATTTTGGCTCACACCACCATTCACCAGTTTTGCAGGTATGGAAAGTTAGGACATGCTACACAGAGAGCGAGGTCGTTTGAGGATGTGGTTAGATTTAGAAGATTTTTGATTAATAACATTTATCGAGGCTTTTGGAGTTATTTATGAAGTTGTTGAAATATTAGGTATAATTGATGATTTATGATTTGGGAGTTTTGTTTTAAGATGTGGTTTACTTTATTTATTTGAGGATGTTTTAATTAAAGATTTTAGTTTATGACGTTTCCGTAGAAAATTTTTTACGTCATTTCTGACGTATAGGAAGTTGAGTTGACGCTTTGTAGATCTCTTAGCTGACTACGGCGGGTGCACTATTCCTGATATTAGGGTTCGGGAGCGGGACGTTACACTTTAGGTACCTAAACTTGGGTAACCTTTCTGTGTCTTACTAAAGATGATAGAAAAGATGAAGAACGAATATAGAACATGTCGTGATCACTTCTATTTGGCCTATCAATGTAGAAATAAGATGATTTTCGGTTTTGATATGCATTTTGATTTGCATGCAAGGTACGTGATGACGATGCATTAATATGACATGAATGTCGCATATACATCACCGGCTTTATTTCATATTTATATGGCACATGATTATACTTTCCATGTGATGAAAAAGAAATAGTACGATGAGATACAATAGATGACTCGCTAGTTTGTGTTGTTGCCTTCATAGGCTTTACACTCGTTTTAAATGTTGAGAAATATGTTTGAATAATTTTCAAGGTCATCATTTTAACTGGTAAATACTTAAAAATGTAACACATAATGTTATAAATGATTAAAAGTTGAAAAGTAAAGAAAAATAACGTCGATCTCTCAGGCAGAGACACATGGTCAATCGATGTACATTATCTCCTAACATGGATCGATTGATGTTGGACAGAATAGAACAAAAAACGTACTGTGAGACGTCGATCTCTCATGTAGATCAATTGACGTATGTCAGCCACTCACGTGAATTGATCGACGTACGTCAACCCCTTATATGGATCGATTCACGTCTCACAGAAACTCACTATGAGACATCGATCTCTGAGACAGACACTTCGATCGATCGATGTCTAGGGTTTTAGAAATATTTTTCTAAAATGTGATAAAATGATCTTTCATTTGTAAATGATTTATATATGTTCATTATGTTGATATTATGTGGTTTTGATAATTATAAATGCATAGTGACTAATGTGCATTGGAAGTTTCTACAACTTACCAAAAAGGGCAAAATTGACATTTTGATTTTATCGGAACATGACGTTGTTAAAATGTTTCAAGGACACATTCATATCATATTTATCATCACAAAGGTGTCATTATATCTATTTCTGACCATCTGGGACATTTCTAGAGTTTTCTCTCTCTAGGGACATTTTTGTCATTTTACCCCTGAGGGAATTTTTGGTGTTTTATTCAAGGAATCTGTTGAGTATATTATTATCTTCATTCTGGAGTTCATTGATAATTATATTGAAGATTATTTGGTGATTTTATATCATTTCTCTATTTGATGGTATTATCGACAGTAGCGGGATATGTGACGAGTTGTGTTGTCACATTCTATTTCTTTCTTCAAGACCTTGTTCTATATGTTATTGGAAGATATCAATCATCATTTTGCAAAGAATTTAAAGGTGTTAAAGGTGTGGAAATGATCACAACATACAAGAAGTAATAGTTGAAATTTTGGTGTTATATGTTGACATGATCTTGTCAACTATTATCTGTTGATTTCTTCTTCAAAACTCTGAGTTGATATACATATATATGGGTTGAAAAACGTGTATAAACAGATTGATATAATGGTGTACTCATTTTATGTCTTGGTGATAAGTGGACCAACCAAAAACAAGCAAGTTGGCAAAATTGCCAACTTGGAAAATTTGAATGTGTAGTCGATGGCTACATGGCTGAAGTTCGAGCTGATTTTGTTTGAATTTTTCAACTCTCACATGCCTATTCTTTTGCCAAGAAGTTGAGGGGATAGTGGAGTAGTTATACCATCTTATCCTACTAAATTATCTTCACATTTTATTTACTATTTTGAGATGGAAAAATCGGCCAAATGATATTCCAAGGTGGACCAATTATGGTATTTCATTTTGTCAAGTGTACAAGATGATTAGGTGGGCAACCAATGATGTGAAGAGACTTAAGCATTGATGATGAAGAAGACTTAAGCATTGATGATGAAGATGATGACACATAAGAGTTCTCATCTTCAAGAGCCATTTCTCACTATAAATAGGAGGCAAAGGTGAAGAAAAAGAACACACACTTGAAAAGCAAAAGTTGAACTGTCTTGCTATCTTCTTCTCTTCATTCTTGTTTCATTTTTGTAGCCAATGTGTTCTTGTGATATTGTAGAGCTACAAGTCTGTTGTGTCTCATTTGTAAGATATATTAGCCAAATCTATAAGGCTACATCAACAGGTGATAGAGGTGTTGTGACCAAGAGTTGCATAGAGGTGTTCATCCAAGTCTTGAATAGGGTTAGTGTTTAACCCCAAGGATCAAGCTTGGTTCTTGTTGTAATTTGGTTCATACCATAGTGAAATCCAAGGAAAGGTGTTCCTTGGGACTGTAGTAAGTCACATTGACCGAACCAGGATAAATCCTTGGTGTTCTTGTCTTCTTTACATTTTTCTGTTTTGTGCCCGTTTTTCATTGCAGATTTCACACAACTTCTCATGTTTTGAAAAATAGCAGAACACTTTCAAAATTCTTGATTTTTGGTGGAGTTATACTTCAGACTGTTAACTTTCATTTTCAACAAGAATCACTTGATTTGAGCAAGGAAACGTTAGTCTTTCAGTCATTGCAAAATAACTGTTTCAATCTTGCTACAATCTGACCAGTTTTAAGAAAACTTTAATTCTGTTTTAACCAAGAATTGTTTAAGGTCACAGCCTTTTGGAAACATCAACTAGACATCGTAAGGAGTGTTTTGGCATAAAGATCAACCTTTTGGTTAAGTATTCCAAGAGAAACACGTTTTCCAATTTCAGCAACATTCTGTCTAATTCTGTCCAGATTGACCATCTGAATCTTTTTATTTGAAGGGTCAAACAATCTTATTTTTATCTAATTTTTGGAAAGAGTCTTTTCAAGGCATTGAAGTAAAGTTCTGAAAATTTTCATAATTTTTGGAGTTGTGTACACTGAGTTTTTATTTTTTCAAAAATGGGTACTGAATCTGAGGAGGTCTCAGATTCTGTTTTCAAAGGGGATTTTGTTAAAGGGTAGTAGTGTAATTTCTGCTAACCACTAGTCACCCCCACTAGTGGTGTTTAGTGCAGGTGCACGGTCCAACATTAAATACATGTGGTTGTTTAGATGCGATAAAACAAAATTTGTAGATTTGCTTTGGACCCGGTTATCTTCAATTTACCCTAATCCGTTTTATCAGTTTCATGCTTTTGAGAAGAGATGAGTTGATCTAACATGCAAGTTCTTGTATCAAATTGTTTTACCGTCTTTTGTAGATCTGCATTTCTTGATCTCAAATCTGAGATCTCGACTTTGATTACAGCTTTTTTGGATGTCAGATGCAATTTAAGATTTCAAAGAGTTTGTCACGCTAGACGCATCCTCTTTTGAATCATTTAATTGAGATACAAGATTTGTGTTAGATGATTCTAACAACTACTTGTCTTCAATTAAACATTTCTTTTCTTTTGCAAGAGTCTTGATAAACTTATTTAACTCAAGATATTGACTAAATAAATCATCATAACAGGGTTCATAATAAAAATCAGAATAAGAATTTGCTTCACTGGATGCTTTGGATGCAAAGCATACTTGTGCCGCTTCCTCTTTGGTTTCTTCACTTTCAAAATCTGATGAATCACTACATGTAGATTCTTTGAGAGCTCTTCTTGTACTCTTTTGCTTAGATTTTGAGACGGGTCTAGTTTTCGTCCATTCCTTGTCACGATGTTTGTTTCTAGTTTTGTCCTTTTTCGTGCAGTCATAAGAGATGTGTCCAAGTCTTCCACAATCATAACATTTAATATCTTTATCATTATTCTTATTTCTATTTTTCATAGATGAAGTAGGCTTATGTTTGTTTTTAAACGACTTTTTCATAAACTTTCTTAAGCCTTTAGTCAACAAGATTACATCTTCATTATCGAAATCCGTATCACTCATTTACGCAATCAGAAGAAGTAGAGACATATTCATTTGATTTAAATGCTATGGTCTTACCTTGTTTAGAAGTTGATTTCGATTACCTTAAAGTGAGTTTGTTTTCATATACCTTTAGAGATCCAATCAATTTCTCCATTTTTATTAACTTTGTTTCGTTACTTTTATCAATTGCGATCACTTTAGGATCACATTCGGATGGGAGGCTTTTCAAGACTTTATGTACTTTTTCGTGTGAAGAGAAAGCCTTTCCAAGTGACTCAAGAGAATTATAGATGTTAGTCAATCTCAAATCCATATCAACAATAGATTCATTTGGCAATAATTTAAAGGATTCAAGAGTAGACATAATCTTATTTATCTTGGACTCTTTAACCTAACTAGTTTCTTCATGCTTCATTTCTGTGCACCTCTACATCTCTTGAGCACTTGAACAATTAGAGGTGTAACTAGATTCACTTTTACTCAAACCATTTAAGAGAAGTTGCATGGCTTTGGCATTCATACTCAACTTCTTTTTATCATCACTAGTTTATTCTTGTTTCGGTTTTATAACTTGTATAGTAATACCATCAAGAGTGGATATTTTAGATGGAACAAAAGGACCATCTTCTATTATAGACCATAAATTTATATCAGTAGCTATTAAAAAAAGTTTCATGTGAAGTTTTTATTAAATAAAGGACTCAACATCAAAAAGGGGAGGCCTTTGGCTTGACATACTTTCTTGCTCGGTTTTATGGCTAGTGGATGCCATCTCACAAAGATTATTAGATCTTCTTGTTGTGAGTGAACCTTGCTCTGATATCACTTTTTGGACCTTTATAAAACCACTAGAAGGGGGGATGAATAGTGAGTGCAAAAAAATTGGTTTTAGAAAATATTTAGTGACCGATACTCACTTCTGAAAGCATATTCTGTTTTCAGACCCCGTTATTGATTAACTGAATGAATAGGTTCTGGACCTCCAAAATTTGTGAAATTTTGTGACAATGTACTTTAATATGTTAGCTATATGTTATAAACATTTCAGATCAAAATTCAAAGTCTAAGGCACTGAAAAAATGTTTTTGATTGAACTCTTTCAATGTGTGAAAACTTCTCTTACCATGAAAATTAATTTCAAATTAATGATAACCCCAAATAATCTGAAATTTTGATTTAGTATCCCTTAAGATGTCTAGTTTAATGTGTTGAAACTGTTTTTCAAAATTCCTTTGGTAAGTATATCAACCATGTTGATGTTCTCAATCTTTGCCAATCTGAAAATCACACTGCACTAGTCTCAGAACTTTGAATGTTTGGATGACTTATACATATCTAAATTCAATGTAACTTGTCTTACATTAATTCCAAGACCTTTATTTGTGTCTTTGAAAAATTTGATGATTTTCGAAGATCGTTTGCTAGTTTTTCAGTTGCTTTGACAACGTTGCAAAAACAGAGCTGAAAGCAAAATTGCAGAAAGTAAGAACATAGATTTTTATAGTGGTTTGGTCAATGTGACCTACTCTAGTCTTTGACGACACCTTTCTTGGTGTTCACTAATCACCAAAATCATCTTAGAACAAGGGTGACTGGAGTTATACACCAACTCCTTTAATGTCCAACCCTTTTATAATGAATCACAACAATTAACAAAATCACCACCACCTCACAGGTGATGGTTTGATCACACCTTGACCAACTTTTTACAAGTATGGAACGTGTATGCGTGGTCTATGTAAAGCCTATACAGAATATGGAATGCACGTTTGATAGGCTGAAGGCTTTGTGCAAGAGAAGAAGATAAGAGATAAAGAGAATTCGTACTTTGCACTTGATAGAATATATAATATGAGTCTTGTCTTGAGTTTGATCATCTTTCTCCCTTTTGTAACATAGTGCGCACTCCTAGAGCTGAGAAGAGTCTTGAAGAAATGTCTTGAATGCCCTTGACAGAAGTCGTGCAAAGCCTTATAATATACCTTTGCTTATTTGGCGAGATATGATTGGACAAGTGATGTGTATTCGCCTTGTTGCCACTCTAACGATTAGGTCTTCATTGAGCCACCTTGGCACATAAAATATGACATGCGTAATCACCCAAAAAATCTGAAAAAAATTTGAATTTCAAATATCTTGATTGCCTATCAATCACAAGTGTCATAGCTTCTAATTTTTGGAATGATTTTGAACCTTGAAACCCCTCCACAAATTCGGCCATGCATGCTGAAAACTTCAACATTGTTTTTGAATTTTGAAAGATTACCTTGTATGTTTTGATCTCCATAATTGCTTGCATTCTTTTGTGAATCATTCTCGACCAATCATAGTGCCAGATAAGCTCCACCTAGGCTCCAAATAAGCTCAAATCAGTCCCCCACCTCAGCATGCATGTGCTAAAAATAGTTTTTTAAAATTTTTGAATGATAATAATACAGTATCTTCATAAACATGGCAAATTTCAATCACCATTTAACTTTTTCTTCTAGAATACTCCAAGATATGTATTACATGTGTAAGACATGTCTAGGTACATGTCACACCATGTCCAAAACCTGAGCCTTAAGTATAGTGTAGAAATGTGAATTTTCAAATCCCGCTGATTATGCGTTTTTACTTCAATTGATCACGAACCCTTTAGACATATCAAATGTCATATACACCATATAATATACATAAAAATTGTATAATCTCAGCTCCAAAAGTGTAAAAAATTCGTCCATGAGGTGTAACAATTTTTAATTTGAATTTTCAAGAAATCAAAGAAAATGATGGATACTTGATGTATGTAATTATGGTATGACTTTGGTCTTGAATATGCCATGTAGTGCACAAAATGTTTAGGTTCTTGCAGTGTATATTGGCTGGCCATCTTTGTACGGTAAGTATGTGATGTGTCAGTGAAAGTTTGGTAGTCATTTGATGTGACGATTTTCCGTTTACAAACTTTTGACATGTCCATATATTTTTGGAAGTTTGATGACATAGAATGTATGACTTGGAATATCTTAGATAGGTATATACTCAAGAAGATGATGTCTATATGGTTGCTTGACATTGACGTACGTTGATGACGTATCAATAAGGTACTGGGATAGAAGAATATACCTTGTCGTCTTGAGAAAAGAAATATATATATATAGATATATATATATATTTAACAAAAATATATATATTATTAAGCACCCTCACCTATGGTGGAGAAAAACCATATTATAAAAGTTCAGCAAATGAAAAGAGATAATGAAGCGAGCTAATGATTGTCAACCTCCAATCATATATGATATGCCGAATTAAAACCTTGCCAAGTAAAACCACCCTTGTGGATAAAACATTGGTGGAGGAAAAAGGTGTACATATTTATATAATTGGAGCGTTGAACTAGTACAGATGATAGGAACACATAATACAAATGAAGAAAAGTCTCGCTACCGATTGAAGCGGGGATTTGCGTAGACATCCCCGAAAATGATAGCAGGGCATCAGTGGTGAGCAAAGCACTACGTTACTGTGATCCCATGAACCCGCCATTATGGAATGTCAAAACCCGCCGCCATTATGGAATGTCAAAACCCGCCGCCATCGCAGAAGGCATCAAGATCTTTTGCTTCTTTGTTCAAGATGGAATCTTCTTCATCCATACCCACACAACCAATCCAGAAATACAAGGGAAGTCCCATGATATCATTTACTGATGAAGAAATCATTTCTTTAGCGGAGCCATATAAACTTTCATTGGTTGGATCATTCTGGTATGGATGACCTCCACTGGCCACCATCTGCGCCACCATTGATGCATCGGATTTAACGGCACTATAAGTGTTGTCTGCTTGATTCAAATCATATCTTGATGACTTTTTCACAGGAACAGGATTATTTACGCTGCTTTGCTAGACAAAGTTGGATGATTTCTGGAAGATATATGCGAGCTACAAAGTGGACGCCTGATTATGATCCAGCAATTGATGTTCCGATAGTCCCGGTTTGGGTTTCTTTACCAGGGTTGCCAGTACATTTTCATAAGCGAGATTCTTTATTTCAGATTAGGCGAATGTTAGGCACACCAATGAAATTGGATTCGGCTACTGCTGATAATGTACGCCCGTCGGTTGCGCGTTTATGTATTGAGTTGGATAAATCTCAGGAATTGCCTGAACGTATATTTATACAGACATCCAGTCGTTGCATTTGATAGTCTGTAATTTATAAGGATCTGCCATTGTATTGTACGATTTGTGCTAGGCTTGGCCATGTAGAGAAAAAGGGGTTTGAGGGATTTTCAAATACATGATTTAAATGTGCACAAAAACGAGCATAAGATAAAACGTGCATGATATAAACAAACGTGTGCATGATATTGCTCAGTACTTGCCTTATTTAGCTTATATATAATGTTGCCGGACTAACGAGCCATGAAGCGTTAAAGCTTATATCATATGGCAAACATTTGTTGTGTTTATACTATTTTCAGGTGCCACCATTATTGAACTAGACTAGTTCATTAAGTGAAGTACTTAGTTTATTAAACTAAGTAGTTCATTAAAGGAAGCCACATTTGGAAAAGGCACAAAGGCAACAAAGCTAAGGAAGGAAAGTTTTCTCCTCCTCCCATCCTTAATTATACACGCCTATATACATATATATTACATATATTTTTAGATTTTTTGAAAAAGGCACATACACATGTATTCCAACGTACTACCGACACGTTATATATTTTACGTACGTACGTTAACGTCACACCACTATACTTAACTCTTATTTATGAGTATATTCAGGTCTTATATCATATGATATAAGATATGGTGATGACAAATTAAATACGACACGATAAAAGGTTCTAAACCGAAATTTGTCGTATCAGGCGAATACCGAAACTTCGCCAACGTGTCACGTACCTACCATAAATAAATGGCCAGCCCCTAAACATCAAAATTTGATGAAAATTTCGTGCACATCACTGAATATTCAGCCAAAAATACTTTCCATGTTGGCACACACAAATTACTCCACATTAAGGCCAAAATGTGAAGATTCCAAGTTTAATTTTTGTCACATGTAAATGGTAACACTTTAGACCAGCCAAGTGCTGAGATTTAAAGTATATATTATATATATTATGTATAACATAATATATATAACATGTGCAAAAGTTGGAATTTAAATTAGAGAAAAATCGGGTAATCGATAAATATCGAAAATTCAGTTCTCTGCGCACACAACACATGGAACGTTTTTGGTACATCATGTGACACGTATCTAGACACTTTTTACATATGATATACATCTTAAAGTGTTCTAGAAAATTAAATTAAGGGCTGATTGGAATATAACATGTGTGTACTATTAAATGTGCATTATTTTACAAAGTTAGCAAAAATAAATTTCAGCACATACACAATCATTTCCAACGCCACCTACAGCTGAGATGGAGCTTATTTGGAGCCTTGTTGGTATATTGATTGGTCAAGGATCAATCATACAATGTTGGTGAATTGAAGAGAGAAGCTACAAATGGTAAGAATTCAAAATTTATCTCTCTTATATCACATGCTGAAAATTTCAGCATGGTAACCTTAGGTGGCCGAAATTTTGTCTTCAAAGTGATATATTCCATCATCTTTTATTATGTGATTGATTGGAAGAAGAAATGGAAATGATTTGAATATTATTTAAATTAATAAAGTGTGATATTTTACATATCACACATGCTGAAAAATTTTTCAGCATGTGTGAAGACATGGTGGCTGAATTTGAGAGCATAAAGATGTCCATATTCATTTCTCATGTGATAGTAATATTTACCATTAATTGGTGATTCATTTTAATGAGAAAAATCAAAGAAAAATGGTAATGATTTGAACTTTATTCCCATGTGTCACATGCTGAATTTTCAGCATGGCAATAAAACATTATGGCCGATTTTTTTCTCTAGCAAGGAAGGATTTGATGTCTTGCAATTTATGTGATATATCTTATGATTTATGGAAGTTATTTTGTGATGATTTTGGCACATGTTTAAGTGTAATTCTCAGATTTTTTCCAAGTCATCAATGATGACAACATTCATCCAATGAGAAGGTGCCAAGTAAGCGAAGACTAAATGATCATCTAATAAGAAGATGCCAAGTAAGCCAGACATTGTCACAATGATGTCTTACACTCTCTCAAGGACTTAAAAGATAATTTTCAAGAGGGGGAGACACACCAAGGGGGACGGCTGGACCATGTTAACAGGAAAGAGAAGAGAGCAAACAAAAGAAGGCCAAGCATTGCAAATCAAAGTGATCAGAAAGCCTAGCTCTTCTTCTTCTACATTTTCTTTCTTTCTTTCTTCTTGTAAGCCTATTGTATTCATATATTTCAATCTTGAATAGGCTTGATATAGACCACCACTCATTATATATCTTTGTAAAAGATTGATCAAGGTGTGATCAATCTTCATTCTTGCGAGGTTGTGGTGATCGTGTGAATTGTACTCGTCATACAAGGTTTGTAAAGGGTTGGAGTTAGGTGTAACTCTATCAACCCTGCGGTAAGGTGTACTGCGTGTGTGTGATTAGTGTGAACCAAGGAAGGTGTTCCTTGAAGACTGGAGTAGGTTGTTTATAACCGAATCAGTATAAAAATCTTGGTGCAATTTACTTTCAGCATTTATTTTTCAGTTACTGCACTGATTACTCTTCTTGTTCGCATTCGTAAAAATAGTTAACGAATTTCAAAAGTCACAAACAATTTCCAGAAATATACTCACACGTTCTAGGGTTAATTTGGCACAAGTTTCAACTCTTTTGGATAAGTATAAGTCAATTAAACATCAAAAGTTCTGAGACTAGTGCAGTCCGATTTTCAGACTTGCAAAGGTTGAAACTTTGATTGTAGTTGACCTACTTCCCAAAAGAATTTTGCAAAACTGTTTTAAATCACTTAAATATAGTATATAAGGAGTTAGTGGTCAAATTTTCAGAGCATTTGGACGTTCACACAAATAGGAATAAATTTTTCAAAACCGACTACCGTTTCTGTCAGATTCGCACAATCTGATTACCAACGGTTTTTGAAGGGGTTAAAGGTTGAATTTTAATTTGAAATTTTTAGAAAACGCTCATAACATCTGAGGCTAAGTTCTCTCAAAATTTCAGAATTTTTGGAGACCTCTAACCTGATTTTAAAAATGTTTTAAAACAGGTCCTGAAAACAGAATCTGTTTTCAGAAGTTGAATTGTTCAAGTTTAAAGAAATTTTAAAAACCACACTTTCCGCACCACCTATTCAACCCCCCCCCCTCTTCTAGTGGTGCCTTGCAGATCCTACAATTGGTATCAGAGCGCAGGAACACTCACTTCAAAGAATCCAACGATTCCGTGAGATGGTGACCACAACCGTGCAAGAAGGAATGTCAACTGTAAGGTCTCCTCTTTTCGACGGTGAGTCTTTTATTCAATGGAAATTAAGAATGAAACTTTTTCTTATGGCTATTGATATTGATCTATGGTCCATTATAGAAGACGGTCCATTTGTTCCCACTAAGATGTCAATTATTGATGGTGTCACACTAGAGGTTACAAAACTGAAACAAGAATACACTAGTGATGACAAAAAGAAGTTGAGTATGAATGCTAAAGCCATGCAACTACTATTAAACGGCCTAAGTAAAAGTGAGGCTAGTTACGTGTCAAATTGTTCTAGTGCTCAAGAGATGTGGCATATTCTTGAAATGAAACATGAAGGGACTAGCCAAGTAAAGGAGTTCCAAATCAATATGCTTATGTCCACACTTGAGTCCTTTAAATTATTGCCAAATGAGTCTATTGTTGAGATGGATTTACGCTTGACTAACATTTACAATTCTCTTGAGTCTCTTGGCAAAGCCTTCACTATGCAGGAAAGGGTACAAAAGGTTTTGCGAAGCCTTCCATCCGAGTGGGACCCTAAAGTAACGGCCATAGAAGAAAGCAAAGAGACCAAATCAATTAAAATGGAAGAACTAATCGGATCACTTAAGGTATATGAAAACAAACTTGCTTTAAGACATTCTGAGTCCATTTCTAATAATGATAGGGCTATAGCTTTTAAATCAAATGAATACGTCGTAGATGATAATGACACAGATTCCGATGATGAGGACTTAATCACAATGGCTAAAAGATCAAGAACAATATTGAGAAAATCAATTAAACATAAGTCTACCTCATCTAAGGATCATAAAAATAAAAATAAGGAAATAAAGTGCTATGAATGCGGCAAACTTGGACATCTATCATATGACTGCCCTAATAAAGAAAAACAAACAAATAAATACCCTGACAAGGATCGGAACAAGAATAGACTCGTCTCATAACCTAAGCAAAGGAGAAGAGCATTCAAAGCCTCCACTTGGAGTGACACATCCGACTCTGAGACTGATGATACGGATGAACACAAGACACAAGTATGCTTTACATCTAAAGCATCAAATGAGGTATCTTCCGACTCTGATTCCGATTCTGAATGCTCATATGATGATTTATTTAGTCAATATTTAGAATTGCATAAGTTTTCAAAGACTCTTGCAAAAGAAAAGAATCGATTAATTGAAGACAAGAAATTGTTAGAATCTTCTAACAAAGATCTTGTGTCTCAACTAAACGATTCAAAAGAAGAGTCGTCATGCATTATAAATTCATTAAAATCTGAAATTTCATCATTGACATCCGAGAACGTTGAATTGAAATCCGAGATTTCAAAATCAAAATCAAGGAATGCCGATGTAGAGAAAAAGGTGAAACAGTTTGATACGGGATCCAACATGCTGCATCGCATTATATTATCACAAAAGCATGACAGTGACAAAACGGGTTTGGGATACGTTGATACTAATGAAGTATCAACCAAACCAACTAAGTTTGTGGTGTCTAAGAAAGTAGACACTCCAAAGCCCCAAGTGGCGTCCAAGATGACGCAAAAACCGTCACTTCCCTTATCACATCCCACTTCATCTTCATATCACGTGAAATACAACTTTGTACCATATAGACATGAAAAGAAAAGAGTATTGCATACACGACATTCATTCCATCCACGCACTACGCATGCAAACACAAGGACATATCAAAAACGTCCTACATATAATGCGTATAAAGGAGTTCTTGGCCCAAGGCCAGATAAAGTTGCACCTAAAGTATATTATGTTGCGTTCTCATCATCTTTCTCACCTTTTGGAAGACCTAGAAAGGTCACCCAAATGTGGGTACCAAAAGGGACATTTTCAAAGGGTTGAATAAATAACCCTTACCAACGCACATATATGAAATGCATGATTTTTTTCTTTACAGGCATCTTTTGATTTGCTTTCCAAAATAAAGGGGGAGAGAAAGCATGATTTAAGGTGGAGAGAGATACTGATTGCATAAATCAAGGGGGAGCGGACTCGAAATTTAAATTTCGAATTTTGAATTTATGCATAATTGAAGGGGGCGCGCTAGGATTTAAATCACGTGCATAAGTTATTTTGAAAATCATCAAAAGGGGGAGATTGTAGAGAAAAAGGGGTTTGAGTGATTTTCAAATACATTATTCAAATGTGCACAAAAACGAGCATAAGATAAAACGTGCATGATATAAACAAACGTGTGCATGATATTGCTCAGTACTTGCCTTATTTAGCTTATATATAATGTTGCCGGACTAACGAGCCATGAAGCGTTAAAGCTTACATCATATGGCAAACATTTGTTGTGTTTATACTATTTTCAGCTGCCACCATTATTGAACTAGACTAGTTCATTAAGTGAAGTACTTAGTTTATTAAACTAAGTAGTTCATTAAAGGAAGCCACATTTGGAAAAGGCACAAAGGCAACAAAACTAAGGAAGGAAAGTTTTCTCCTCCTCCCATCCTTAATTATACACGCCTATATACATATATATTACATATATTTTCAGATTTTTTGAAAAAGGCACATACACATGTATTCCAACGTACTACCGACACGTTATATATTTTACATACGTACGTTAACGTCACACCACTATACTTAACTCATATTTATGAGTATATTCAGGTCTTATATCATATGATATAAGATATGGTGATGACAAATTAAATACGACACGATAAAAGGTTCTAAACCGAAATTTGTCGTATCGGACGAATACCGAAACTTCGCCAACGTGTCACGTACCTGCCATAAATAAATGGCCAGACCCTAAACATCAAAATTTGATGAAAATTTCGTGCACATCACTGAATATTCAGCCAAAAATACTTTCCATGTTGGCACACACAAATTACTCCACATTAAGGCCAAAATGTGAAGATTCCAAGTTTAATTTTTGTCACATGTAAATGGTACCACTTTAGACCAGCCAAGTGCTGAGATTTAAAGTATATATTATATATATTATGTATAACATAATATATATAACATGTGCAAAAGTTGGAATTTAAATTAGAGAAAAATCGGGTAATCGATAAATATCGAAAATTCGGTTTTCTACGCACACAACACATGGAACGTATTTGGTACATCATGTGACACGTATCTAGACACTTTTTACATATGATATACATCTTAAAGTGTTCTAGAAAATTAAATTAAGGGCTGATTGGAATATAACATGTGTGTACTATTAAATGTGCATTATTTTACAAAGTTAGCAAAAATAAATTTCAGCACATACACAATCATTTCCAACGCCACCTACAGCTGAGAGGGAGCTTATTTGGAGCCTTGTTGGTATATTGATTGGTCAAGGATCAATCATACAATGTTGGTGAATTGAAGAGAGAAGCTACAAATGGTAAGAATTCAAAATTTATCTCTCTTATATCACATGCTGAAAATTTCAGCATGGTAACCTTAGGTGGCCGAAATTTTGTCTTCAAAGTGATATATTCCATCATCTTTTATTGTGTGATTGATTGGAAGAAGAAATGGAAATGATTTGGATATTATTTAAATTAATAAAGTGTGATATTTTACATATCACACATGCTGAAAAATTTTTCAGCATGTGTGAAGACATGGTGGCCGAATTTGAGAGCATAAAGATGTCTATATTCATTTCTCATGTGATAGTAATATTTAACATTAATTGGTGATTCATTTTAATGGAAAAAATCAAAGAAAAATGGTAATGATTTGAACTTTATTCCCATGTGTCACATGCTGAATTTTCAGCATGGCAATAAGACATTATGGCCGATTTTTTTCTCTAGCAAGGAAGGATTTGATGTCTTGCAATTTATGTGATATATCTTATGATTTATGGAAGTTATTTTGTGATGATTTTGGCATATGTTTAAGTGTAATTCTCAGATTTTTTTCCAAGTCATCAATGATGACAACATTTATCCAATGAGAAGGTGCCAAGTAAGCAAAGACTAAATGATCATCTAATAAGAAGATGCCAAGTAAGCCAGACATTGTCACAATGATGTCTTACACTCTCTCAAGGACTTAAAAGATAATTTTCAAGAGGGGGAGACACACCAAGGGGGACGGCTGGACCATGTTAAAAGGAAAGAGAAGAGAGCAAACAAAAGAAGGCCAAGCATTGCAAATCAAAGTGATCAAAAAGCCTAGCTCTTCTTCTTCTACATTTTCTTTCTTTCTTTCTTCTTGTAAGCCTATTGTATTCATATATTTCAATCTTGAATAGGCTTGATATAGACCACCACTCATTATATATCTTTGTAAAAGATTGATCAAGGTGTGATCAATCTTCATTCTTGCGAGGTTGTGGTGATCGTGTGAATTGTACTCGTCATACAAGGTTTGTAAAGGGTTGGAGTTAGGTGTAACTCTATCAACCCTGCGGTAAGGTGTACTGCATGTGTGTGATTAGTGTGAACCAAGGAAGGTGTTCCTTGAAGACTAGAGTAGGTTGTTTATAACCGAACCAGTATAAAAATCTTGGTGCAATTTACTTTCAGCATTTATTTTTCAGTTACTGCACTGATTACTCTTCTTGTTCGCATTCGTAAAAATAGTTAACGAATTTCAAAAGTCACAAACAATTTCCAGAAATATACTCACACGTTCTAGGGTTAATTTGGCACAAGTTTCAACTCTTTTGGATAAGTATAAGTCAATCAAACATCAAAAGTTATGAGACTAGTGCAGTCCGATTTTCAGACTTGCAAAGGTTGAAACTTTGATTGTAGTTGACCTACTTCCCAAAAGAATTTTGCAGAACTGTTTTAAATCACTTAAATATAGTATATAAGGAGTTAGTGGTCAAATTTTCAGAGCATTTGGACGTTCACACAAATAGGAATAAATTTTTCAAAACCGACTACCGTTTCTGTCAGATTCGCACAATCTGATTACCAACGGTTTTTGAAGGGGTTAAAGGTTGAATTTTAATTTGAAATTTTTAGAAAACGCTCATAACATCTGAGGCTAAGTTCTCTCAAAATTTCAGAATTTTTGGAGACCTCTAACCTGATTTTAAAAATGTTTTAAAACAGGTCCTGAAAACAGAATCTGTTTTCAGAAGTTGAATTGTTCAAGTTTAAAGAAATTTTAAAAACCACACTTTCCGCACCACCTATTCAACCCCCCCCCCTCTTCTAGTGGTGCCTTGCAGATCCTACAATTGGTATCAGAGCGCAGGAACACTCACTTCAAAGAATCCAACGATTCCGTGAGATGGCAACCACAACCGTGCAAGAAGGAATGTCAACTGTAAGGTCTCCTCTTTTCGACGGTGAGTCTTTTATTTAATGGAAATTAAGAATGAAACTTTTTCTTATGGCTATTGATATTGATCTATGGTCCATTATAGAAGACGGTCCATTTGTTCCCACTAAGATGTCAATTATTGATGGTGTCACACTAGAGGTTACAAAAAAGAAACAAGAATACACTAGTGATGACAAAAAGAAGTTGAGTATGAATGCTAAAGCCATGCAACTAATATTAAACGGCCTAAGTAAAAGTGAGGCTAGTTACGTGTCAAATTGTTCTAGTGCTCAAGAGATGTGGCGTATTCTTGAAATGAAACATGAAGGGACTAGCCAAGTAAAGGAGTTCCAAATCAATATGCTTATGTCCACACTTGAGTCCTTTAAATTATTGCCAAATGAGTCTATTGTTGAGATGGATTACGCTTGACTAACATTTACAATTCTCTTGAGTCTCTTGGCAAAGCGTTCACTATGCAGGAAAAGGTACAAAAGGTTTTGCGAAGCCTTCCATCCGAGTGGGACCCTAAAGTAACGGCCATAGAAGAAAGCAAAGAGACCAAATCAATTAAAATGGAAGAACTAATCGGATCACTTAAGGTATATGTAAACAAACTTGCTTTAAGACATTCTGAGTCCATTTCTAATAATGATAGGGCTATAGCTTTTAAATCAAATGAATACGTCGTAGATGATAATGACACAGATTCCGATGATGAGGACTTAATCACAATGGCTAAAAGATCAAGAACAATATTGAGAAAATCGATTAAACATAAGTCTACCTCATCTAAGGATCATAAAAATAAAAATAAGGAAATAAAGTGCTATGAATGCGGCAAACTTGGACATCTATCATATGACTGCCCTATTAAAGAAAAACAAACAAATAAATACCCTGACAAGGATCGGAACAAGAATAGACTCGTCTCAGAACCTAAGCAAAGGAGAAGAGCATTCAAAGCCTCCACTTGGAGTGACACATCCGACTCTGAGACTGATGATACGGATGAACACAAGACACAAGTATGCTTTACATCTAAAGCATCAAATGAGGTATCTTCCGACTCTGATTCCGATTCTGAATGCTCATATGATGATTTATTTAGTCAATATTTAGAATTGCATAAGTTTTCAAAGGCTCTTGCAAAAGAAAAGAAGCGATTAATTGAAGACAAGAAATTGTTAGAATCTTCTAACAAAGATCTTGTGTCTCAATTAAACGATTCAAAAGAAGAGTCGTCATGCATTATAAATTCATTAAAATCTGGAATTTCATCATTGACATCCGAGAACGTTGAATTGAAATCCGAGATTTCAAAATTAAAATCAAGGAATGCCGATGTAGAGAAAAAGGTGAAACAGTTTGATACGGGATCCAACATGCTGCATCGCATTATATTATCACAAAAGCATGACAGTGACAAAACGGGTTTGGGATACGTTGATACTAATGAAGTATCAACCAAACCAACTAAGTTTGTGGTGTCTAAGAAAGTAGACACTCCAAAGCCCCAAGTGGCGTCCAAGATGACGCAAAAACCGTCACTTCCCTTATCACGTCCCACTACATCTTCATATCACGTGAAATACAACTTTGTACCATATAGACATGAAAAGAAAAGAGTATTGCATACACGACATTCATTCCATCCACGCACTACGCATACAAACACAAGGACATATCAAAAACGTCCTACATATAATGCGTATAAAGGAGTTCTTGGCCAAAGGCCAGATAAAGTTGCACCTAAAGTATATTATGTTGCGTTCTCATCATCTTTCTCACCTTTTGGAAGACCTAGAAAGGTCACCCAAATGTGGGTACCAAAAGGGACATTTTCAAAGGGTTGAATAAATAACCCTTACCAACGCACGTATATGAAATGCATGATTTTTTTCTTTACAGGCATCTTTTGATTTGCTTTCCAAAATAAAGGGGGAGAGAAAGCATGATTTAAGGGGGAGAGAGATACTGATTGCATAAATCAAGGGGGAGCGGACTCGAAATTTAAATTTCGAATTTTGAATTTATGCATAATTGAAGGGGGG
>AP025069.1:21256791-21374548 GCA_036186865.1 Eustoma russellianum | reverse complement strand
CAAAACGGGTTTGGGATACGTTGATACTAATGAAGTATCAACCAAACCAACTAAGTTTGTGGTGTCTAAGAAAGTAGACACTCCAAAGCCCCAAGTGGCGTCCAAGATGACGCAAAAACCGTCACTTCCCTTATCACGTCCCACTACATCTTCATATCACGTGAAATACAACTTTGTACCATATAGACATGAAAAGAAAAGAGTATTGCATACACGACATTCATTCCATCCACGCACTACGCATACAAACACAAGGACATATCAAAAACGTCCTACATATAATGCGTATAAAGGAGTTCTTGGCCAAAGGCCAGATAAAGTTGCACCTAAAGTATATTATGTTGCGTTCTCATCATCTTTCTCACCTTTTGGAAGACCTAGAAAGGTCACCCAAATGTGGGTACCAAAAGGGACATTTTCAAAGGGTTGAATAAATAACCCTTACCAACGCACGTATATGAAATGCATGATTTTTTTCTTTACAGGCATCTTTTGATTTGCTTTCCAAAATAAAGGGGGAGAGAAAGCATGATTTAAGGGGGAGAGAGATACTGATTGCATAAATCAAGGGGGAGCGGACTCGAAATTTAAATTTCGAATTTTGAATTTATGCATAATTGAAGGGGGAGCGCTAGGATTTAAATCATGTGCATAAGTTATTTTGAAAATCATCAAAAGGGGGAGATTGTAGAGAAAAAGGGGTTTGAGTGATTTTCAAATACATTATTTAAATGTGCACAAAAACGAGCATAAGATAAAACGTGCATGATATAAACAAACGTGTGCATGATATTGCTCAGTACTTGCCTTATTTAGCTTATATATAATGTTGCCGGACTAACGAGCCATGAAGCGTTAAAGCTTACATCATATGGCAAACATTTGTTGTGTTTATACTATTTTCAGGTGCCACCATTATTGAACTAGACTAGTTCATTAAGTGAAGTACTTAGTTTATTAAACTAAGTAGTTCATTAAAGGAAGCCACATTTGGAAAAGGCACAAAGGCAACAAAACTAAGGAAGGAAAGTTTTCTCCTCCTCCCATCCTTAATTATACACGCCTATATACATATATATTACATATATTTTTAGATTTTTTGAAAAAGGCACATACACATGTATTCCAACGTACTACCGACACGTTATATATTTTACGTACGTACGTTAACGTCACACCACTATACTTAACTCATATTTATGAGTATATTCAGGTCTTATATCATATGATATAAGATATGGTGATGACAAATTAAATACGACACGATAAAAGGTTCTAAACCGAAATTTGTCGTATCGGGCGAATACCGAAACTTCGCCAACGTGTCACGTACCTGCCATAAATAAATGGCCAGACCCTAAACATCAAAATTTGATGAAAATTTCGTGCACATCACTGAATATTCAGCCAAAAATACTTTCCATGTTGGCACACACAAATTACTCCACATTAAGGCCAAAATGTGAAGATTCCAAGTTTAATTTTTGTCACATGTAAATGGTACCACTTTAGACCAGCCAAGTGCTGAGATTTAAAGTATATATTATATATATTATGTATAACATAATATATATAACATGTGCAAAAGTTGGAATTTAAATTAGAGAAAAATCGGGTAATCGATAAATATAGAAAATTCGGTTTTCTACGCACACAACACATGGAACGTTTTTGGTACATCATGTGACACGTATCTAGACACTTTTTACATATGATATACATCTTAAAGTGTTCTAGAAAATTAAATTAAGGGCTGATTGGAATATAACATGTGTGTACTATTAAATGTGCATTATTTTACAAAGTTAGCAAAAATAAATTTCAGCACATACACAATCATTTCCAATGCCACCTACAGCTGAGACGGAGCTTATTTGGAGCCTTGTTGGCATATTGATTGGTCAAGGATCAATCATACAATGTTGGTGAATTGAAGAGAGAAGCTACAAATGGTAAGAATTCAAAATTTATCTCTCTTATATCACATGCTGAAAATTTCAGCATGGTAACCTTAGATGGCCGAAATTTTGTCTTCAAAGTAATATATTCCATCATCTTTTATTGTGTGATTGATTGGAAGAAGAAATAGAAATGATTTGAATATTATTTAAATTAATAAAGTGTGATATTTTACATATCACACATGCTGAAAAATTTTTCAGCATGTGTGAAGACATGGTGGCCGAATTTGAGAGCATAAAGATGTCCATATTCATTTCTCATATGATAGTAATATTTACCATTAATTGGTGATTCATTTTAATGAGAAAAATCAAAGAAAAATGGTAATGATTTGAACTTTATTCCCATGTGTCACATGCTGAATTTTCAGCATGGCAATAAAACATTATGGCCGATTTTTTTCTCTAGCAAGGAAGGATTTGATGTCTTGCAATTTATGTGATATATCTTATGATTTATGGAAGTTATTTTGTGATGATTTTGGCACATGTTTAAGTGTAATTCTCAGATTTTTTCCAAGTCATCAATGATGACAACATTCATCCAATGAGAAGGTGCCAAGTAAGCGAAGACTAAATGATCATCCAATAAGAAGATGCCAAGTAAGCCAGACATTGTCACAATGATATCTTACACTCTCTCAAGGACTTAAAAGATAATTTTCAAGAGGGGGAGACACACCAAGGGGGACGGCTGGACCATGTTAAAAGGAAAGAGAAGAGAGCAAACAAAAGAAGGCCAAGCATTGCAAATCAAAGTGATCAAAAAGCCTAGCTCTTCTTCTTCTACATTTTCTTTCTTTCTTTCTTCTTGTAAGCCTATTGTATTCATATATTTCAATCTTGAATAGGCTTGATATAGACCACCACTCATTATATATCTTTGTAAAAGATTGATCAAGGTGTGATCAATCTTCATTCTTGCGAGGTTGTGGTGATCGTGTGAATTGTACTCGTCATACAAGGTTTGTAAAGGGTTGGAGTTAGGTGTAACTCTATCAACCCTTCGGTAAGGTGTACTGTGTGTGTGTGATTAGTGTGAACCAAGGAAGGTGTTCCTTGAAGACTGGAGTAGGTTGTTTATAACCGAACCAGTATAAAAATCTTGGTGCAATTTACTTTCAGCATTTATTTTTCAGTTACTGCACTGATTACTCTTCTTGTTCGCATTCGTAAAAATAGTTAACAAATTTCAAAAGTCACGAAAATTTCCAGAAATATACTCACACGTTCTAGGGTTAATTTGGCACAAGTTTCAACCCTTTTGGATAAGTATAAGTCAATCAAACATCAAACGTTCTGAGACTAGTGCAGTCTGATTTTCAGACTTGCAAAGGTTGAGACTTTGATTGTAGTTGACCTACTTCCCAAAAGAATTTTGCAAAACTGTTTCAAATCACTTAAATATAGTATATAAGGAGTTAGTGGTCAAATTGTCAAAGCATTTGGACGTTCACACAAATAGGAATAAATTTTTCAAAACCGACTACCGTTTTTGGCAGATTCGCACAATCTGATTACCAACGGTTTTTTAAGGGGTTAAAGGTTGAATTGTAATTTGAAATTTTTAGGGGACCCTCATAACATCTGAGGCTAAGTTCTCTCAAAATTTCAGAATTTTTGGAGACCTCTAACCTGGTTTCAAAAACGTTTTAAAACAGGTCATGAAAACAGAATCTGTTTTCAGAAGTTGAATTGTTCAAGTTTAAAGAAATTTTAAAAACCACACTTTCCGCACCACCTATTCAACCCCCCCCCCCCCCCTTCTAGTGGTGCCTTGCAGATCCTACAGGCCATATTGCTAATTCTTGTCGGAAAGAAAAAGAGGTCAAAGGCATCAATTCTGCACTACCAATACAACCTCCAGTGCATAAGATTAAACAAAAGGACCCTGCTCAGCGCTGGACACCTAAAAAATGTCCACCGCAGCCCGTGATGACACAGCCGCAGCAACATACACGGAGGATCGCCTTACCTCCATGCCAATATTACTTCAGTCTCCCGACATGCTACAAAAAGATATTTCGGATTTGCAACAACTCAATCGATTTATAGGAGCTGATGATTCCATGCTTTTTGATTTGCCTGACAATCAAAATGTTGGGTCAGTCTCGGATGGTGAAATGGGTGAAAACCCTACTTATGATCAGGCCTCAGTAAATACCAATGTTGCTTCTTTGGCTATTGTTCCATTATGCTCAAGCTCAGCCAACTGACTCTATTACTCCATCTACTTCCGGAAAAGATGACTTCATGCAGGTGCCTCCACGATTACTACGTCGAACGCGTCAGCCACTAGAGCTTGGTTCGCCACCTATTACACGTTCAAGAGCTGCTCTCAATAACTCCTTTGATGTTCTGTCTGATCAATGAAGATTCTAATTTGGAATGTAAGAGGTATAAGAACATCTATCACTCGATTGCTATCATTAAATCGCAAATATAATTTTCATATCATTGCTATTATTGAGCCCAAAGTGAGAGAGGATGTATTAGTATCATATCGATTACAACTTGGTTTCCCTCAAGCGCAGTCAGTTTGTGATGGACGAATTTGGTTATTCTGGCGTCATTCATTTTTAAGATTAGAAGATCAACGACAAGGAGTTCAAAATCATTCGCTCAAGTTTTGCTGGATGTCTACAAGAGATAATTTTTGGTTCACAGTAGTTTATGGGCTTCATACTGTTGCAGCACGTCGCCCTCTGTGGGCAGATTTATCATCTTTTCATGCTTCACTGGATTTGCCATGGCTAATAGGTGGAGACTTTAATACTTTATCTCTTGATGAGCACCAAGGCAGATCCACGCCATCTTTACGTACTTTACATGACTTTAATGATTTAATTTCTATTAGTTCGCTGCAATCCATTAATTTTCAAGGCGTTCCTTTCACTTGGTGTGATGGAAGGGGATTGAGGAGAGTGTCTCGTCGACTAGATCGTTATGTTTGTACCCCTGGATTTTTTTATTTATTTGAGTCAGTCCAATATCAACATATCAACCGAACAACCTCGGACCACTCTCCTATTTTTTTGGAATGTGTGGAGCAAGCTACCAGATCACCTGTTTCATTCAGATATTTAGATGCGTCGGCAACGCATCAAGATTTTGACAGTTTGGTGACACATACTTGGCGCTCTTTTCCAACAACGGGAGGAATGAGAGGATTTTATTCTAAACTTTGTCAATTGAAAAGATGTTTGATTGCATGGAACAAGGATGTCTTGGGAATATATTTGATGCATTAACTAACGCTGAAATGGATGTCACAAGATGGGAAAGACAATATGATGCAAACCCTACTGATGATAATCGAATGTTGTATCATCAATCCATGGCTACATTGCGATTAGCTCAATCTAGAGCTTTATCATTTTGGAGACAAAAGGCCAATGTAAAATGGATGAAAGAAGGTGATGCAAACACAAAATTCTTTCATCAAACTGTCAAAGAGAGGCGACGCAAACAATCTATACGACGTATCCTGAATGCCAATGGAGAGGAATGTGATACGCATCAGTCTATTGAAAATGAGGCCATTAGATATTTTCAGGCGCTATTCTCAGCAGAGCAAACTGGCGGCTATGAGTACATCTTACAATATATACATCCACAGGTTACAGATGAGGATAATTCAAGGCTAATGGCCTTACCTACGCTAACAAAAGTAAACCAAGCTGTGTAGGAATTAAGTCCTACAAGTACAGCAGGTCCTGATAGCTTCCCAGGATCTTTCTATCGACGTTTCTGGCAGTTAATCTCTTCGGATGTACATAAGGCGGTGCAAGAATTTTTTATTGGGATCCCTCCACCGACACAAATGGCGGCAACTATTATCACTTTAATACCTAAGGGAGACCCACTTTCTCCACTCTTGTTTATCCTGGCATCCGAAGGATTTTCTTGAGGGCTAAATCAACAAATGAATGATGGGGTAATAGCTGGTTTTAATGCAGGAAGAGTTCCTCTTGCCTCACATTTAGGATTTGCTGACGATTTGGTAATTTTTTTGAATGGCTCAATATTGAATTTACAAAAATTTCGGTGATTCTTGGATATGTATCAAACTGCGTCGGGTCAACTGGTTAACCTAACAAAAAGTCAGTTTGTTGTTGGAGAAGGTGTCTCTGGCTCCCGTGTTGCACAAGCTTTGGGAATGCGACAAACATCCTTGCCTATTAAATACTTGGGATCATATCTATATCGAGGTATGAATCGCGCTGCTTATTGCACATCTTTGATTAATCATTTTGATGCTGTGTTGAATTCGTGGTCTTCTAAATTACTCTCCATGGCTGGCCGTCTTGTTCTTATACGGCATGTGTTATCGTCTATGCCTCTGCACATAATAGCTAGCTCTAGATTGCCAAAAAGTGTCATTGGGCTACTTAACCGCAAAATGTCTATGTTCGTTTGGAATAATAGACATCATTGGCAATTATGGGATACCATTTTCTGCCCAAAGGAATATGGTGGTCTAGACAGTAGATCTCTTTCGGTGTTGAAGCATTCATATGACTGTCGTTTGTGGTGGCGTTATCATCATTCAAATTCATTATGGGTAGAATTTGGCAGGATAAAGTGTGGCAAAAGGAATACAATATATGCTCACATCTATGACTCACCTTCATGGAAGCGTACTTGTCGAATTAATGACTACATGGTACCATTAGTTCAGACTTCAGATGATGGTCTCAATTGGACTGCCGAATCTACTGGTCAGTTTTCGTTAAAGTCATCTTATAATTTGTGGTTTTCGGATCAATCGCAATTCTCCACAGCAAAACATATCTGGTGGAATACAATTCCATTGGGAGGGAGATTGTTCTTATGGAAATTATGGAGGCGATCCTTACCTATATCAGATAATCTACGATCGTGGCAAGTTATATATCCGACACAATGTACTTTCTGTAGAGCTCAGTCGGACAACATTGATCACATCTTTCTTCAGTGTGCTGTCATCAAACGACTATGGAATGAAATAGCAGTCATATTTTCGGGGCAACGGCCTCGTCTATTTGGCATACGAGGTTACCTTATGCGATGGTGGAGAACATCCTCACTACATACAATGCTTGGCCAATTGAGAGCTGTAGTTCCAGCTTTTGTGGTATGGGTCATTTGGAAGGAATACACACAAATACGTTTTGGAGATGAAATCTTTTTGTATCAGCGGCTGTTTGAGCGGGTACGAGATCATATTTATACATGGTGTGCGTCTACGCAGGGGAGAAAATTCGCACAGCACATACCACATTTGTCTGCGCTTTCTTTCTCACCAATCATTCGCTCAAGAAGAGCAAAAATTATACGTTGGTTGCAGCCTCCAGTAGGCAAATTTAAATTAAATGTTGATGCAGCGGTTCAGCAAACAAAGGCAGCAGCTGGAGCAGTATTGCGTAATCATAAAGGGCAGTTCATCTCGACACTTGTTTTCTATCTACCAGCTATGCCCCCATTGAGAGCAGAACTCATGGCGCTTCAGTATTCACTTATTTATTACTCACAGACATACGAACAACTTACTATTGAGACAGATTGTCAAATTTTATTAAGTCATCTTGCTCGAACGCATTTTTATACAGGCGGATATGTGGCTGACCTGAGGAGAACACAAATATTTTTGCAGCTGAATGGTTCAACTTTGTCCTATTGCCCAAGAGAAGTGAAGACTGCAACACATTCACTTTCCCGGTATGGTCTGCAGGCAGCTGGATTCATACTCTATGATCATATATCAGCCTTTCCTTGCGATGTTCGGGGCGCAATAACTATGGATGCAACGTTGCCCAACTTCAGATTTTAGTTCATCTATAAGTCTCCCTATGGGTTGGCCCATTCAGGATGAAGTTGCCTATGTCATCTATTGGCATAGGCAACGTTGGTATTTTTTTTATGCTGATCTTTCTATTACTTACTACTTCACTCATTGGCATTCTTTTTATGGATTTTAATCTTCGGTTTTGTGATCTGGATTATTATACTGAGTCCTGTGGGCATCGGCGAGGGGACGAATATTTCCTATCCTCAAAGGACGATAGCAATGAGGAGTTGGCTAGGATTTACTGTCCGTTGCCTGTGTTCTATTGGAATATAGGCAACATTGGTACGTATTGTATATCTTTTATTTCATCTACATCCTGTCATATTTCACAATTACTGATCATATTGCTTTGGTGGACTAGTTGGCGTTTCACGGAGAACCACACATTCTACACAAATTCACCTACTATAACAAGGACAACATTCGGGAATCATCAGCGATGGAGATGGAAGCAGCAGCCAGTCATTCACACGTGCAACTCTTTAGCTTTAACTCACACTTTATGTATTAGTACATTATCATTTTTATTAGCTACTATACTGCGTTTTCTGTACATTTTCCATATTCTGTTTCATTTGGATTGGGAGATTCTCCCTCCGTAATTAGGGCAAAATGTAACCACAGTATTCCTCCGCCACAAGTGAGGGCAAATTACATTAATAAAATCTCCGGACGGTACCTCCCGTCTTTCATCAATATATATATATATATACATATATACACACACACACACACACACATCCGCCTCTTCCCTACCCTGCGAAGTCCGAGGAACCATGCTCTTGGATACCTCTCTTCCAAATTTCCGTCACTGAATATCGAGATGATTTGGTGGCGTTTACATTTGGGGGTTGCCTATGTCCAAATTTGGCATAGGCAGCCTTGGTATGTCTCTACTACGTTATGTATATTATGCATCTTATTTCATTTGCATGTTCACTATACTATATCTTTGGATAACTGCTTCTACAAATTTGCGATTTTCGGTGACTGGATACAACGTAGATGGGAGCTAAATTGGACTGTTCGATATGGCAAAGTCTGCTGGAGGTTGCCCGTGGTCGACTGGCTACGGGCAACACGGGTATGGCTTCACTGATTTTGTCATGTTTATTTTCTGGCTTATCTTTTGAGACGTCATTACATATATTTTCTGCGATTTGCACGAGGTATTGCATGCCGCCGACGAAGGATCCACCGCTCATATAGCTTGCAGTTGGCAACAATATTTATACTGCATTCCTGGCCACTCTACATCATCATCGACGCGCAGTCTGTCCGAACAAGAACGATTTCTATTTACATAAATTTAGCACGCTTGTACAAATTACATTCTCAGCCATCCGCTCGTATAAATATGTACGCTTTTTCCTTCGTCAAGGTTTTATCCACAAGGGTGGTTTTACTTGACAAGGTTTTAATGCGGCATATCGTATATGACTGGAGGTTGAGCATCCTTATTTTCCTTCATTCACTTTTCACTTATGATGACGCTTGCTTTTGGATTTTGATGTAATATGGTTTCCCTCCACCATAAGAGAGGATTTTCAATAAAATTGCTTTATATAAAAAAATATATATGCTGCGTATGTATATATGATGTAGAGAAGGTCTTTTCATGTCAAGATTTGTTGAAGAATAGGCATTTTAAAATATTTCCATAAGCACTTCGTTTAATGAACTAGTTTAGTTCATCTCTTTAAGCGCTTCATTTAATGAATTAGTTTAGTTCAATTAACCTAGCACCTGAAAAGAGTGTAAACACAACAAATGTTTTCCATATGATTTAAGCTTTAATCCTTCATGGCATGTTAGTACAGTAATGATATATAAAGCATAAGCATATTTATCATGTACGCATGTCACATAACATTTAAATCATGCATTTTGAAATCATGTAACATTTAAATCATGCATATTGAAATCATGTGACATTTAAATCTGGCATTTTGAAATCATTCACAACCTAGTTTCTCAACATAGGCAACCAAGGAGTATGCTTATCATAACCTTTGGTATAACACCCCTTGATAAATAGATATGTCTCTTGAATGAAGAATTGTGTGTCTTAGAGTTAAAAGACAATCATTCAAGATGAATCTTCACAACTAACCAATTAGGATTTAATTATAAATCATATAACATCATATCACAAGGGGCACAACCTTAGATTTTACCAATTGTTCATTATGACATCTTATATCATCTGCAAGGCCAAAATGTGCACTTTAGTATATAATTAAATCCTTCAACCATAATATTGATCCCTCATAATGTTATGAGTAAGTAAAGTCTAATATGAGTCATGGCGATTGTAAATCATCCATTTTGATAAACTCCCTTCCGTGTGCTACATCAATAAACTTGTCCTTACTACAACCTTTAATGGTGAATGAGATACAAGTTTAATAAACATCCATTCCTGTAAAATAATTCTAAAACACTTATGTATACACCATAATTAGAAAAAAAAATATTAGAAACAAATAACTTCTATTGAGCTCAAAGTCAATACATTAATATATGTCATTCATGACGTCTAACAGTCCAATACGCTCAACATGCTCATGAAAGTCTTTAGCGGCAGTCCTTTCATTTATGGATCTGCTACCATTAGACATGAATGATATGCTCAATTGACACTCTCTGTTTCTGAACTCTTCTTTAACGGCAAAGTAGTTTATCTGCATATGCTTAGCACCTTCAGAGTACTTGTCATTTTAAATAAAGAAGAGCGTTGCGGTATTGTCACAATAAATTTTCAACAATCTAGTTATACTGTCGACAATCATAAGTACTGAAATAAATTTCTGTAGCCATAAACCTTGAATATTGGCTTGAAAACATGCCATAAACTTAGCCTCGATGGTAGAAAAATCAATGACAGAATGCTTCACACTTTTTCATGAGATTGCCCCTCCATCTAATTGGAACAAATAGCCAAATGTTGATTTTCTTGAATCAACGCATCCCGCATAGTCTAAATCTGAATATCTAATTATTTTTAATTCATCCATTCTCTTATAAGTGAGCATGGTGTTGGGATATGAAATGTTTTGATGATGTAAAAAGTAGTTTAGAATGAGTTAAAAAATAAATTCATAATTGGAAGTTGAAGCAAAATGAGAAAAACACATTGTGGGACATCGGTCTCTCACATAGGTCGATCTAAGCATACATCAGTCTCTCAAAGAGAGACGTCGATCGATCTATGCTGGAAAGGTCCAAGGTTGGAACCTTTCTATCCAGCATCGATCCCTCAAAACTGAAAATATCGATCGATCGATGTAATGGAGGTTCAAAAATGGAACCTCTCTGGAAGACATCAATTTCTCAGTTTAGGAGACATCGATCGTTAGATGTCACATCAGTCTCTCAAGGAGAGACTTCGATCGATTGATGTGTGGCAGGTTCAAACTGGAACCTCTCTGGAAGACATCGATCGATCGATATCACATCAGTATGTCAAGGATCAACTTCGACCGATCGATGTATGGCACGTTCGAACTTGAACCTCTCTGGAAGACATCGATCTCTCAGTTTTGGGGACATCCATCGATCGATGTCATCAAGAATTCTAATTTTTATGACTGTTTGAACAAAATATATCGGAGATTCATAGTGCTTTCTCTTTCTAATCTTGTTCAAATTTTTTGTGGACTTTCTCTAACATTAAACATACTTCCTTGACCAATTTATCCATGTCTAAGATTCTCTAAGGTGGCTTTGGAGGATCACATCAATCCATAGAGTGGCTAAAGGCTATTTTAAAATTGTAAAGGCTTGAGGTTGGCTTGAAGACATGGGGGAGGCTCCAAAAACATAGATTACACTTCCTATATATAGAAGAAGCTCAGATGAAGTATTTATAAAATTTCACCATCATCAAGCTTCATTCTTAATCATTGTAAATTTCTCTCACTTGTGTAAAAGTTCTTAAAGCTTGCTAAGCTCTTATTTGTTCTTCATTGTTGTAAATTGAGAGATTCTAAGTCTACCACAAGAGGAACCATAAATATTTGATCTCTTGCTTGTCTTTAGACTAGTGAGAAAGTGTAAACTCCACTATTTCCTTAAACCCACTGTGAGAAAGTTGTTTGAGCGAACTTTGTTGAAGTAGTGAGGCAGCAAGAAGCTGTTCTCGCTTAGAGCTGGGTTGTTGTATATGCACAAAGTTGTCTTATGCAAGAAGTTGTTGTTTTGTTCCTTACACTAAGTTGTTAGTGTAAGTATTGCTGTTGTTCTTCTTATTAAGTATAATAAGAAGAGTAGTTGTTGAAAGTCCACTTTGAAAACAAAGTGGTAGTAGACTAGAAACATTTAAGATTCGAACCACTCTACATTCGGTGTACTATTCATTGTCTGCATCTTTCATTCTTGCTTTGATTTTGAATTCCATTTGAGTTGGAGAAAGCCAAAAACAAATTCTGCAAAATCGCCCAACACTCTATTCACTCCCCCTCTAGGGTGTTTGTTATGGACCTAACAATTGGTATCAGAGCCTAACCTTGATTTCTTGGCTAATCTTTGCAAGTAGCGAGGTCAAACATCATGGCAATGACAACCTCTTAATCCTACACCTCAAATTATAATCCAACTACATTATTCTCAGGTTCAAACTCTAAAGCACTTATCTTTGATGCTCAAAATTATTTTTTGTGGAAGTTTCGAATATTAAACATTCGAAAGGCTACAGATTCAATATATGGAGAGCTGTTGTCAAAGGAATTGAAGTTCCTATGGTTACCAACTCAAAAGAAGAATCAATATTCAAAGATGAAGATGACTACACCGGCGAAGAGAAGATAAACTTTGTTGTAAACGGTAAAGCATTCGATATTCTCTCAAGTTCTCTAACCACCACTGAGCTCATAAGACTTCAAGGTCTTGAAACCGTCCATTAAGCATAGAAAAGGATAGAAATGATACATGAAGGGCCTGAGCAAGTAAGAATGGCCAAAAGACTCATGCTCATGAAGGAGTATGAAATTGCCAGGATAAAGAGTGGTGAAAAGATTGAGGAGACAATCGACCGATTCACTCAAATAGTGAATCAACTCTCTATGGTTGACAAGAAAATCTCAAATGAAGATCTTGTCTCAAAACTCTTCAATTCTTTTCCAAGATAATGGACACCCAAAATCACCGCCATCATCGAATCCAAGAATCTCAAGACTCTTACTCTTGATGAGCTATCCTTTAATCTTCTTACGCATGAAATTCTTACTGATGAGCAAAATAGGATGAATTCTATCAAGCTCACACAAGCATCACCCAAATGATTGGAGGTAGAGTCTCATGAATCGGATGCAAAAGTTGCTCTTCTAGTTATAAAATATAGAAGAATGGCCACAAGAATTGCTATAGGTGTGGTCGACCCAGTTATTTCATTTCCGAATTGCCAAATTAAGGAGCCGCAAAAGCAAGAAAAGAAGGCTTTTCCTCAAAAGAAGAAAGCGTTAAATGCGGAGGTAACTCATTGGATGATCTTCTTTTCGAAATGGAAGGAGAAGGAAGTGAAGACAAAGATGTTGGACTTGTTGCAATGATTGAGAATCCAAAAGCATAACATACTTGTCTCATGGCAATTGAGAATGACCTTGAGGTAAATTTTAACTTTACAAATTTAATAGATGAAATAGAGGATTTGCAAGATAACTTTGAAAAACTAAATTTAAAATATAAACACTTGAAGAAATAATTTAAAAAGAGCATATTAGAAAATAAGAGCTTGCATGATAAGAATATTTTGATTTATCAAGATCATGATATCATACTTACCATGCACAAAATCGTAGCCCTATAAAATATGGAGATTATGAAGTAATGAACAAAATTAAGAATACAGTTACAAAAACTAACCAGTGGTAAAAGTAATTTAGACAAATTGCTTGGAAACCAATGGGTAGGAACTGATAAATCCGGTTTAGGATTTAATTTATCATATTCTTCTATTGAGTCTAAGTTATTAAAGAAAAAGCCAAATAAGAGAAAAACTCAACATGGCTCATCATCTCACAAACACAAAAATACACAACCAATGCATGTACCCACTTGTTTTCATTGTAACAAAAACATGTAAAATGTGCATGTAGAGCTAGATTTATTAACATGTATGTTTTGAAGCATAAGGGTCGACAAGCTAACCCGAAAGGACTCAACCATCAAAGGATACCAATGTATAAATCGCTTGGTTTTGTAGGTTCTCAATATTAATGGAGTAGCCAAAGAAGAATGAACCAAATGGCTTATGGACAGCAGATGTTCAACCCACATGACCGGAGACAAAACCTTATTCACCGAGCTCAAGCTCCAAGATAGTGGAATGGTGCATTTCGACAATGGGAAAGCCATAATCCTTGGACATGGAGAAATTGCTAACTCTCCTTTCACTATTAACAATTACATGTAGAAGGGCTTAAATACAATTTGATAAGTGTTAGCCAACTATGTGATGCTATTTTTCAAGTTGAATTTGTGAAAAGAGACATTGTGAAGAAGAATTATGAAATCATTTTTGAGGCTATAAGAAAAAATGATGTTTATACATTTAGCACACATGATTTGATATCACAAAAGGTTTCATGTCTAGTCGCAAAAAATTATTTGGCACAACTATGGCATGGATGACTTGGACATATTAGTTTCAAAAATTTCAGATAGATTTGCGAAAATGAAAAGATCCAAGGTCTTCCAAAATTGAATTTTGAAAACCATGGCTTGTGTAACACTTGTCAAAAGGCAAAGCTTGTTAAAGAAAGCTTCAGGGCCAAAAGTGAAATCTGTACCACCAAACATCTACAATTGATTCATATAGATCTATATAGGGATACTGGTATGGCAAGTCTAGGTGAAAAACATTACACTTTTGTAGTGGTAGATGACTTCTCTAGGTACACTTGGGTCATGTTATTAGTCAAAAAGAATGATGCATGCCAAAATTTTATAAAACTTTATTGGAGATTAGAAAACCAACAAAAAAGACATTATTAACGAAATTAGAAGTGATAGAGGTGGTGAGTTTGATGGTGAGTTCCATGGATTTTGTGTATCCAAGGGGTATGGACACAATTTTTTAGCCCCTAGAACTCCTCAACAAAATGGTGTTGTTGAAAGAAAGAATAGAACACTTCAAGAGATGAGTAGAGCCATGCTAAATGAATTTGAGCTACATAAATATTTTTTGGCTGAAGCGGTAAATACCGCTTGTCATGTAATAAATAGAGTTTATTTCAGACCATCTCTAAAAAATACTCCTTATAAGATTTGGAAAGGAAGAGTACCTAACATTGGTTATTTCAAAGCATTTGGTTGTAAATGTTTTATACTTAACACCAAAAATAACTTGGATAAGCTCGAATTCAAAGCGGATGAAGGAATCTTTATGGGTTATGCTCAAAATAGCAAGGCATTTAGGGTATATAAAAAAAGAGTATGAAAGTTGAAAAATCAATTCATGTTAAGTTTAGTGAACTCCTTGATTTTGAACCATGCATAAATGATGATGAAGAAGAAGAAAGAATCGAAGTATGTCATATAGAAAAGTTTGAGAATCCAAAAGGAAATATTGTTATTGACCTTAGGTCCACTTCAAAAGAAACCTAAAGTAGAAGAAGAAGAAGAGGTGAGAGGAGACACTTCAAATTTATCGGATTCATATAAATATAAGAAAGACCGCCCAAAAGAGTTAATATTAGGAGAGTCAAGTCAAGGCATATTAACTAAGAGAAAATTTAATGAAAACACTTTTATTTCACAAGTTGAGCCAAAGAACATAAACGAGGTTATAAATGATGAAGATTGATTATTAACCATGCAAGAAAAATAAATCAATTTGAAAGAAGTGATGTTTGGAGATTAATAGCTAAAACTAGTGATCACCGTATAATTGTCACTAAATGGGTATTTAGAAATAAAATAGATGATAAAGGAGACATAACAAAAGACAAAGCTAGGCTAGTAGCTCAAGGATATAGACAAGAAGAAGGTATAGACTAAGATGATACTTTTGCCCCCGTTGCTAGATTATAAACTATTAAAATGCTACTAGCATTGCATGCTATAGGGATTTCAAACTATACCAAATGGATATGAAATCCGCCTTCTTGAATTGAATAATTCAAGAAGAAGTGTATGTAGCTCAACCACCGGGCCTGAAAATCATGATTATCCAAATCATGTATTTAAAGTCAAAAAGGCCCTTTGTGGACTTAAGCGAGCTCCTAGGGCATGGCATGAGATATTATGTAACTTCCTCTTTGAAAACGGTTTTTCAAGAGGAAAAGTTGACATTACTCTTTTTATTAAAGAACAAAAGAATAATTTACTTGTTCAAATTTATGTTCATGATATTATATTTGGTGACACTAATGATTCTCTTTGTGAACATTTTGCTTAGTTGATGGAAGGAGAATTTGAGATGAGCATGATGGGTGAACTCAATTACTTCATTGGACTTCAAATCAAGCAAAGTGAAGATGGAGTATACGTATCTCAAACAAAGTACACCATGGATCTACTCAAGAAATACAAGTTTGAGGATGGAAGGAGTGTGAACACCAATGAGCACAAGTACAAAGCTCTACAAAGATGAAAAAGAAAGCCGATTGAGGTAACCAAATATAGGGGTATGATTGGTAGTCTACTTTATTTATGCTAGTAGACCGGATATTTTACATGCTAGGTGCTTATGTGCTAGATTTCAAAGTATGCATAAAGAATTGCATCTAGTTGCCATAAAACATATTTTTAGGTATTTGAAAGGTACCTTGAACTTTGGGTTATTTTATCGCAAAAATGGGTGTTTTGACTTAAGAGGGTATAGTGACTCCGACTATGCCGGAAACCTAGTCGATAGAAAAAGTACCTCTAGGACATGGCAATTCTTTGGAGATTGCTCAGTTTTTTGGTTTTCAAAGAAATAAAATAGTGTGTCACTTTCAACGGCGGAATCTGAATACGTATCGGCCGCTTCATGTTGTGCTCAACTACTTTTGATGATAAACACTTTGAATGATTACAATGTCGATTTTGACAAAGTACCTATCTTATGTGATAACACTTCATCTATAAGTATAGCACAAAACTCAGTACACTATAGTAGAACCAAGCATATTGAAGTGAGAACCACTTTGTAAGGGAGTGTATTCAAAAATGTTTGGTATGTGCTGAATTTCTTTCAACAAATGACCAAGTAGCTAATATTTTCACCAAATCCGTTCCTACCGAGACATTCGAATCCATCAGAACATGATTAGGAATGATAAACAATGTTTAAGGGGTCAAAATTACCAAAAAGTCAGAAATCAGCGTACATCGATCGATCTATGTAGCTGCTGAGAGACTGAAGTACATCAGTCTCTCACATCGATCGATCAGTGTGGAAGCTGAGAGACTGAAGTACATCAGTATCTCATATCGATGGATTGATGTGAGAAGACATCGATCAATTGATGTCGTCGGGCACAAGAACTATAAAATCTGCGAGAAACATAAATTTCTCATTCCAATTTTCTCCAAACGCGAGCCCTAACTCCAAAGCGTATGTCTTCCAAAATCCGACTTCTCTATCCAAAATTTCTTGCAACAAACATATATTTCTCTTTAACCCAATCGATTTCCACATCAATGTTGCAGCCCTCTCCCGGGCTAGGTCATACATTTTACAGTAAGTGTGTTTTGACTCATCGAAAATTATAATACTAATAACATTAAAGTATTATGTAACACATTTTAATATATAAGTATATCTAATTAAATAAACCCCTAGATAGTAGATTTATAATACAACCAAGTGGACTTAAATTTGGAAATGTAAAATTGGCCAAAAGCCTATATAGGGCCGGCACCCCCAAGAGCCCACATTCTCAAACCTTCAACCCAAAGCTCTAACCAAGAATGTCCAAAACTAGGCCCTCATCTACAACATTTGCCTAAAAAATATCTTCACTAAAATATCCCTCCACACCATCATTCCAACCTATTAACCTAAAAAGCTCGCCTACCCCTTTCTCCCCTTCCCATAACTGGCGGCCAACCCCTCCATTGGAGGAGGATTGCTTCCTTCCACTCCATCTTCTCCAAACTTTCATCTTCTTCTATATCAACCCTTCCACCCGTAAGCTCCATGGTGGGCATTCAACATATTTCACTAAGCTCCCCATTAGATCCAAGAACAAGCTCCTTTCTCTCTCTCTCAGCAACTCTCGGCCAAACGAAAAACAAAGAGGAAATAGGTCCTCAAGCAAGTTAAGGAGGAACCACCCAAGCTTCAAGTGTAAAAGAACTAGGATCTTCTTCAAGAACCCATCAAGAGCAAGGACCTAAAGGCAAGTATTTTCTTTATCTATCTAGAAATGCATTTGAGCCTTTTATGTTACTAGTAGACATTGAATTACCTTTTTGAATGAAAGTTTAGATTATTTGATGTTTATATTTGTATATTCTTATATGGGTCTTCCTATGAAATTGATGGAGAGATAGAAAGGGGGTATAGGGGCAGGGGACGGTTTTGGCAGTAGAAAAGGGAAACTTCCATTCCTTTTAAGAATACACCTTGATAGAAGAGTGGTGGAAGAAAATAAAGGACTGAAAAATGTTTTGTGAAGTATTGATTAATTGATTTTATTCACTCTTAAAGAGCTTATCTTTCATGGCTAAAAATCAAGGGAAATGAACCAAGGAAAGATAGGCGGGTAAGGTACACATATGGATAAAGGGGAGCAAGAAGTTTGGTGGGTCTATCCTACCTTACCCTACGGTTTTTGTTAAGGCAGAGGGGGGGTTCGATTTTTGCACTTAAGGGGTGTTCGAAATTCTAAGTAATGGAACAAGAAGATAAATAATGGAGTAGGAGAAATTGTTTATGGTTATGAGAGCTTCTCCCTTGAGGAAATAGTTGAAAATGAGGATTTAGCCTCTGGGGAGCAGGGAAAAGAGGAGAACAAATGGTAATAGTAGCTATTTTAGAATAAGGAAAATAACAAAAGAGAGGTGTGGTAGGAATGTGTGTGTATACTATGAATCTTAGTTCATATGGAAAGCATGTTGATTATAATTGAAGAAATAGAATAAAGGGTGGGATTTGGCCTACAAGCCTTATGTTTTTCAATAGATTATGCAAATTGTGATGACAATTGATCCTCATATTGTTAGGGCAGTAAACTGTTTTGATTATATTATTTATGTTGTTAATCTGAGTTTTCTTTTATAGCCAAAAGGAAAAGGTGAAGTCATGAGATGGAGAAGGAGCAAACTTTATTACCTTGTAAAGGAAATTTGTAGTTATTGAGAACTTTTGGGACTGTTTTGTTATAATTTTATATAGCTTGTTGACAATGCCTCTTATGATTAATAAAGTAATGAATCCTCCTAAGATAGCATCATGGTTATGACAAGGGAAGTGTGAGAGATTTTATAGCATGGACCTATGGTAAGAAAAATCTACCTCCTTGGGCCTGTAGGCATGTCTCGGCCTTTGGAGGGGATGGGGAGATGGATGGTGCATTAAATTCTTGTTTGTGCATGTGGTAAGATGAAAATCATCAAGTTCATGATGACTAAGGAGGCATATGACTAGAATTATACTAGACTAAGGAAATAGTAACGACATAAAAATAATCTCCAAAACAGCCCCATTAGGCCCGTTTATTACCGAGTTTCTCCCGTGAACGCATCTTAAGGGGATGATAGATTAGTTCTACAAAAATAAGACCACGTTGGTAGCGTTTTGGGGGTTGAATCGGGGTCGTAAGGGGGAGACCAAAAACAGTTTAAGGTGCTGGAATTTTCCAGCTTGTAGCATAAATTAAGAAACCCAGAAATGAATAGGAGGATCGATATAAGGAAATTAGAGATGACGGTATATATGGTTACCGAGTACATTTTTCTTGCACTATTTGCATATCTTGACATTCTTTTAAAAGGGTAAGCATGGTTTTGTTTTAAAAGTATAAGCATTACATGGTTTAACAGTTAAACCATGATATCTAGTTAAAAACCAGTATCGAATAACTGTCATTATGCTTGATTCCGGTATTATTATGGACCCGGTATGATATCCAGTTAACATCCTCTTGTAGGTTGCTCGGATAATGTACAGTTATGGTTATGGTTATGGACCCGAGCGTAACATCCTTCATAGGTTGCCGGGATAATGTACAGTTATGGTTATGGTTATAGACCCGAGCGTAACATCCTCTTGTAGGTTGCCGGGGTAATGTATAGTTATGGTTATGGACGGAACCATTCGTACTTGACTTTTTCTTCATACGGAGAAAAGATATGTCATGGCTACTTTAAAAGTATTGTACAGTTTCTAAAGTATGGTATGATATGGAATGTTTTCGAAAGGTAGAGTATTGTATTGTAGAGTTTTAGAATGGCATCATTGCATTTCATGTCACATCAATGTGCATCATGTTGCATCATACTAACTTGTAGAGTTCTATTTACCATAGATGAACGAGGTAACTAAAGAAGTGCGCCAAGTAAGGAAATTTACAGTTAAGTTATGTCTAACTAGCAAATACAACTTTAAGTTATGTCTAAATTGGTGACCGAGTACGTTTCCTTGCACTAATTGCATATCATGGCATTCTTTGAAAAAGGTATTGCATGGATTTTTTTAAAAGTATAGTATTACATTGTTTTAACAATCAAATGTGATATCAATTTAAAAGCTCGTATTGAATAAACTGTCATTACGATCGATTTCAGTATTATTATAGTTATGGACCTGAGCATAACATCCTTCATAGGTTGCCGGGATAATGTACAGTTATGGTTATTGTTGTACCCAACTAGGAACCCCTTGTACTTGAGACTTATCTAAGAGAATTTATGAAAAGTTGTATCTTCAAGCACAATTTATTTAGATTGATGATTATTTTTTTTTAAGTTAAGTAAAGTATTATATAAAAATTCAAATATGAATATTGGACTATGTAAAGTGGCCCAATTCACTTCCAAGTGGTTGGGAGATTTCGGCCACAAGGAGAAAGAAGGCCTTGTAGAATTCCTTGAGATTTCAAGAAGAGAAATCATAAGGGCCACCTTTTTAAGTGAGCCAAACAGCAAATAAACAATTTTAGGTAATGGGCGAAATTGGTTCCAACATCATCCAATTTTCGGCCCTTAGCCCAAAAAGGACTCAAAGATTTTCTCTAATTTCACATTTTAAAAGAAAAAGGAGGGAAAAACAATTAAGGAGGCAGCCACCACATAATTGTTTTTAACAAAACAAATATTTAGCATGATTAGGGTCATTAAAGACCCCAACCGCCGGGTAGCCTATGAGGTTAACCAAGGGTGGATTTTTTTTACTCTACCATGGTTACTTTATATTGACCCAAGGTTAAAATAACCTTAATTAATTAAAGTAACCAAGGTTAGCCTAAAAGTAACTATGATTGGAATAAAGTAACTTAAGTTAGTTGTAAAGTAACCCCAATTAATTAAAATAACTAAGGTTAATCATCGTAACCTTACCATGGTAAATTCTTATTCCTCCCTCTTACCCTCCCCAACGGCTAACACTTAGCCTAAGAGGGAAAATTCATTCCAAAAGTATTCTAGAACTCTCTCATCTTTCCAACCCTCAAAGGACCATCAAGAGCAAGAAAACTTCTTCTCCTCTCTTCTTCCAAACTACACGGCCAAGGGTTAAGTCAAGAAGATTTAGTTTCTTCCAAGATCAAGTGGTACTAGTTAAGTATATCTTAACCTTCTTAAGAAGATTTCTACATCTTTCATAAGATGAAACTCATAGTGTTATTTTTTTTCTTGCTCCCAAACCGTGACCTTTAAGGTCACTAGGCTCAAAATCTCAAGCTTTTGTGGGATATTAGTCTTAAGGGGTTTGAACACTACACAAGTTCTATTTGGTAAGCCCATCTAACCCCTATTTAGTGCATCTTTCACTTAAGATTATGAACTAACCATTGATCTCTTTTCCCCTTCAAAACCGTGCGGTGCATGTGTGAAGAAGAGGAAGGCTTCACCTATTCCATACACATTTCAAGCTAAGAAGAGGAGTAAGTTGAAAAAGACAAGTACACTATACATACTCATGACTTGGATGTGATAGTGCATGCTTGAATGTCTAGATGCCATTAAGATTTAATCTTAGATGTGAAATGCGAAGTTTATGTGTGAAATTTTCGGATCCTAGGGTATAATGGCTTGCATGTGTGAGTTTTGCTCCAAAGGTGGAATCTTTGATATTTTTAAGTATGAATATGTGGTAAATATAGGATGAAGATGACAAAGGTCTTTTCTTTTACATGAAGGGGGGGGGGGACGGATGGATGGAAGAGGGAAAACAAATGCAGCTTTGTAAGAAATTGTAGCTTGTGGGGTAAGGATGAACAAGATGTATGCTTTTCATGTTAAGCTTAATATGTTCATCATGAAGGCATTATTCTGCCCTTGCATGCGTATAAATGGGCTGTTTTAGGGGTTAGGGTGCGTATGCACCAATTATACCAAGGCTTGATTGTAGTATGAACACGATGTGCACGACCAAAGGAATGATATGCGTATCATTCAAGCTGTTTTGTGGTGATGTGTAGATGACTTTCGCAATGTGTTAGAACCTGTAAATCCCCATGCTAAAGGTGTGTTTGATGTTTAATAAAGTGTTTAAGCCAAACAATGCAAGTTGGGACCTTTTAGTAAGGAAATGTGACAAAAATTGGAATTTACTGGAGCAGGGCAGATTTTTATGTTGTTTTGTAGGACCTGAAAAGAGACTTTAGAGGTATTCAATTTAGCTAAATTTTGGCATAACACTAGCCCTATGTGTATAATAATTATGAAAGTTGGAATTTCATTTAAAGGAGCTATGGATTATTTTTAACGGAATTTTTTACTAAAACTGGTCATGCTGGAAATTTCTGGACTAAACAGATTTTATGTGACATAATGAATATCCCGGAAATAGACCTTAGGAACATGCAATTGGGCTCATTTTTGGCAGAATACTAGCCCTATGTGTTTTCTAAGTTTGAGAGTTGGAATTTTCGAAATAGGACTTATGGTTTGGTCACAATAAAATTCGTAGTAAAATTGGTCGTTCCAGAATTCAGCAGGTAACCGTTTTGGGAAAAAGAATAAATGATCCCTTTAACGAGATTATAATTCCGAGAAACTTTTGTGACAATTACTTAAGACATATGTGAGTATTTATACGTAAACCACTTATCTTAACATGGTTATTTTAAGGGGTAATCACCAAAGATAAGTTGGTGTTACTAAGCTGGAATTTTGTGAAGAATTGAGGAACTTGTTGTAAGGCCTTACTTTAATGGGCTTAAACTTAGTTATATGGTTTGGGCTTATGATCATTAATAGTTAGTATGTTTACAGAAGATTTCCAAAGTTGGCCCAAATTAAATGAAGCTTAGTAGGCTTATATGAAAGGTAAGATGAAGGACACTGCATGGCTGAAATTCAGCAGCCTTTGTTTCGTAATTAAATAAATTAAGTGTCTTATATGTCTCGTATCGTCACGAAAATTATATTACGAATAGAAAAGACACTCTTATGCTTACATATGACAAGAACTCATGATAATGGGTCTAAAACACGGGGTTTGAGGCCGTGCCTATGGAATGACAATTCTGGAAATTTTTCCAGCCTAAAGAATAAGTTGTACATATGTGTATATGTAATGCATTATGTCATGAATTGCATGGTACATGTCATACATTGCATCATCGTCATTTACATAATTTATAGAACTGATTTTATGAGAAAGAAAGATGAAAAAGCGTTTTTAAAGAAAAGATCCTGTTTTTAAAAGAACGCTTCCCACCGGTACTGTGTGTTTCCTGTCCAGTAAGGACCCGCTCCAAATCTAGGGTTAATTGATCTGATGATATGGATCGTTCAGGCCCAGAGAAAATAGACCTGATATCGACCGTTCAGGCCCGGAGAGAATAGACCTGATAAGTGATGACGTTACCGCTCCGAATCCGGGAATAATAGATTCGAAGGAAAGAAGTGACCGCCTCAGGTCCGGGTGAATAGATCTGAATACTCTATTGTTTCTTGACGATAATGTTTTGAAAGAAAAGAACAAAAGATCTTATCTTCATTTTATCATGATGCATCACACGTACATACTCATGCTTGTTGCATTTAATGAGTCATTGAATAATGGTACGTGATACTTAGACTGAGTTGTTATGACTTGGTAGCTCCTAAGTTATAATCTTATTGAGTGACGATCTTTGATAAGTTATGAACTTTTATAAGTTACGATCTTTTCTAAGTTATGCTCTTTAACAAGTTATGATCCCTGTTAAGTTATGACTTTTGATATGTTATGAGTTGATCACTGACGAGTATTGAATGGAAAGTCAGGTATGTCTCTAAACCAAGTTTTGGGGTTCGGTTCTTATATGTACTTTCCATTTAATTCATGATTATTTATAGTTTACTTGCTGGTGACGTTGTCACTCACCCCCTATTTTTCCTCCCAGAGGCCGCAGGGAATAAAGTGGAATGGATTGAAGATGAACCTAGGGTTCCCTACCCGTAGAAGTGTGAGAGATGGATGGCCTAGGAGACTTGACGAGATGGTTGTGACAGATGATCCTCTTTATGAACTTGTGATGGAAACAATTACTTTTGGGAATTTTCGTACTTTATGATTTGGGTTGTAAAACTTATGATGGTTTTGTAGACGTTTTATTTTAAAGTTTTTATTCTGCCTCGGTTTTCCTTACTTGTTGACGTGTAAGCATGAAAGTCCTCATATTTATTCTGGACTTTGTTATGTTATGGACTGACGCCTGGTACTCTCCGTAGTGAAGTACGGTGGGCGCACCGTATCCGGCTAGGCCGGGGTGCGGGGCGCTATAGATGGTATCAGAGCCGAGGCTCCAGATCCGGGCAGAATATGGAAGTAAGTTATGATCGTAGTCAACTAAGTTTGATTTTAGATCTAAGTCCTGATCCTAGATGAGAGTCGACCTTAGACTAGGATGACTTAGACTGGAAAATTAGGGTTCGGCCTATTGATAAAACCCTAATTGACGACAAATTATAGAATTTAATTTATAACGTATGTACGTGCATGCCCCTCAGATATGCTATTGGAATAGATTAAATTCTGCCACTTATTATGACATTCCCACATTGAATAAAACCCGACACTGCATAATGCAAATGGTACGACCGGCAAGAGCTAGACTAGAGGTGCAGGGATACGTGATCATCGGTTAAATTTGTTAGCTTTGATAGAACCGAAACATGCAGCATCTAGTATTTCTCGTTTTGCTTTGGATCTTGGCTTTTCACATCATTATTCTTCGATCTCAGAGAATATATGGCTTTTTTGGCGTGACTCGGATTTCAATATGTTGGCAATGCAGGATCAGGATCAAATTGTTCATTTTACTTTACTGTTTCGTCCGCTCCAGCTCACCTTTGTTTTATCAGTAGTCTATGCCAAGCACAGTCCGCTTTTGCGTCGCCCATTGTGGCAATCTATTTGTGATTTCTCTGCGACATCTACTTTACCATGGATGATTGGAGGCGACTTTAATACATTCCGTACTCTTGATGATCATGATGGGCGCTCCAACCCTTCACTCACTACATTACAAGATTTTAATGATTGCATTGAAACTTGCTCTCTCATGGATCCGCCTTTTACTGGATCACGGTACATATGGGTTGATGGGAGAGGCCTTGGCAGAGTTCGAAGGCGTTTAGATTGGTTATTCCTTAATTCATCCTTTCATGATATTTTTAATGATATGCAGCTCCAACACTTACCGCGGGTTACATCGGATCATACTCCTTTATTGTTTATCTGTCGCATCAATACGGTTGAAGGCCGTAGATCTTTATGTTTCTTGGACTCTTGGTTGTTGCATCCAGATTTTCACACTTATATACAGAATGCTTGGGCATCTTATCCCACCACAGGCGGAATGTATGGTTTCTACTCAAAGCTGTTTCGTCTAAAAAAAGACATTCAAAGGTGGAACAAAGAGATTTTCGGTAATATATTCTCAAATGTTAAGCAAGCTGAGGAAAATCTTACTCGAGTTGAGTCTTCCTCGGAGGATGCACCCAATGAGGCGACGCGTGAAGAATACCATCGCGCTAAAGCAGTATATCTCAATGCTGCTAATTATGAGTTACATTTCTTGAAGCAAAAAGCCCGTGTTCGGTGGCTAAAAGAAGGACATGCCAACACGCATTATTTTCATTCGATAGTCAAAGGGCGAAGAACACAACAACGCATATAACAAATACACCTGCGGCAATCATGGCGGAGGCAGTTAATTTCTACACCTCTCTATTCGCACGGGAGGACGCGAATAATTTTGATGAAATTCTACGGCATATACCGCGACTCGTCTCGGTAATAGATAATGAGTTGCTCACACAGCTGCCTACGTTGGAAGAGGTGAAAACGGCAGTATGGCATCTAGACCCTCAAAGCGCAGCAGGACCTGATGGCTTCAATGGTAAGTTTTATCGATCATGTTGGGCGACTATTCATTCGGATGTAGTGAAAGCAGTACAAGAGTTTTTCCTTGACATTCCGCAACCTACTGTAATGGCTAGTGCTTTAATTACATTGATCCCGAAGAAAACATCCCCCGCTACATTCAGTGATTTTTGCCCCATATGCCTCACTAATTTTCTGAGTAAAGTCTGTACGCGGATCATTGCAACACGCTTGAATAAACTGCTTCCTACATTAATATCTCCAGAGCAGACAGGTTTCTTACCAGGCTAAGATATCTCCACGTAAGTTTTAATGGCACTGGAGATGATACACATGCTAGATAAGGGAGGTTCTCAATTATGTTTAAAATTAGACATGATGAAAGCATTTGATAGAGTCATCTGGGAATATCTGGATTTACTCTTACAGCGTTTTGGCTTCTCTGGGTTTTTCATTCGCATTATTATCAATCACCTGCGAGCTATCACACTAGCAATCTTGATCAATGGTTAGCCATTTGCCACGTTTCGGCCCTATCGTGGAGTAAAACAAGGTGACCCACTATCCCCCTTGCTCTTTATTCTAGCATCTGAGGGTTTCAGTGGGGGCCTGAAGGCTTTGGTCGCTTCTGGAGCATTACAGCCCTTCCGTCTAGGTAGGGTACCTTTCGCTATTATACATTTGGCCTATGCAGACGATCTCTTAGTGTTTTTACGAGGCACACAGTGAAATTTACGACGGTTCCATGAGTTTTTAACTAGTTATGAAACAGCCTTGGGACAGAAGGTGAATTTTCAAAAAAGCAATTTTATTCCATCAGCCAACGTATCACTAAGACAACAACGAGGTTTTGAGGCTTTGCTTGGCATGCGCAGCACTTGCTTACCTTTTCGCTATCTAGGCTCTTATTTGCACAAAGGCATCAACCGTGCAAGATATTGTGGTTCATTATTGCAGCATATTGATGACCGTCTACAGGGCTGGCACTCTCGTTTGTTATCTCCCACAGGGTGCCTTGTTTTGCTTCGTTCAGTGCTATCATCTCTGCCGCTACATATTCTTGCCGCTGGTGGATTACCCAAGTCAGTTATAAACATTATTGGTAGGAAAATGGCTACATTTTATTGGGGACGCAGACATCATTGGGTTGCTTGGTCTTCTATAACCAATCCTCGTGAGGAAGGGGGTTTGGGCCTTCGGGATCTCACTTTATTACAACAAGCTTATCACTGTCGTATTTGGTGGACCTATCAGCAGAACAACACATTATGGAGTCAGTACATGCACATAAAGTATGGTGGACGCCAGGATTATCTCCCGAGATTGTTTGATTCACCCGTTTGGAAGCTTATTTGTAGAATTCACTCTATCTGCCATACTCAGACTCAAGGACAGGGTTCATTTCTTACCTGGACACCTTCACCCTCCGGAGAGTTCACATTGCGTTCGGCCTATGATATTTGTCGCGACATGCATCCAACCCAGCTCTCTACTAAATTTATTTGGTACAAGCATCACTCGCCAGCCATTCAGTTATTCTTATGGAGGTTATTTCATTATGCGTTGCCATTTGAGGACTTCATAGGTAAGTATATTTCGTCACGCCCAACACAATGTCTATTTTGTAAGAACGCATCGGCTACGATGGATCACATATTTATGCTCTGCGAAGGAGTTCGTCCGCTATGGAACTTCTTTGCACATGAGTTACATTGTCCACCACCATCATCGTTACATCTTCGGCAATTCCTGCTATCTTGGTGGTATCGTTCTATGTTTACGTCGCTTTTTGGTGTTTTCAAAATCATCGTCCCAGCAATTATTTTGTATCGCATCTGGCGCACATACACCTCCTTAGTATATGGGGATCAACACACTTTTGTTATGGCTTCTCTTCGGGTCTCAGTTTAGTATGACATTGACTTATGGAGCAAAACCATTAATGGCACGAAATTAGCTGCAACTTCGATGCCACAGCTTTCATGGTTTCCTAAGCTACATTCCCCGCGACCTCAATTAGTACGTTGGTGCACACCACCTTCAGGGCGCTTTAAGTTAAATGTCGATGCAGCAGTTGGTAGACATTATGCAGCAGGTGGGGCCATCTTATGCGACCATGCTGGACGCTGTGTGGGGGCTATTTCTTTTCGCTTGCCACCAAGTACTCCTTTCACTGCAGAAATACAAGCAGCAGTCTTTGGCTTATTGTACTTTCTTCCATTGTATTGCTCAATCGTTCTCGAGACAGATTGTTTGCAGTTGATAACACGCCTATCGCAGCCTTGTTTAATTCACGGCAATTATTATCTTCGCTTGCTACATACATTAACGCACCTTCATCGACTGGATTTTTTACATATCTACACGGAGGCAAATACGACAGCCCATTATCTGGCACAACATGCAATGTTGAATCCCATGCAATGTTACACTTCTCACTCGCTGACTCCATTAGTGCACGCCTCCATTTCGCTGGATCTTACCACATCCCATTTGCGTGTTCATTAATTAAGTCTTCCAAATGGATTGGCACACATTTCATCTTTCTGCCTGTATTTTGCCGAATGCAGGCAGACTTGGTATGCTCTATATTCCATCGGTGATACAATTTTTATTTTGCGTCGTATTTACTTTTAATGCTGCTTTATTCCTCACATGTGCATGGATTGGATGCTTCCGCTGGGTGGCTTACCTGTCTGCTGAGGATGAGATTACCTGGTCCCTTTGCTCCTCATGGCTGTTTTTGGCGAAATCACCATACTGCTACTTGCTGACTATACACCCTGGTTGTTGTTTGTGTTTACCAACACAGGCAACACTGGTACGTTTTCTATCAATTTTCTATTTATTCGTCATGTGTCATCACTGCTTCTTATTACATATGCATCTCTTTGCCTCACATCTGTGTTTCTTTTGGTGGGCTGCACTTTACTACAAAAACTATTGACGAGGGTAACATCATTTAGCTTCAAGCGGAACCAAGACAATCTATGGGCTTTCTCAACCTCCAGCCGAAGACCTTCAACAACCTCATGTGCACTTCCAAGCCATCGGGACACTTTTGTTTTTTGCTATACATTAAACTCTTCCATGTATTCAAACGTCGATATATTATTTATCTATGATAGCCGTATAAATATGTACGTTTTTTCCTTCGCCAAGTTTTTATCAACAAGGGTGGTTTTTCTTGACAATGTTTTAATACGGCATATCATATACGACTGGAGATATACATTTCTTCGCTTTCTGTCTCATTTATTCACATACGATGACGCTTGTAATATGGCTTTCCTCCGCCATAAGAGAGGTTTTTACTAATAAAATTTCCTTTCCATAAAAAAAAAAGAAACCCAGAAATGAATAGGAGGATCAATATAAGGAAATTAAAGATGACGGCGTATATGGTTACCGAGTACATTTTCCTTGCACTATTTGCATATCATGACATTCTTTTAAAAAGGTATTGCATGGTTTTATTTTAAAAGTATAAGCATTACATGGTTTAACAGTTAAAGCAAGACATCCTGTTAAAAACCCGTATCGAATAAACTGTCATTGTGCTTGATTCCCGTATTGTTATGGACCTGAGTGTAACATCCTCTTGTAGGTTGCCGGGATAATGTACAATTATGGTTATGGTTATGGACTTGAGCGTATCATCCTTCATAGGTTGCCGGGATAATGTACAGTTATGGTTATGGTTATGGACCCGAACGAAACATCCTCTTGTAGGTTGCCGGGGTAATGTATAGTTATGGTTATGGACGAAACCGTTCGTACTTGACCTTTTGTTCATACGGAAAAAAGATATGCCATGGCTACTTTAAAAGTATTGTATAGTTAGGCACAGTTTTTAAAGTATGGTATGGTATGGAATGTTTTCGACAGGTAGAGTATTGTATTGTAGAGTTTTCGAATGGCATCATTGCATTTCCTATCGCATCACTGTGCATCATGTTGCATCATACGAACTTGTAGAGTTCTATTTACCATAGATGAACGAGGTAACTACAGAAGTGCGTCGGGTAAGGAAATTTACGGTTAAGATATGTCTAACTGGCGAATAAAACTTTTAGTTATGTCTAAATTGGTGAACAAGTACGTTTCCTTGCACTACATGCATATGATGGCATTCTTTGAAAAAGGTATTGCATGGCTTTATTTTAAAAGTATAGTATTACATTGTTTTAACAGTTAAATGTGATATCGATTTAAAAGGTCACATTGAATAAACTGTCATTACGATCGATTCCGGTATTATTATGGTTATGGACCTGAGCATAACATCCTTCATAGGTTGCCGGGATAATGTACATTTATGGTTATTGTTATGGACCCGATAGTAACATCCTCTTGTAGGTTGCCGGGTAATGTACAATTATGGTTATGAACGAAATCACTCGTATTTGGCTTGTTATTCATACGGTGAAAAGGTATGCCATGGCTATATTTTCAAAAGTATGGTACAGTAAAGTATGATTCCAAAAGGTAAAGTATAGTATTGCATTGATTGATTTCATCGTATTGCATCACCATGCATTATGTTACAACAAACTAAATTGTAGAGTTTTATTCACCATAAAAGTACGATTTAAGCCGAGTAGTGCACCAGATATGGAAATTACAGTCGAAATAGTACTTATCATCATCACTGCTCTCATCAGGGACGTCAACTAATTTCTCCTCTTCGAGGTCCATATCCAGGTCCAATGCACCTATATGGAGCCGGATTTGTTCAATCCATTTTGAGAAATTCAAACTGTTGAATAAAAGAATGGACGCAACATGTGAGAAACAACAAAATAGAAGCAAGTGGTGCAAGTAACGGATCACATAAATTCAGATTCTACACTAATGGAGGCTCACATAAAATGCACACCAAAACTTTGTTTTGGAAGATATTAAGATATGCAACTATAATAAACTCTAAGTTGGTAAAAATATGGGACTTATGTTTATATGCTATCTTTGGATATACAAATAAACTAAATAACATATGTACCAACAAAAACATTTATTATAGAACATTTAATCACCTTTTGGAAATTGCATAATTGTTCTATAATAAATTAAACACATATCTATAATGTCATTCTTTGAAATTTTATAATTTTAACTTTATCATATTATATAACTTGATCACTTTGGTAACTAACAAATCATATAATATGATAAGACTCATGATATGACATTAACAAAAGATGAAATCATAATAAAAGTATGGAGTGAACCGATTCGGCAATACGTAGGAAAGAACACAATCATTTCCCTAAATAGTATTACTATTACACGCAAAATCCCAGACTGAGTGGTGGGGTCACCGATGGTCCCGTTTAAGTACCGACTTTCTCGGCAGAAATCACGTACACGATGTATTTATCACAACTTCATTATATCAATAATGCATCTTTTGCTTCCGTCACAAAATTTCTCCATCAACGAAAAGCATCACACAACCCAAATTCATTTAGCCAAAACTCTCCAAATATAGAAGAGGAACAATGAAGAAGCGCACTTTGAAGGTTTGGAGGACGCCTGCCTAAGAAGTGTCCATGTGGCAGAGCCTATATCATAACTATTAGTTAGGGGTCTGCGTTCACGCAGCCCCTGCCCTTTAGTGGGGGAGAAAAACATTTTACCATTCGGTTTGGTGGATATATGGTTAGGTCGTTTCCGCTGCTCTTTTATTTGGGGTTCAAACTATGAAATCACAAATTTTAAGCAGAATGCTTTGAACATAATGAAAAGCAAGAAATTGAAGGAATCAAGGGGAAAACTTTTATAGTTGAAATATGCAGAGGGACTTGGGGACTTGAGAAAAGAACAAGGAACATTTACCCCACAAATGTACCACCACCACCCTCTACGCGACTTTCTTTATTTCTTTCCAGAATACAGATTATCTGCTTGACATTAAGAATTCTAATATCGTCTACTATTGGTATTTTCTTTAATGCAATCGTATCATTAATTCTGTTACTGGGAACCACCAAAGTAGGAAAAACATAAATTTCTAAACCTGTCTCTGATATCATATATAAATAATAATTTTTTAAGATATAAAAATCTATATCTTGACATACGTAATCATTTCACAATAACTAAAATATGTTGTTTATCGAAAACGTACCTTTCTCCATGATGCGATGAGCGTAAAAGAATTTGATGAGCGAAAATTTCAACTTTAATATGGCAATCCCAGTCTTGAATGTAGGTTTCTCTCCACTAGCCCTTGCTTTAATATTTACTTTGATACATTTGTAAAACCAAAATTGACAAGGGTGAGAGAGAACATTCATCTATATTTATAAGCAACCAATAGGTATGTCTATCATAACCTTTGATATCACACCCCTTGATAAATGGATATGTCTCTTTAATGAAGAATTGTGTCTCTTAGACTTAAAAGACATAATCATTCGAGAAAACTCTTCACAAATAACCAATTACAATTTAATTATAAATCATATAACCATTATAGCAAAGGGAATAAAACATTACAATAGTTTGATCCATATACGTATGGGACATCAAAAAAAAAAGTACATTTTTCTTTCTTAACTGCGGTTAACGAGGAGAAGGCTCGTTGGGTTAAAATTCCCATGCATATAGTAATTGTACGGTTTATGGAAAGAGTTGCAAAGTCGTGGAAGAGTCAAAAGCTTCAAAGCGGAAAGTGTGCGGTTCTCCTACTTGTCGATGTCCAACAATCCCAATCACTGATGCATATCATATCTGAAACAAGATTGGTGCATTTAGCATCGGCTACACTTACACGTCATACATCATATGTTTCTTCATCAAGCTTTCGTCCATTTACTTCATAACGTGGCTTACTCAGATTTTAATCTTTAATGCTTCTACCGAAAAATAAAGTTGAATCTACGACTATGAGGGTTCTCACTGTAATGTTTTTAAAGCTTTATAGACCATATTTTCTAAAAGATAATTTGCAGAGCTTTTTTTTATCAAGAGGTACACAATATCGAGCTGAAAAATGCTCAAATATGATAACTTTACAGTATTATTTAAACTCCAATATGTGATTTACCCGCCTTATCGCTATTGTAACATTCTGGTATTGGCGCTTTTCTAATAATCTATGCCCCTATAGACGTGTCTACTCCAACTTAGATATGCAAACATAAGTATGAGCTTTGACATTAATTTTTGACCCATGCCATAACATTACTTGAGAATGATCCCATTCAAAAGAAACGTTAACAATTATTTTAAAATGGATGCAATAGCTACTCTAGTGCATGATAACACACTCTTTTCAAATAAGGTCTAGACAAAATGACTCATTAAATGTGTTGCGCTTCATATGTCGTGAAGTAGCAGTTGATCGATAAGCAATTTTCATTACGGGTCATCAGAAAACAACATCTGTATGTTTCTAACACATGGGTATGATTGCGTACATCCGACCCTCTCCATACCCCGCAATAGATGGGAGCCTCTAAGACAATAGGGTAATGTTGTTATTTTTGTTGAAGTGAAGAGTATACCAAGGATGAGATTGCGTGGGCACCAAAATAGTATCCTAATACAAAGTTATATGGGAAAATTACACTTAGACTCCCTGTGGTATGGCTTAATTCTAAAAACCTCCCCTCTCGTTTGGAAGCATAAATTTTTCTCCCTTATGGTTTGAGTTAAAAAAGCATCGACTATTTTTCGGCATGTTTACCCCCTATGGTTTTGCCAGAAATTGGCTGGTCCTTTTTAACTCAAACCATAAGGGAGGTAAATCTATAATTCCGAACGAGAGGGGAGGTTTCTAGAATTAACCCAAGGAACAGGGGGCCTTAGTGTAATTTTTCCTTTGCCTAATGAAAATTAGAGATAATAAGGATATTCAATGCATGAATACTTATATATATGTGCGTGTATATACATATATGCATATATAATTGAATCTAAATGAATGAAAAATAAATTTTGTCCTTTTATATTAAAGGTGTTAATACGTATGTGTTTTCTTAAGTGAATAGAATTGAATAGAAAATGAATAGTATATATGTGTGTGTATATATATACACATACATACATATAAAATTGAATAGAATTGAATCAAACATAAAACTTATCTTTTTTATATTAAAGACGTTAACACGTAAGTGTTTTATTAAGTGAAATTTTGATTTAGTATAGAAGTTATAAGAATATATTATTCTTTTTTAAAATGTTTAACCTTTAAAAATAACATAACCACCATCATACATACAACATCTATGTTATACTTGCTCTTAGTTACATCACAACTTAGACATCAAATACTTTCTCTAACGATCTTTTTATCGTTTAATTGAAAAATAAAAATGTTTCTAAGTTGTTTTGAAATGATATTCCATAACTATATAAGTCAACGAAAATATTATTCACTCCTCGTATACTGATACACATTTCAAAATTTTAATAACATGAGAAAACATTAAAATAATATATAGCACCGTTTTAAAAATATAAAATCATTTGACTTTTCTTTATTAGATAAATTTATGTTATATTGAAAAATCAAACTACTTAATATTTTAGAACGGAGTTAAGAGTAATTACACCATCCGACCATGGTAATTTGCTTGTCACGTACATGCATGAATCATTTATGGTCATGATCAACATTTCCAATGATTGAAAATATACGTTTGATTAAATATGTGTGTGTGTGTATGTGTGTGCGTGGGTATAAGAACAATTTTAGGGAAAAATTACACTTATTTTCATTAACTAAAGAGAAAATTACACTTGCACCCCCAGTGGTTTGACTTAATTATCAAAACCTCCCATATAGTTTGGAATTATACACATTTACCTCCCCTATAGTTTGGGTTGAAAAGGTAACTCCTTCGTCAGAAATTGGCCGTTGCCTTTTTAACCCAAACCATAGAGGTGGTGAATGTATAATTCCAAACGAAAGGGAAAGTTTTTGGAATTAAGTCAAACCATATGGGTCTAAGTGTAATTTTTCCAAAGTTAGACAACACAACATGAATGTAAGGTATCGGACTGTGTACCGAGGGAGAAGAGAAAGCGGGTGTTTCCTCTCTTGTATGTGATTGTATACTGTTCGTTTCTTATATGCCCTAGTTGATTGTTGTATAGTATCATATGTTTGATGTTCCTAAATATTTTTATCATAAAAAAAACTGAAAAAATGGCAAAACATAAAAAATTGTGGGAAACATAGAGCTTGTCAAGATACTTCCTCTGGTTCTAAAAATAGTACAATAGTTTTTAATTTGGTTTGTCCTAAAGATTGTCCATTTTCCAAATTATGAATACATTCTGTTGAGAAAAAGAGTTTGAGTGATTCACAAAAATACATGATTTAAATAACGTGTGCTAAAGAAATGCATGACACATTTTATGACTTGACACGTTTTTGTGACAAACTTGCCTTATATACTTTATATACAATGTTGCCGTATTAACAAGTCATGAAGCTTTAAAGATTACATCAAACGGCAAATATTTATTGTGTTTGAACTATTTTTAGGTGCCACCATTAATGAACTAAGATAGTTCATTAAGTGAAGTACTTAGTTAAATGAACTAAGTAGTTCATTAAATGGAGAAATATTTGGAGAAGGCATGAAGGCAATATACATGGAAATGGAAAGTCTCCTCTCCCTTATTAAACCACATGTTTTATACATTTATATATATATACAGATTTTTTTAAAAAGGCACTACATACATATATTTCAACGTACTACCGACACGTTATATATTACGAACGTACGTCAACGTCACACCGCTATATTTACCTCATATTTATGAGTATATTCAGGTCTTATATCATATGATATAAGTCATGGTGATGACAAAATTATCACGACACGTTACAAGGTTGTAAACCAAAAATTGTCGTATCGGATGACTACCGAAACTTCGCCAACGTATCACGTACTTGCCATATATAGATGGCCAGCCCCTAAACTTCTAAAATGGCCACAAATTTCGTGGCTAACATGGTACACTCAGCCATAAAATCATTCCATGTTGGCACACACAAAGCATCCCCAATTAACATCAAATTGTGGAGATTCCAAATTCACCTTTTTTAAGCACATGGAGGCGCCAGTTTAATCAGCCATTAGAGATGAATTTTGAAGTTATATTATGTATATTATGTGTGACATAATATATATAACATGTGCAAAAAGTTGGAGTTTAATCAGAGAAAAATCACGTAATCGACAAAAGTCGAAAATTCGATTTTCTACGAACACAACACTTGGAACGTTTTTGGCATGACATGTAACATGTATCTAGACATATTTTGCATATTCAATACATACTAAAGGTTCTAGAACATTCAAATTAGGGCTGATTGGAATATACCATATGTGTATAATTATTGTACACTATTTTACAAAGTTTACAAAAATAAATTCAGCACATGTTCAAGTTTAAATCACACGCCTAATGCTGCTTGGTTGTAGCGCCCCAGCCCGACACTGTCATCTGAATCAGTGCACCCGCCGTAGTCTACTATGAGAACTACGAAGCGTCAAAGCGGATCAAGCGTACATCATGTATGACGTAAGATAAATCAGCGGAAACGTCATAAAATTTAAAACTTCATCGTCAATAATACAACCAGAAAATAAAGCGGAAATAAAAGGTGTTTGTTCATCTAGCTATTATAAGTTCCAGAACAACATTATAACACTGAGTTTCCAAACTTAAAGAAAATAGTCCAGCATCTATCTATTCCCATGTCCGTCATCCCATTGAGCCCACTCACCATCGTCTTCGATAAATATCAACTCATATTCAGGCTCACCTGAAAAGGAATAAAGTAACTGTTCTTAGCGAAATTATCGCCAGCAAGTAACCCGTCTATACACCTTACGGGATCACACACGACGAGTCACCTGTGTATAAATCATTGCCCAAAATAAGGTGCTCGGGTTAGCAAGTAGCATCTTTATAAGGATTCCTCCAAGAAGATAAAGCACATAAACGATACACGGATACGAGAATAAACATGTACTAAAACAACATATCATATAAACAAGTCATAAGCTAACCACGTTTCTTGCATATCAAGTCTTATGCTTCGTGTATCATGATGCATGTACTTCTTTAAAATCACACACAACACCCATGCATATGTCTTCTTTCATAAACATGTCATGCGTGTCACTTCACAAAACATTTCATCACACTTCATATCATATTCTTCGCGTAGCAGGACTTTATACCCTGTGGGTGATCAGTCCACAGCAAACAAAACTTTATACCCCGTGCTGAAAGGTCCACGGCCCCATATCATATAACTTTATACCCCGTGCTGAAAGGTCCACGGCCCCATTACATATAACATATATCCGTGCTGATAGGTCCACGGCCCCATAAAATACTTTATTTTCCGTGCTGATAGGTCCACGGCCCCATAACATATTTTATACCCTGCTGTTGATTCAAAGGTCACGCTTTTATACCCTGCTTTCGCAGGCGTGACCTTTATACCCTGCGATCAACCAGCAGCCATTTTGTCTTTCGAAAACTTTAAACCTTTCTTGTAAACACATGTTCTTTCGCAAAGCAAATCTCAAATCAAATGCAAGTGCCCATGTCATGATGCATGATGCACATGTAACTTCGTATCAAACATGTAACACACACACACATACATCTTACATATCAAGTATACGGTCTTGCACCTCAAACACTCCATGTTCGTATCTTTCCAAGTACATCCGTCTTACTAATTCACTCAGGATTCAATCTTATTCTTACTTGATCAAACTTACCATCTACACCTCAATTATACCTCAAATACCCTTGCATTTAATGTTCAAAGGAAGTGTATAAAGCTACTACACATACATAGGGCGCCTAAAGGGTCAAAAAGACTTCCAGTATACTTGGAACGCCACATGAGGCGCCTAAAGTGACATAAAGCGCCTATACTAGGCGTTTGAAGTGTTTGGGGATGTGCCGTAGACATTGAACGCCTACATGAAGCGCCTAATGTGACATAGAGCGCCTAATGTAGGTGTTCGAAGTGTTCGGGGATGCTTCAAGACACATTGAACGCTACATTAGGCGCCTAATGTGACATAGGGCGCCTAATGTAGGTGTTCGAAGTGTTCTGACGGTTCTAAACTGCAGTTTTTCTGCAGTAACTTCCACCCAACACCTTTCTTCTTCAACCCCTTCATGTTCAACCCTTCAAGATCCATCTTAGCTCTTGGATTCATCATGCTTAACACACAACTAACATGATTGGATTCTTAAACAAGTAAACTAGTATCCCCTTAAACCTTCTATCACCCACAACCTTCAATAGATGTCTTCAAGCCTTCCAACCTAACAAGTCTTACAACAATGTCAACATTCATCCTTCCACTCCCTGCAAACACACTCAAAGCATCTAAGGTGTAATCACCATCTTAAGAACTTACACAAGAACAATGAATATATCACATATAACACTCTTGTGGGCATATTTAACAACAAAGATCACAACATAACCATTTTCAAATATTGGAACAAAGAACATAACTTTACTCAATCAACAACAACAATTACATGTATGGTAAAACATTTAGCATAGACAAATCAAAACTACTAATGTGTGATCCAAGTTTTCTCTTTGTAAGAACATAGGGCCTAATGTATCAAAATTTGCGTAAAGCATATAGAAAGATTACTTGCCTTGGTTTCTAGTTAATCTTACGGATTTACTGCAGAATTTCAGCAAAGATCGCACCTAGATTGGCCTTCTTCCTTCCTTTTCCTTCTTCTCTTCTTCTTCTTCCTCTCCTTTCTCCTTCTCTTTTCTCCTGCAGTTTTTTTTCTCTCCTTTTTCTCTATTTTAACCGCCCCCTATAGGCTGATGGGGAGTTATACTAAGTGTTGTGTAACTCCCTCTATCTCTTAGTAGGGACCATTTTAGTAATTTCCCCTAATTACCTTTAATCCTACTTTTAACCCCTTTCTCTTGTTCTTCTATGTTTTATGTAACTAAGTCTCATAACCTACAAAATTAATTAAGTTGCATTTAAGGTTGACCTCTAAGTATTGAAAGTTGCGCTTAAAAGTCACGGGGTATGACATTCCACCCCCTTACAAAAAGTTTTGTCCTCGAAACTTACGTACCTTAGTCAAAGAGCTGAGGATACTCCTCCCGCATTTGTTCTTCGAGCTCCCAAGTGGCTTCACGTTCCGTGTGATTGCTCCACTGGACCTTTACATACGGAATCACTCGCTTCCTCAACACTTGATCCTTTCGGTCCACAATTTTCACGGGTATCTCCCCATATGTAACATCGTCCCTGAGTTCCAAAGGTTGAGCTTCAAGTACATGACTTGGATCCGCCACGTACTTTCTTAATTGTGACACGTGGAATACATTGTGAACTTGCGCCAACACCGGAGGTAATGCCAACCTATATGCCAAGGCTCCCAGCTTCTCAAGTATTTCATAAGGACAAATAAAACGAGGACTTAGCTTGCCTTTGACTCCAAACCTCATAACGCCCTTCGTGGGTGATACTTTCAAATAAACTTTTTCACCCACATCAAATTCCAATGGTCGTCGTTTGGAATCTGCCCAACTCTTATTGCGATCTTGAGCCGTCTTGAGTCTTTCCCGGATGACTTTCACCTTCTCTAGCATCTTCTCCAATAGCTCAGGTCCGGTGATGGTCCTCACGCCTACTTCGTCCCAATAAACCGGAGACCTACATTTCCTTCCATACAAAGCTTCAAAAGGAGCCATGTCAATCGCGCTGTGATAACTATTGTTATAAGAGAACTCCATCAGCTTTACCATTCCATCCCAACTCCCTTTAAAATCCAACATGCAAGCTCTTAGCATATCTTCCAAGGTTTGAATAGTCCGCTCGGACTGTCTATCAGTTTGGGGATGATACGCTGTACTCAAACTTAATTCCGTACCCATGGCTTTCTGGAATGCTGTCCAAAACTTAGAGGTAAACCGTGAATCCCGATCGGACACTATACTTACTGGGACACCATGCAAGCTAACAATATTCTCCATATATACATTCACTAGCTTGTCAAGAGGTGCTTCACTTGAAACGGGTAGGAAATGGGCAGACTTTGTTAGACGATCCACGATGACCCAAATCATGTCATACCCACTTCTTGTCTTTGGTAAACCAGCTACGAAATCCATCGTGACATGTTCCCATTTCCATTCCAGAATTTCCAACGGCATCAACAATCCACCAGGCCTTTGGTGTTCCGCCTTGACCTGTTGACAAACCAAACACCTCTCAATAAATTCAGCGACATGTCGTTTCATTCCGGACCACCAATAATATTGCTTGAGATCTCTATACATCTTGGTTCTACCAGGGTGTATGGATAGCCTTGAGTTGTGAGCTTCTTGCAACACTTCCTTCCTAAGTTCGTCTACATCAGGTACGCATAATCTTTCTCTAAACCATAAGCTCCCATCCTCTTTGGTCCGAAATCCTTCAACTTGACTATGTTTCACCCTTTCCATTATTTCATTGAGGGTCTTGTCATTCTTCTGAGCCTCCTTTATCCGATCAACCAAAATTGGCGTGATAGTCAATGCTGTCAGGACGTTCACCGTGGATTCCACCAAATCCAAACCAAATTCCTCAATCTCTCTCTCTAGTGGTGATTGCCTCGCATGGCTGGATTTCCTGCTTAAAGCGTCGGCTACCTTGTTAGCCTTTCCCGGGTGATAATGGATTGTCAGGTCATAATCTTTTAGCAACTTCAACCATCTCCGCTGTCTCATATTTAATTCCTTCTGTGAGAACAAATACTTTAAACTCTTATGATCCGTGAATACCGCGCACTTCTCTCCATACAAATAATGCCGCCAGATCTTCAAGGCGAACACAACCGCGGCAAGTTCAAGATCATGTGTGGGATAGTTTTGTTCATAAGACTTCAGCTGTCTTGAGGCATATGCGATGACTCGTTCGTTTTGCATTAAAACACAACCTACAAATAAGGTATTAGTCTAAACTTAATGGGTATACAAGATCATAACCTTATACTATAGTTTACGTACCTAAACCGTTCTTTGACGCATCACTATAAATCACAAACCTATCAGTTTCGGAGGGTTGAGCCAATACTGGAGCTGTCATTAATCTCTTCTTAAGCTCCGTGAAGCTTTGCTCGCATTCCGCAGTCCACTCGAACTTGGACTTCTTTTGAGTAAGGCGACTGAGAGGTACGGCTATCCTTGAGAATCCTTCAACAAACTTCCGGTAATAACCCGCTAGACCCAAGAAACTTCGCACTTCGGTAACATTCGTAGGTCTAGGCCATTCAGTGATAGCTTCTACCTTCTTTGGATCCACAGCAATCCCCTCCTCCGATATCACGTGACCCATAAAAGCCACACTTCTTAACCAAAACTCACACTTGTCAAACTTAGCATATAGTTGTTTCTGCCTCAAAATACCTAGAACGGTTCTCAAATGCTCAGTGTGAGTTTGCTCGTCAGGAGAATATACTAGAATGTCATCTATGAATACCACTACAAACTTGTCCAAATGTTCCCGAAAAACGGTATTCATAAGATCCATAAAAGCTGCAGGGGCATTTGTTAATCCAAATGGCATCACCAAAAACTCATAATGTCCATATCTTGTGAGGAAAGCTGTCGTCGCAATGTCCTCGGCCTTTACGCGCAACTGATGATACCCTGATCGGAGATCGATTTTAGAGAAGATCTTGGCACCTTTGAGCTGGTCAAATAAATCCTCGATTCGTGGAAGGGGGTACTTATTTTTGATGGTAACTTTATTCAACCCTCTATAATCGATACAAAGCCTCATGCTACCATCTTTCTTCTTTACAAACAAAACAGGTGCTCCCCAGGGCGATACACTAGGGCGGATAAACTTCTTGTCCAATAACTCCTGCAGTTGTTTCTTCAACTCTCTCAATTCCGCCGGAGCCATTCTATAAGGAGCTTTAGAAATAGGTTCTGTTCCTGGAATCAAGTTTATCTTGAACTCCACTTCCCTCGGGGGTGGTACTCCTGGTAAATCTTCCGGAAACACATCAAGAAATTCGTTGACTACTGGAATTTGCTCAATAGACGGTACCTCTAAAAGATCATGAACCTAAGTTTCCGAGATAGATCTGAAGTCTAGGCTCTGATACCACCTGTAGCGTCCCAGCCCGACACTGTCATCGGAATCAGTGCACCCGCCGTAGTCTACTATTAGAACTACGAAGCGTCAAAGCGGATCAAGCGTACATCATCTATGACGTAAGATAAATCAGCAGAAACGTCATAAAATTTAAAACTTCATCGTCAATAATACAACCAGAAAATGCAGCGGAAATAAAAGGTGTTTGTTCATCTAGCTATTATAAGTTCCAGAACAACATTATAACACTGAGTTTCCAAACTTAAAGAAAATAGTCCAGCATCTATCTATTCCCATGTCCGTCATCCCATTGAGCCCACTCACCATCGTCTTCGATAAATATCAACTCATATTCAGGCTCACCTGAAAAGGAATAAAGTAACTGTTCTTAGCGAAATTATCGCCAGCAAGTAACCCATCTATACACCTTACGGGATCACACACGACGAGTCACCAGTGTATAAATCGTTGCCCAAAATAAGGTGCTCAGGTTAGCAAGTAGCATCTTTATAAGGATTCCTCCAAGCAGATAAAGCACATAAATGATACACGGATACGAGAATAAACATGTACTAAAACAACATATCATATAAACAAGTCATAAGCTAACCACGTTTCTTGCATATCAAGTCTTATGCTTCGTGTATCATGATGCATGTACTTCTTTAAAATCACACACAACACCCATGCATATGTCTTCTTTCATAAACATGTCATGCGTGTCACTTCACAAAACATTTCATCACACTTCATATCATATTCTTCGCGTAGCAGGACTTTATACCCTGTGGGTGATCAGTCCACAGCAAACAAAACTTTATACCCCGTGCTGAAAGGTCCACGGCCCCATATCATATAACTTTATACCCCGTGCTGAAAGGTCCACGGCCCCATTACATATAACATATATCCGTGCTGATAGGTCCACGGCCCCATAAAATACTTTATTTTCCGTGCTGATAGGTCCACGGCCCCATAACATATTTTATACCCTGCTGTTGATTCACAGGTCACGCTTTTATACTCTGCTTTCGCAGGCCTGACTTTTATACCCTGCGATCAACCAGCAGCCATTTTGTCTTTCGAAAACTTTAAACCTTTCTTGTAAACACATGTTCTTTCGCATAGCAAATCTCAAATCAAATGCAAGTGCCCATGTCATGATGCAGGATGCACATGTAACTTTGTATCAAACATGTAACACACACACACATACATCTTACATATCAAGTATACGGTCTTGCACCTCAAACACTCCATGTTCGTATCTTTCCAAGTCCATCCGTCTTACTAATTCACTCAGGATTCAATCTTATTCTTACTTGATCAAACTTACCATCTACACCTCAATTATACCTCAAATACCCTTGCATTTTATGTTCAAAGGAAGTGTATAAAGTTACTACACATACATAGGGCGCCTAAAGGGTCAAAAAGACTTCCAGTATACTTGGAACGCCACATGAGGCGCCTAAAGTGACATAAAGCGCCTATACTAGGCGTTCGAAGTGTTCGGGGATGTGCCGTTGACATTGAACGCCTACATGAAGTGCCTAATGTGACATAGAGCGTCTAATGTAGGTGTTCGAAGTGTTCGGGGATGCTTCAGGACACATTGAACGCTACATTAGGCACCTAATGTGACATAGGGCGCCTAATATAGGCGTTCGAAGTGTTCTGACGGTTCTAAACTGCAGTTTTTCTGCAGTAACTTCCACCCAACACCTTTCTTCTTCAACCCCTTCATGTTCAACCCTTCAAGATCCATCTTAGCTTCTGGATTCATCATGCTTAACACACAACTAACATGATTGGATTCTTAAACAAGTAAACTAGTATCCCCTTAAACCTTCTATCACCTGCAACCTTCAATAGATGTCTTCAAACCTTCCAACCTAACAAGTCTTACAACAATGTCAACATTCATCCTTCCACTTCCTGCAAACACACTCAAAGCATCTAAGGTGTAATCACCATCTTAAGAACTTACACAAGAACAATGAATATATCACATATAACACTCTTGTGGGCATATTTAACAACAAAGATCACAACATAACCATTTTCAAATATTGGCCCAAAGAACATAACTGTACTCAATCAACAACAACAATTACATGTATGGTAAAACATTGAGCATAGACAAATCAAAACTACTAATGTGTGATCCAAGTTTTCTCTTTGTAAGAACATAGGGCCTAATGTATCAAAATTTGCGTAAAGCGTATAGAAAGATTACTTGCCTTGGTTTCTAGTTAATCTTACGGATTTACTGCAGAATTTCAGCAAAGATCGCACCTAGATTGGCCTTCTTCCTTCCTTTTCCTTCTTCTCTTCTTCTTCTTCCTCTCCTTTCTCCTTCTCTTTTCTCCTGCAGTTTTTTTCTCTCCTTTTTCTCTGTTTTAACCGCCCCCTATAGGCTGATGGGGAGTTATACTAAGTTTTGTGTAACTCCCCCTATCTCTTAGTAGGGACCATTTTAGTAATTTCCCCTAATTACCTTTAATCCTACTTTTAACCCCTTTCTCTTATTCTTCTATGTTTTATGTAACTAAGTCTCATAACCTACAAAATTAATTAAGTTGCATTTAAGGTTGACCTCTAAGTATTGAAAGTTGCGCTTAAACGTCACGGGGTATGACATTGGTGGAGCCTATGTGGAGCTTAGTTGGCATCTTGATTGGTGAAGAATGGACTACACAAGGTTAGTGACATAATGGAGGAAGCTACACAAGGTAATATTTTAAACTTTGTTACAAATGTAACACATGCTGAAAATTCAGCATGTGTAAGTAAAGGTGGCCGAATTTTGTGTCCTAAATGATGATTAATTTGCTTCTCAATATTCAAGGGATTGATATGTAGCAATATGGTAACAAGTTTAAAGTCTTGAGATTATTGCACATGCTGTGTAGCGCCCCGCTCCTGGGCCCTAGCATCGGGAACAGTGCAACCGCCGTATCTCACTAAGGAGAATACAGGCGTCAAATCGATCTCTTACATGTCAGAAAAGACGTAGAAATTTTTCTCGTGGAAACGTAAATCATAACTTAAATTAAACTCCAACAATCGTCATTACATTACTGAATAAAAATTCTAATAATAAAAGTACTAAGAAGTCTGTGAAAAACCCCTAAAGTATAAGTAAACACAAACAGATGCAGAGCCCCCTCGTAACCTGGATGCAGCTATCAACCAGCCCACTTTGCTATGTTTGTCCCGTCCTCAACAAAGATATACTCGTAGTCCTCCTCCGGCTCACCTGGGAAGTAGGGGTGAGTGACAGAAATCACCTAGTAGATGTCTGCCTCAAACCAATACAAAACGTGCATACCGAAATGATATAGCCACATAGCACATAGATATGATATAACCACATAGCACATAAATATAAGATAAAACCACATAGCACATAAAGATAAGATAACATGCATAAGATAAAGTAAATACGGTAAGTAAAGCACTCCACATAAAAATGTGCAAGTACGTGATGCATGCTCAATCAACGTGTCACACGCAACAAGAATCATGTCAGGCGGTATGTCCAAACCTCTACCGTGCAATGCATGTCCCGGGTCCTAAATCTAGCGTCGTGGTCTCTAGCCACCACTTGCCGTTTGGACACCCCCGCCGCGGCCTGTCTCATGACACCCATGCTCTATAGACACAGTATATCATCCCGATACCCACGCCCTATAGACGCAGTATACCTCATGCAAATGCACATGCCATGAATGCAAGAAAACCACACTACTGTTATACACCATACAACCACAAACAAAATCCCCACTCAATTATTCAGTCTCTAATATAATTTAATAATATATATATATATATATTCAAATGTCACATATACACATTAAGCCATGCGAACACTATACACACCCATGCACACATATCTCGCCGAAGACAGCGACTCGTTACAAAGGTATTCCAATGGTATCTTTCCTTGATTCAGAAAATGATGCGCTTGCTGCTCCTTTTCGGTATTCCCTAGTTGGTACTTTTTGGTATGGTCGTCCCCCATTAAAGGTTATACGCGAAGTCTTTGAGAAGATTGGGTTTCATCACGACCTTCGGATTACTCTTATTGATCAAACACATATTTTGATGAATTTTAACAATGAGGCGGATTATTTGCGATGTTTTTATCGTCGATCTTGGCATATTTCTGGTTGCCACATGAGGGTTACGAAGTGGACTGTTGATTTTGATCCATCCTCCGATGTCCCCATCGTGCCGGTTTGGGTTGCCCTCCCTGCACTGCCGATACACCTTCATCAGCAGGAAGCTTTATTTGAAATCGTTCGTTCCATTGGTTTACCAATCAAGCTAGACGTGGCTACCTCCAAGGGCCTGCGTCCGTTGGTAGCTCGGGTGTGTGTAGAGATTGATGTATCTCAGGATTTGCCGCAAAAAATATATCTACAAGCCAAAGGTCGTTTAATCTTGCAGACCATTGTTTACGAAGATTTACCTTTATTCTGCACTGACTGCCGCAGACTGGGACATGCACTCGCTGATTGCTCATCCAAAGGAGAATCGAGTATTCCACCACCACCACCTCCGCCTCCCCCCGTTCGTCAGCCCAAAACGCGGTGGACCCCTGTTAAACGTAAATCAGCCGCAAATCCTTTAGCACATGAGGGAATCGTTGATGTTGAAGCCCCTAAGGACCTCCCCATAAATATCGAAGAATTTATGGCTCAAAGTGCACAGCCACCTTTATCGACAGTTGATCCATCACACGTTCCAGACGCTCTGGATAACGCAGACCATGACTCAGATGATGCTGTCCAGTTGCCCTCTGACCATGCTCCTGATGCTTCGCTGCAGGACGAGTTTTGTGATGCGGCGGATTTACCTCTCCCAGCTGATACCACGCAACCTGAGATTGGGCATGCGTCCGACACTGATTTGCCTACTGACATGCTTGTAGAGGATATCTCGATGGTTTCTGCGGATGTGACCCGCCGCATGCAGCTCATGCAGCCCTCGCCGGATGATGAATTGCTGATCTCGCGCTTGCAGGACCCTCCGGCGGATGCTGTGTTTATTCCTGTGGTCCCACGCCGTAAGCGTCGTTCCCGCAAGGATCTTCCTCCTTTGCCGCCATCGACCATCTTGACACGTAGTGCCTCGCACATTATTCAGGGAAGTTCCACTTCCTTTACTCAATGAATATATTAATATGGTATATTCGAGGCATGCGTGCCTCTCTGCCCCGGTTACGTGATTTGATTCGTGAACATAAATTAAATTTACTAGCTTTGATTGAACCTAAACATACTCCGTCGCAGATAACGGGATATGGCTTACGTCTTGGTTTCACACAGACTTATGTTTCGCAGTCTGAACATATTTGGTTTTTTTGGCGGGATAATGAGTTCCGTTTGCTTGCCATGCAGGACAAGGATCAGGTGGTCCATCTTACATTACAGTCACTACCGTTACAATCTATGTGTGAATTCAATAACACATTGCAGTTACCCTGGCTAGTGGGGGGTGATTTCAATACTTTTCGATCTCTGGAGGATCACAGTGGCAGATCCACCCCAGCTCTGACATCATTACAGGATTTCAATGAGTGTATCGAAGACTGTTCTCTTATGGCCCCCCCTTTTCATGGCACCCGGTTTACATGGGCGGATGGCAGGGGCCTTGGCCGAGTTCGACGAAGATTAGATTGTATTTTTGTTAACTCTATGTTTCAAGATCGGTTTGAAAACTTGCAGTTAACTCATTTGCCTCGGACGACTTCTGATCATACTCCACTCCTTTTGATATGCAAACAGACTTCACCGCCATCCCGTCGCTCCTTTCGGTTTTTGGATGCATGGCTACATCATTAGGATTTTCTACCCTATGTACAAAATGCTTGGCAAGCTTATCCAACAACGGGTGGAATGCATGGTTTTTATCAAAAATTATTTGCTTTAAAGAAAGATATACAAAGATGGAATAAAGATGTTTTTTGAAATATTTTCAACAATCTGACGCATGCAGAAGATTTGTTGAATCATGCAGAAAGCCGTTGGGATGAATCGCCCACGGAGGATAGGCGACATGCCTATTATAAGGACAAGGCATATTATTTGCTTGCCGCAAAATATGAAATGCAGTTCTGGAAACAGAAGCCAAGGGTTAAATGGTTAAATGAAGGAGATGATAACACAAGGTATTTTCACTCCCTTGTTAAAAGTCGACGCTCTCAGCTTCAAATACAGCAAATCCGAAACCCTGAGGGCTTTCTACTTACTAATCCGGATGATATCATGGCTTCTGCCGTTGAGTTCTACACTGCTTTATTTGCACGGGAGGCAACACACAATCACTCGGAGATTCTTTCGCACATTCCATGTTTACTATCTGAGCATGACAATATTATGCTAACTCAGCTTCCGTCGGAGACGGAGGTAAAGACAGCTGTGTGGAGTTTAGATCCTCAGAGTGCCGCGGGTCCAGATGGCTTTCACAGTGTTTTTTTCTGCTCATGCTGGAATGTTATACATTCGGATGTTCTAAAGGCAGTACAGGAGTTTTTTCTTGGAGTTCCGCAACCAACAGTCATGGCCCGTGTATTGATTACATTGATCCCGAAGATTCAATCTCCACAAACATTTAGTGACTTTCGCCCAATTTGTCTTACGAATTTCTTGAGTAAAGTCTGTACTCGTATACTTGCCACGCGCCTCGGGACGCTCTTGCCACGGTTAATATCACCGGAGCAAACAGGATTCTTACCGGGACATGATATCTCAACACAAATATTATTGGCACAGGAGATGATACATATGATGGATAAAGGGGGATTTCAGTTATGCTTGAAGTTAGACATGATGAAGGCGTTTGACAGGGTAAGCTGGGAATACCTGGAGCTTTTATTGGGTAAATTTGGATTTTCGGATTTTTTCATACGAGTGGTTATTAATCATCTTAGTGCCACTCAGTTATCAGTTTTAATCAATGGGCAACCATCACCACCATTTCGTCCATTTTGCGGAGTAAAGCAGGGCGACCCACTGTCTCCGCTGTTATTTATATTGTCATTTGAAGGTTTTAGCAGGGGCTTAAAGTCACTTACTGCAGCAGGACACATCCAATCTTTTCGGCTGGGGCGTATTCCCTTTGCTATCACACACTTGGCGTATGCTGATGATTTACTTATTTTTCTCTGAGGCACACAGCGAAACCTTAAGCATTTTCGTGAATTCTTAAATCAGTATGAAACAGCATCTGGACAAAAGGTTAATTATCACAAAAGTAATTTCATCCCTTTAGCAAATGTTGCCTCACAACAGATACGCGTCTTTAAGGATATTCTTGGTATGAGGCTCTCTTCTCTTCCTTTTCGGTATCTAGGCTCCTATCTACACAAAGGAATTAATAGAGCAAGGTACTGCACCTCCCTGTTGCAACACATGGACGATCGTTTACACGGGTGGCATACCCGACTCCTTTCACATGCTGGCCGTTTAGTCCTGCTCTGCTCAGTGGTTGCTGCTCTCCCATTGCATAATTTAGCAGCCGGTGGTTTACCTAAATCAATCATCCGACATATTAATAGAAAAATGGCTTCTTTCTTTTGGGGCAACCATCATCATTGGGTATCATGGTCCAAACTTACACATCCCATTGATGAAGGGGGTCTAGGTCTTCGGGATCTTAGCCAGCTACAACAAGCATATCATTGCAAAATATGGTGGACATATCATAAAAATGACACTTTGTGGAGTAGCTATATGCATATGAAGTATGGCAGAAGAGGTGATTTTGTGCCGCGCCTCCCAGACTCGCCGGTATGGAAGTTAATCTGTCGCATACATCCCACGTGTATATCCCATACAACTGGTTCGGGTCATTTCCTTTCGTGGACGCCGTCTTCTACAGGTGAGTTCACTCTTAAATCTGCATACGATGTTTGCCGGACATCTATCTCCATGCAACTATCGGCAAAATTTATTTGGTTCAAGCATCACTCTCCATCCACGAAATTATTGTTATGGCGGGTCTTTCATTCTGCTTTGCCTTTTGAGGACTACATTGGCCGCTACACTGTGATGTGCCCTACGCAATGTCCTTTTTGTAAGCAGGCTTCAGCCTCAGTTGCTCACATCTTTCTCCACTGCGCTCGCATCCTTCCGATTTGGGCTTTTTTTGCTTCGGAACTACACGGTCTACTGCCGGCAGTGCCCACCCTACGGCAATATTTATTATCATGGTGGTATCGTTCCTCAACATCATCAATATCTGGAGTTTTCAAAATTGTTGTACCAGCTATCGTAGTTTCAAACATATGGAAGCTCTATGCTCAACTCACATATGGAGATTCAACATCATTTTCGACCAACATGCTGCGGAATGCTATACATTTTGACATTAATGTGTGGTTTCAAAAGATACAGGGATCCAAACTCTCAGCAGGATCAAGCCTTTCTCTTTCCTGGATTCCACGTCTTCGCCCACCACGCCTTAAACTTGTTAAATGGAAATGCCCGCCTTCAGGTAGACACAAGATGAATGTGGATGCCGCCATCGATGCTAGATATGCTGCGGGGGGAGCAATTTTGCGGAATCATCATGGGGATTGTGTGCGTGCCATATCCTTCTGACTGCCACCGTGCACACCACTGATGGCAGAAATCCAGGCAACTTTATTTGGTCTCTTATATTTTCTACCATTTTGCCGCTCCATTATGATAGAATCCGACTGTGCGTACATGGTGTCGCGACTACATACCACGCAGCAAATTTTTGGCAATTACCATCTGCGCCTCCTACAGTCACATGGATTGGAGATCGAATTTTTTTTAAAGATCGTAACTTATGTCTAAGTGATCTAATCAAGCCTGCGTTTCTAAGGCGGATCTGAAGCCTCGGCTCTGATACCACCTTTAGCGCCCCGCTCCCGAGCCCTAGCACCGGGAACAGTGCACCCGCCGTATCTCACTAAGGAGAATACAAGGCGTCAAATCGATCTCTTACATGTTAGAAATGACGTAGAAATTTTTCTCGTGGAAACGTAAATCATAACTTAAATTAAACTCCAACAATCATCATTACATTACTGAATAAAAATTCTAATAATAAAAGTACTAAGAAGTCTGTGAAAAATCACCAAAGTATAAGTAAACACAAACAGATACAGAGCCCCCTCGTAACCTGGATGCAGCTATCAACCAACCCACTCTGCTATGTCTGTCCCGTCCTCAACGAAGATATACTCGTAGTCCTCCTCCGGCTCACCTGGGAAGTAGGGGTGAGTGACAGAAATCACCCAGTAGATGCCCGCATGAAACCAATACAAAACGTGCATACCGAAATGATATAGCCATATAGCACATATATATGATATAACCACATAGCACATAAATATAAGATAAAACCACATAGCACATAAAGATAAGGTAACATGCATAAGATAAAGTAAATATGGTAAGTAAAGCACTGCACATAAAAATATACAAGTACGTGATGCATGCTCAATCAACGTGTCACACGCACCAAGAATCATATCAGGCGATATGTCCAAACCTCTACCGTGCAATGCATGTCCCGGGTCCTAAATCCAGCGTCGTGGTCTCTAGCCACCACTTGCCGTTTGGACACCCCCGCCCTATAGACGCGGCCTCTCTCATGACACCCATGCCCTATAGACACTGTATATCATCCTGATACCCACGCTTTATAGACGCAGTATACCTGATGCAAATGCACATGCCATGAATGCAAGAAAACCACACTACTGTTATGCACCATACAACCACAAACAAAATCCCCACTCAATTATTCAGCCTCTAATATAATTTAATAATATATAAATATATATTCAAATGTCACATATACACATTAAGCCATGCGAACACTATACACACCCATGCACACACATAGCCATAAACAATATATCTCATGCTTTCCAACATATATAAATATTAACAACTTAAACAAATAAAAACAACGGAACACATTAGTATGCCATCAAAGCATGCATGAATGATACTCGTTTAAGGGGGGAAGAGGCACCTACCTTTTTGACGAATTAACTTCCTTCTCCTCTAGGCGTGAATCTAAAGAATTGCAGTATAAACATCAATACCTAATAATAAAGGTTAACTTGACTTGCTTAAAATAATTAGTTCATGGCTTTCTATTTTTTGTTCCTATTTGTCATACCAACATATATATATATACTTTATATTATATTTCCAGCAATTATGCACATATATATACACTTACATACTAGATACTAGCCTAATATATATATGTACAATTTTCAAATTTTATTCACTGGCAATTCGGCCAGTGGCTTCAAAATGCCATGCACACAATTTGCATACCACATACCATATCAACAACAATTGTCTTGGCAAAGTTCACCTTAATTATATATATATATATATATATTTTTATAAAAAGATATTTTATTGAAAAGAACCCTCACTTATGGCGGAGGAAAACCTTATTACAGTGGCAAAAAGACCATAGTAGCAGTAGATGATTATCAACATCCATTAAATATATGATATGCCGCATTAAAACCTTGTCAAGTAAAACCACCCTTGTGGATAAAACCTTGACGAAGGAAAAAGCGTACATATTTATATCAATGGAATGTTGATAGACGCTACAGTGTAATAAACTATATAGAATGCGAAAAGTACATAGGTATAACAACTGTGAAATCCGACTGAACATGTGCTCTTGAGGAATGGCTCGTTGTTGGGTAGAAACCGCGGCAGTGGCCAAGGAAGGAGGTGCAATCCATAGCAAAGGCAAAAATTGTAAGTGTGAAAGTTGCAACAGACGTCTTTGAGGTAGAAAGCGCAGGGGGCAAAGGAGCAACCGTCCGTGATTTTGTAGTCCAAGAAAATGTAGTTGTGTCGTTGTCTCCAGTCCATGCGTCATGAAAACATAAGAGCGTATTAAACACATTAAATAGATGTGGCAGCAGGCACTCAGACAGAGGGATAATGAACATACCAACTCTGCCTGTACCTAGCAGTGTACAGGCAGAGAAAAGAAAAGTAAGCCAATCCATGTGGAAGACAAAAGATGGAGCAGTATAATTGTTGTAAATATATGAGACCACCCCGATATGAAATAGGCATGTAACGATAGGAAGCAGGAATAATAGAACTAAGCCAAAATGAGAAATTGCAGAGACGTGAATCTCACCGAGTCTGCCTGTACCCATTAGAGCACAGGCAGAGATATTGTAAGCATGCCAATCCTTATGGAAGACGTTATAGCATTGTGTCGCCACCAGGGATATGAAAGCAGTATGCGATGTTTGCCATGCACCATTAAACATAACCATCATAACAGAGTTGGTCAGAAGACATACCATGCAAGAACATAGGAGGGAAAACATACCGAGGCTGCCTGTATTTAAAAAAATACAGGCAGAAAATAATGTTGTGTGCCAATCCATATGGAAGTCCAAATTTTAATGGGTGCGTATGTTTGATGTCGTGAGATCCAAATTGACTGCTGCTTTTACCATTGGAGGCAGACCGTCGGTATTAAAATAGCTCGTAGCCGGCGATGTCATTGCATATTGTGCGAGGTAGTATGCCGCCATGTTAGCCTCTCGATATATGCGTGAGTTCCAACCGATAAGTATTAACTAAGGTCTGTAGCAGATGTAAATGATAGTTGTCGTAGACAGTTTGCGGCTGACGTAAGCGAAGTGCTATTTGTGCATAGTAAGTCTCTAGAACGAGTGTGCGATATAATGGAAGGAAGTAAAGTAGGCCAAATAAAGTAGTCTGAATTTCCGCCATCAAAGGTGTGCAAGTAGGCAACCGAAAGGACATCGCGCGGACACAAGTGCCCGCGTGATCCCGCAGGATAACGCCTCCTGCTGCATAGTGTCGTCCAACCGCTGCATCTACATTAAGTTTAAATATGCCTGTTGGCGGAGTGAGCCATCTGACGATCTTAATACGGGGAGGTCGAAGATAGGGAAGCCAGGAAAGAGAGAGAGACGGTCCTGCTGCTAGTTTTGACCCATGCAATGTGTGAAACCACATATGCATGTCAAACTGAATTGTGGCTCGGAGTCTCGACAGTGAAAAGGATGCAGTGTCTCCATACACTAGATTAGCATAACTGCGCCAGATATTTTGCACCAAGATACCCGGAATCACTATTTTCAATACCCCAACCAATGAGGAATAAGAGGAGCGATACCACCATGCTAACAAATATTGTCGGAGATTGAGAGTTGTTGGTGAGATGACGTTCAATTCTGTCGCAAAGAATGTCTAGAGGGGCTGAATTGATTGACAATATAGGAAGACATGATCAACCGTGGCTGAATGATGCTTGCAAAATGGGCATTGTGTAGGACGAGCGGCAGAGTAACGGCCAATGTAATCTTCAAATGGGAGAGCCGAATGAAATATACGCCACAGTAGAAGTTTCGTGACTGGTGAATGCTGCTTGAACCAAATAAACTTAGCTGAAATTAGTGTAGACGCGGCAGGGCGACAAATATCATAGGCGGATTTTAGTGTAAATTCTCCCATAGATGATGGATTCCAGGTGAGATGAGTACCCATGCCAGTTGTCTGCGCCATACAAATTGTATGAGTACGAAAAATAAGTTTCCAAATTGGTGAATCCGGCAATCTTGGCCGATAATCCCCTCTGCGCCCATATTTGACATGCATATACCGACTCCATAACGTATCTTGCTTATGATATAACCGCCAAATCCTGCAGTTGTATGCTTGCTGAAGGACATTAAGATCTCTAAGGCCAAGGCCGCCCTCTTCAATAGGAGAAGTTATCTTCGACCACGCAACCCAATGATGTTGTTTTCCCCAATAAAAGGATGCCATCTTTCGATGTATCATTTTAATGACAGACTTAGGTAAGCCTCCGGCTGCTAGAATATGAAGTGGTAGTGCAGAAATTACTGCCCGTAACAAAACCAATCTTCCTGCTGATGAGAGAAGACGTGAGTGCCAACCCTGTAATCGCTCATCTATATGATGTAGTAGTGTAGAACAGTATCGGGAACGGTTAATCCCTCTGTGAAGATAAGATCCAAGATATCGAAAAGGGAGACAAGAGAGCCGCATGCCCAATATCTCTTGGAAGGAGCGACACTGACTAGAAGTGATGTGTACTGAAGGAATTAGATTGCTTTTCTGGAAATTGACCTTTTGACCCGAAGCTGTTTCATAGTCCGTTAAGAACTTGTGAAACCGTGCTAAGTTGTGTCGTGTCCCCTGTAGAAAGATAAGTAGATCATCCGCACATGCCAAATGTGTGATTGTAAAAGGAATGCGGCCAAGGCAGAATGGTAGTATATGTCTCGATGCAACCAAAGAATTTAAACCTCTGCTGAATCCCTCCGATGCCAATATAAATAGGAGGGGGGATAGAGGATCCCCTTGTTTCACTCCTCTGCCTGGACGGAACTTAGGAGATGGCTCCCCATTGATCAATACCGATAATGTTGTTGCTCGGAGATGATTAATGATGATCCGAATGAAAAAATCCGAAAATCCAAACTGACGCAACATTCGCTCCAAATAGTCCCAACTCACTCGATCAAAGGCTTTCATCATATCTAACTTCAGACACAACTGAGACCCCCCTCTATCCAACATATGTATCATTTCCCGGGCCAATAAAACTTGCGTGGAAATATCATGTCCCGGGAGAAAACCTGTCTGTTCCGGAGAGATCAATTTCGGGAGGAGCGTGCCCAAACGTGTGGCAACAATACGTGTGCAAACCTTACTCAAAAAGTTTGTAAGACAAATTGGACGGAAATCACTAAAAGTCGTAGGAGATTGAGTTTTTGGTATCAACGTTATTAAGGCACTGGCCATGACAGCCGGTTGTGGAACCCCGAGAAAAAATTCTTGCACAGCTTTAACCACATCCGAATGTATGACAGACCAACAAGACCGATAGAAACCTCCATGAAACCCATCTGGACCTGCGGCACTCTGTGGATCGAGATGCCACGCGGCCTGCTTCACTTCTGCCTCCAGTGGAATCTGTGTCAACATGGTATTTTCAGAGTCTGTGACCAGTCGAGGGATGTAAGAAAGTATAACAGAGTGATTGTGTGTTGATTCTGGTGCAAATAAATCCTGATAGAAAGAAACAGCAGCTGCCATAATGTCCGCCGTGTCAGTCAAAAGTGTCCCCTCGGCAGTATGAATTTGCTGAATGCGCAAAGCTGTTCTCCTCCCCTTGACAATAGAGTGAAAGTATCGTGAGTTAGCATCACCTTCCTTAAGCCATTTTACTCGGGCCTTTTGTTTCCAGAATTGCAATTCATAATTCGAGACTTGCAAATACTCTGCTTTGGATCGATGATATGCCTCCCTGGTCTCCGCTGTCGGATGGGCTTCCCAGGCTGCCTCGACATGATTAAGCTGAGTCTCTGCATGATTCAGATTGCTGAAAATATTCCCAAAGATATCTTTATTCCACCGCTGGATATCTTTTTTAAATGCAAATAGTTTTTTATAGAAACCGTGCATGCCACCTGTAGTAGGATATGATAACCATGCCTGTGTCATATAAGAATGAAAGTCGGAGTGATGGAGCCAAGCATCCAAAAATCGAAAAGATCGCCTGCCCGTTGAGGCACCATGTCGACATAGTAATAATAAAGGCATGTGGTCCGATGTAACCCGTGGTAAATGCGTTAACTGTATATCTTGAAGTACATCCTGAAAAGCTGAATTTATAAACACCCAATCCAAGCGACGACTTATCCGTCCAAGGCCTCTGCCATCTGCCTAAGTAAATCTGGAACCGTGATATGGAGGCGTCATTAAAGAACATGTTTCGATACATTCATTGAAGTCCTGCAATGCTGCTAGTGATGGCGTGGAATGGCCTCTATGATCCTCAATGGTCCGAAAAGTATTAAAATCTCCTCCCAACACCCAGGGTAGCTGAGACGATTTTGCAAACTGGCATAATGAATGCCATAATGGACGTCGCTGAAGAGAAGTGTGCTTCGCATAGACAACGGATATGACGAACCTCCATTGTAGCGAATAGGATTGCATAGTAAAGTGTACAACTTGATCTTGATCCTGAGTAGTAATCAAACGAAATTCAGTGTCACGCTAGAAAAACCAAATACGTTCGGACTGCAAAGCATAATAATGTGAAAAACCCAGTCATAGAGCAAACCCATCTATTTGTGAAGGTGCATGCTTGGGTTCAATTAAAGCAAGTAAATGTAAACGGTGTTCCTGAATTAGTTGTTTTATTCTAGGTAACGAGGCTCGCAGGCCTCGGACATTCCATATTAATACATTCATTGGGTTAAAGAAGTACTTCCCTGGATGATGTGCGAGGCACTTCGCGTCAAGATTGTAGAGGGCGGAAGAGGAGGCAAATCCTTGCGTGTCCGACGCTTACGACGTGGAACAACCGGAATGAATTCCGTTGCATCATCTTGCTCTTCTAAGCGTGATATCAAGATTCCCTTGTCTGGCGATGGAGGAATAAGCTGCATGCGGCGGGTAACATCCTCCGGGACATTAGGAATATTATCCACCTGATCCGCAGGTGGTAAGTCTGTATCGGATGAATGGCCCGTTTCAACGGGGTCTACGTCGGCTGTAACCTGCAAAAGAAATATCAAATTTCCCTGCTAGCTAGAAACCTGCATCATATGTTTATATATTTTTAAATGCTCGGCCAGTTCATAATAAGAACATCACAGTTTATGACCATATGCATATATACTCATTAGCTCTTTTCTTTTGTTTTCATCAATAAATCTATTTCAAATTAATAGACGAAAATAAATTTTACATACTATATTTTATTTTGATAATCTTTTTTATTTGAACAACGGAAGAAAAATTATATGTAAGAATCAAGATAGATATAAAGAAAAAGCATACATACGCATTAAATTCAAAATGATAGAATACCAAAAATATGTACTTAAAGTTTGAGCTTTCTAACATTCAGTAGAATAAAATATATTAGTCTTCACTGTATTTTGAACATATGTACGAAGCGGCACGTATCTATTAATATAATGAGTGTAGGTATACATATAAAAATTAATCAAACTTCTTCCAAAAATCAACAGTTATACATATATATATAAACATACATATCTTATATTATATTAAATTCATATAACATTTTAACAATCAAACTCTTTCTTTCTTTTTTTTTAAAAAAAAAACCTTCTGTAGTATCCAGAATTTCAAAGCCATTATAGTTTTAGCCCTTTGCACATATATTACCCATCTATATACAATCAGTTATAAACACGTATATATATACAGACATCTATGCATTCAAAAATATTCATACACGATCCGAGTTGATATCAAAATAACACATAGATTTTCTCAAAAGCACATCAAGTATAGATAGATTACTTACTTCGAATTCTTCTATACTATACCGTATACGAATTAGGTTGATCGTTGGAGCAAGAAATTTTCTCTATTCTTCCCTTTTACTCTCGGTTGGATGGAAACAATAAAGAAGCTGGGGTATTTATTTTTCCTTCCCTTTGCTGACGCTGCTTAAGAATTGCAACAAAGCAATTAACAAAATTGGGCGTTGCTGCTGGCTGGTGGGCTCTCTTATACCAATGGATGTACCCTTTTTTTCCTTTTGAAGATGGCTGCCGCAGCCTTGTTTAGGTGGGAGGATGTATTTTATAGGTTTTACGTTGTATTTAGGGCACATGTATATATAGATGGATATACTTAGGTTTCCTGTTAGGTATAGGTAGTTTATGTAAAGCATAGCTTGTAGGAGTTAAATTTCTTATCCATATCTCCTATTTCAATCCTAATGGTATTAGGATATTTATTATTTCATATTATATAATTATACTTTTCCTCTTTAGTATTTTTCTTTAATTTTATTTTCTTCTTTTTTCTTTTACAGCAGGGGGCATAACATGCTGAAAATTCAGCATGTGAAGAAAATGGTGCTGGCCGATTCTAGACTTCAATGTGATCAAAAATTAATTCCAAATTTGATGGGATTAATGGTATAATTTTTTGCAATATTTTAAACTTGATTTTGGCACATGCTTTTCATTTTATCTCAGATTTTTTCAGCCATTAAGTGATGACACAACTCATCAAATCAAGGAGTGCCAAGCAAACAAGGCCAAGACAATCATCCAATCAAGTTGTGCCAAGTAAGCAAGTTGATGTTACATCTATACAAGGTATTCTTTCAAGGACTTAAAATAGAATTTTCAAGATGGGATGATGCCTTAAGGGGGGCGGCCAACACTTGATAAAAGGAAGAAAAGGGATCCACTGAAATGCAAGACAAGTCTCACAATTTCAAAAGTGCAAAAAGACTCTCTACTCTCTTCTTCTAAATTTCTTTCTTCTCTTTCTATCTCAAGCCTATTGTATCTATATTCAAACATATTGTATAGTCTTCATTCATACCACCATACACGTCCTATTGTTGTAAAAGGTTGATCAAAGTGTGATCAAACCTTCATCCGCTCGTGGTGGTGTTCGTGATCAATGTGATTGTTTGTTTCGATTGTAAAGGGTTGGAGTTGTTGTGTAACTCAAGAAAACCTTGTGGTAAGGTGTTATTTTGTTTAGTGATAACTAAGGAAGGTGTCCTCGAAGACTGGAGTAGGTTGATTTAACCAAACTAGTATAAAATTTCTTTTGTTCTTTACTTTTCTGCATAGTACTTTAAGTTTCCTGCACTTTGCATCCATTTCCTCGCAGTCTTAAAAATAGTAAACGAATTTCAAAAGTTGTAAAATTTTGCATAAACATAACCACATCTTTTAAGTTTCATTTGGCGCAAGTTTCAACCCTTTTGGACAAGTATAAGTCATTCAAACGTTAATAGTTCTGAGACTAGTTCCATCTGATTTTCAAACTTGCAAAGGTTGAGAACTTGGACGTATTTGACATACTTCCCAAAAGAATTTTTCAAAACTGTTTCAACTCAATTAAACAAATATAGTAAGGGATTTTTCATTAAAGTTTTAGACCATTTGGAACTACGGATTAATCGGAATAAATTTTGCAAATCAGATTACTTTTTCTGGCATATTTGCGCAATCTGACCATAAACGACTTTTCAAAGGGTTACAGATTGAATTTTGATTTGAAATTTTTAGAAGATACTCAGAACATCTGAGACTACAATCTCTCCAAATTTTAGAATTTTTGAAGGCCTCTAACTTAGTTTTTCAAACGTTGCAAAACATGGCCTGAAAACAGAAACTGTTTTCAGAATTTGGGTTTTTGGATCAAAACATTTTAAAAACCAAATTTTCCGCACCCACTATTCAACCCCCCTCTTCTAGTGGTGCCTTGAAGGTCTTACAATGGTATCAGAGCGCAGGCACACTCACGACAAGGAGATCCAACGATCTTAGTGAGATGGCAACAACTAGCCACAAAACCTAGCAAGAAGGAATATCAACCGTAAGGCCTCCTCTTTTCGATGGTGAGTCTTTTATTCAATGGAAACTTGGAATGAAACTTTTCTTTATGGCCATTGATATAGACCTATGGTCCATTCTAGAAGATGGTCCTTTTGTCCCTTCTAAGTTGTCCATTGTTGATGGTGTCACACTAGAGGTTATAAAAACGAAACAAGAATATACTAGTGATGACAAATAGAGACTAAGTATAAGTGCTAGAGGCATGCAATTACTGTTAAATGGGCTAAGCAAAAGTGAATCTACTTACGTATCTAATTGCTCTAGTGCCCAAGAGATGTGGAGAATTCTTGAGATGAAACATAAAGGGACTAGCCAAGTAAAGGAGTCTAAGATTAACATGCTTATGTCCACACTTGAGTCTTTTAAATTATTGCCAAATGAACCTATTGTTGATATGGATCTAAGATTGACTAACATTTACAATTCTCTTGAGTCTCTTGGAAAGGTATTGCTAAGAAGTCTCCAATCCGAACGGGATTCAAAAGTCACTGCAATCGAAGAAAGTAAGGATACTAAATCGATAAAAATGGAGGAATTGATCGGATCATTAAAGGTATATGAAAACAAACTGGCTTTAAGAAATTCTGAATCTATTTCTAAAAATGATAAGGCTATAGCGTATAAATTAAATGAATACGTCTCTACCTCTTATGATTGCATAGATGACAGTGACATAGATTCCGATGATGAAGATTTAATCACAATGGCTAAAAGATTAAGAAAGATCTTGAGAAAATGGATTAAAAACAAACATAAGCCTACTTCATCTAAGGATCATTGAAATAAAAATAATGAAGACGTAAAGTGCTAGGAATGCGGGAAACTTGGATACATATCATATGACTGCCCGAACAAGGACAAACAATCGAACAAATACCTTGACAAGGATCGGATCAAAATTAGACTCGTCTCAGAACCTAAACAAAGAAGAAGAGCCTTCAAAGCCTCCATATGGAGTGATTCATCCAACTCTGAGACTGACAATACGGAAGAACAAAAGGCACAAGTATGCATTATATCTAAGGCGTCAAATGATGTATCTTCTGACTCTGATTCTGATTCTGAATCTTCTAATGATGAGTTATTTAGTCAATATTTAGAGTTGCATAAGTTCTCAAAGACTCTTGCAAAAGAAAAGAAATGATTAATTGAAGATAAGAAATTGTTAGAATCTTCTAACACGAACCTTGTTTCTCAATTAAACGATTCAAAAGAAGAATCGTCTTGCATAATCAATGCATTAAAATCAGAGGTCACATCATTAACGAAACAAAACAATGAAATGGAATCCAAGATTTCAAATTTGAAATCAAGGAATATAGATCTAGAAAAAATGGTGAAACAATTTGGCACAGGTAAAAACATGCTAGATCGCATCATTTCTTCATAAAAGCATGATACCGACAGAACTGGATTATGATACGTTGAGAAAAATGAAAAGCATGGATCTAAGAAATATGTGGCATCTAAGAAGACACCTAGATCCCCCCTATGTCATTTCAACGTGCTTCATCTTCATATCATATGAGTATATAATTTTGCGCCGTACAAATATGAAAAGAAGCCATTGATGCATATGAGAAATCCCTATCACAAAAATGCATCTAGATCACGTCCCGTGCATGCAAACCGAAATGCTTATCAAAAAAAGATCATATCATATGCATAATGGCATTCTCGGCCAAAGGCCAAAAGGATTTGCACCAAACATCTATTATATTGCATCTTCATCTCCTTTCTCACCTTTTGGAAGACCTAGAAAGTGTAGGATCTGCAAGACACCACTAGAAGGGGGGGTTGAATAGTGGATGTGGAAAATGTGGTTTTTAAAATTGTTTTAAACTAAAAACCCAACTTCTGAAAACAGTTTCTGTTTTCAGGACCAGTTTTCAAAGCATTTGGAGTTACGGAAAAATAGGAATTAATTTTTCAAATCAGACTATTTTAAAAACCACATTTTCAGAATTAATTCCAATTAAACCGTGACTCCAAATGCTCTGAAAATTTAATGACACACTTCTTATTATGTTTATTTAATTGGGTCGAAACAGTTTTGAAAAATTCTTTTGGGAAGTTAGTCAAATACGATCAAAGTCTCAACCTTTGCAAGCCTGAAAACAGTTTATGTTTCCAGATTGCGCAAGTCTGATTTGCAAAATTAATTCCAATTAAACCGTGACTCCAAATGCTCTGAAAATTTAATGACACACTCCTTATTATGTTTATTTAATTAGATTGAAACAGTTTTGAAAAATTCTTTTGGGAAGTTAGTCAAATACGATCAAAGTCTCAACCTTTGCAAGCCTGAAAATCAGACTGCACTAGTCTCAGAACGTTGAGCATTTGGATGACTTATACTTGTCCAAAAGAGTTGAAACTTGCGCAAAAAGAACCTTAAAACGTGTGGCTATGATTCTGGAAAGTTTCGTAATTTTTAAAATTCGTTTACTATTTTTACCAACGTGATTAAAAACGATAAACAGTGCTGAAACTGAAAGTAAGTGCTGAAAGTAAATAACACCCGGAATTTTATACTGGTTCGCTTATAAACAACCTACTCCAGTCTTCGAGGACACCTTCCTCGGTTAGCACTAATCACACAACACAAAGAACACCTTACCACAGGATTGATGAAGTTACACACCAACTCCAACCCTTTACAAACCTTGTATGAGAATACAATGATCACGAACACCACCACCTTGCAAGTGCAAGATTGATCACACCTTGATCAATCTTTTACAACAATAAAGAGAATAGGGTGGTATGTAAGAAGCCTATTCAAGTTTGAAATATCGAATTTCAGTTCAGTGTTCTCGGATGTCAATGATGAAATTTCAGACTTTAATGAATGTATAATGCAGGACGACTCTTCTTTTGAATAGTTTAATTGAGATACAAGATTTTTGTTAGAAGATTCTAACAATTTCTTGTTTTCAATTAATCGCTTCTTTTCTTTTGTAAGAGTCTTTGAGAACTTATGCAACTCTAAATATTGACTAAATAAATCATCATAAGAACATTCAGAATCGGAATCAGAGTCGGAAGATCCTCATTTGATGCCTTAGATGTAAATCATACTTGTGCCTTTTGTTCTTCCGTATCATCAGTCTCAGAGTCGGATGTGTCACTCCAAGTGGAGGTTTTGAAGGCTCTTCTCCTTTGTTTAGGTTCTGAGACGAGTCTAGTTTTTGTCCGATCCTTGTCAAGGTATTTATTCGTTTGTTTGTCTTTGTTTGGACAATCATATGACAAGTGTCCAGGTAGTCCACATTCATAACACTTTATTTCCTTATTTTTATTTTCATGATCCTTGGATGAGGTATACTTATGTTTAATCGATTTTCTTAAGATTTTTCTTAATCTTTTAGCCATCGTGATTAAATCCTCATCATCGGAATCTATGTCACTATCATCTACGATGTATTCATTTGATTTAAATGCTATATCCTTATCATTTTCGGATTTAGACTCAGAATGTCTTAAAGCGAGTTTGTTTTCATATACCTTTAGTGATCCAATTAGTTCTTCCATCTTAATCGATTTAGTTTCTTTGCTTTCTTCTATGACCGTTACTTTAGGGTCCCACTCGGATGGAAGGCTTCGCAAGACCTTTTGTACCTTTTCCTGCATAGTAAAGGCTTTGCCAAGAGACTCAAGAGAATTATAAATGTTAGTCAAGCGAAGATCCATATCAACGATAGATTCATTTGTCAATAATTTAAATGACTCGAGTGTGGACATAAGCATGTTGATCTGGACTCTTTTACTTGACTAGTGCCTTCGTGTTTCATTTCAAGAATACTCCACATTTCTTGAGCACTAGAACAATTTGGAACATAGCTAGATTCACTTTTACTTAGTCCATTCAGAAGTAATTGCATAGCCCTAGCGTTCATGCTCAGTCTCTTTTTATCATCACTAGTATACTTTTGTCTAGGCTTAACGACCTCTAGTGTGACTCCATATACTGTGGATAATTTTGATGGAACAAATGGACCATCTTCTATAATTGACCAAAGATCAATATCAATTGCCATAAGGAAAGGTTTCATTCTTAACTTCCATTGGATAAAGGACTCACCATAAAAAAGAGGAGGCCTTATGGTTGACATTCCTTCTTGCACGGTGTTGTAGCTAGTGGTTTCCATCTCACTTAGATCGTTGGATCCTTTTGTTGTGAATGTTCCTGCGCTCTGATACCACTTGTAGGATCTGCAAGGCACCACTACAAAGGGGTTGAAAAGTGGGTGCGGAAAATGTGGTTTTTAAAATTGTTTTAAACCAGAAATCCAACTTCTAAAAACAGTTTCTGTTTTCAGGACCAGTTTTAAAACGTTTTGAAAACTAGGTTGCAGGTCTTCAAAAATTCTAAAATTTTGAGAGAACTTAGTCTCAGATGTTCTGAGTATCTCCTAAAAAGTTCAGTTTAAAATTCAACCTCTAACCCCTTGAAAAATCGTTGGTGGTCAGATTGCGCTAATTTGCTAGAAACGGTAGTCTGATTTGAAAAATTAATTCCTATTTGTCCGTAACTCCAAATGCTCTGAAAATTTTTTGAGCAACCCCTTAGTAGTTTTATTTAATTGGGTTGAAACAGTTTTGAAAAATGCTTTTGGGAAGTTAGTCAAATACGATCAAAGTCTCAACCTTTGCAAGCCTGAAAATCAGACTGCACTAGTCTCAGAACGTTGAGCGTTTGGATGACTTATACTTGTCCAAAAGGGTTGAAACTTGCGCCAAAAGAACCTTAAAACGTGTGGCTATGATTCTGGAAAGTTTCGTAATTTTTAAAATTCGTTTACTATTTTTACCAACGTGATTAAAAACGATAAACAGTGCTGAAACTGAAAGTAAGTGCTGAAAGTAAATAACAACAGGAATTTTATACTGGTTCGGTTATAAACAACCTACTCCAGTCTTCGAGGACACCTTCCTCGGTTAGCACTAATCACACAACACAAAGAACACCTGACCACAGGGTTGATGGAGTTACACACCAACTCCAACCCTTTACAAACCTTGTATGAGAATACAAAGATCACGAACACCACCACCTTGCAAGTGCAAGATTGATCACACCCTGATCAATCTTTTACAACAATAAAGAGAATAGGGTGGTATGTAAGAAGCCTATTCAAAATATATGAATATGAATACAATATGCTTTAAGAGAGAAGAAAGAAAGAAAGGTAGAAGGAAGAAGGTATAAAACGTTTTTGATCTTGAATTTGCAACTCTTGTTCTTGTCTTTTGTTTTCTCTCTTCTTTCCTTTTTATCCAAGATTGGCAGCCCATTATGATGTCTTTTTCCTCTTGAAAATTATCTTCTAGGTCCTTGGAAGAGTGTATTGCATCATTGTGACATTGTATTGCTTACTTGGCACCTCCTCATTGGATGATCATTAAGCTCTTGCTTACTTGGCACTCATTGATTGGATGGATGTTGTCATCACTTGATGACTAGATAAATCTGAAATTAAACCTCAAAAAGCATGTTCCAATTAGCCATAAACTTATTACCATAAGTCACATAATCGTCCCACATAATTAGCAAGACAAATAACTCCAATATACCATGCAAAAATCGGCCATTACTCCTCTTGCACATGCTGAAATTTCAGCATGTGTAACATTTGCATTTCATTCAAAACATTGCCAATTTTACTTTGATTTAATCCAAGAAATCAATCACCATTTAGTATAAGACATTATTATCAATTTTGGAATAAAATTTGATCACCAATGGTGACTAGATTTTGGCCAACATACATTACACACATGCTGAAATTTTCAGCATGTGTGATATTCAAATATATCACCAAATTGATTCCATAATATGTTAAAAATATTGCCATAACATCTTTCAATTAATCCACATGATTCAAGATAGTAAAATATGGCTCATTTACTTGAGAAATTCGGCCAGTTATATGCACACATGCTGAAAATTTCAGCATGTGTTACAAATGTGACATAAGTTTGAAATGTTACCTTGTGTAGCTCCTTTCTTTATGTCACCAATATTGCATGCTTCATTCTTGGCCAATCAAAATTCCAACAAAGCTCCACATATGCTCCACCATGGATGTAGTATGCGTGTGTCATGTTTGTGCATGTGTTGAATTTTATTTTTGCAAACTTTGTAAAATAGTGCATATTTAATTATACACACATGGTATATTCCAATCAGCCCTTAATTGATTTTTCTAGAACACTTTAGAATGTATGAAGTATGTAAAAAGTGTCTAGATACATGTTATATGCCATGCTAAAAATGTTCCATGTCACGTGTACGTAGAAAACCGAATTTTCGACGTTTATCGATTACCTGATTTTTCTTTAATTAAATTACAATTTTTTGCACATGTTATATATATTATGTTACACATAATATATATAAATTAAACTTTAATATTCAGCTCACAAGGCTGACTAAAGTGGCGCCTAAGCATGTGACAAAATTGAAATTAGAATCTCCACAATTTGGCCTTAATTGAGGGTGATTTGTGTGTGCCAACATGGAATGATTTTATGGCTGCACATACCATGTAAGCCACGAAATTTGTGGCCATTTTTGAAGTGTAGGGGCTGGCCATCGATATATGGCAAGTACGTGACACGTTGGCAAAGTTTCGGTATTCGCCCGATACGACAATTTTCGGTATAGAACCTTTTAACGTGTCGTAATAAATTTGTCATCACCATGACTTCTATCATATGATATAAGACCTGAATATACTCATAGATATGAGTTAAGTATAGTGGTGTGACGTTAATGTACGTACGTAAAATATATAACGTGTCGATAATACATTGGAATACATGTGTATGTGCCTTTTTCAACAAATCTTAATATATATATATATATATTTGTTGAAAATGGCGTGAAAGGGGGCGGAGAAACTTTCCTTTCTTCAACTTGTTGTCTTTGTGCCTTTTCCAAATATAGCTTCCTTTAATGAACTACTTAGTTTAATTAATTAAGTACTTCGCTTAATGAACTAGTTTAGTTCATTAATGATAGCACCTGAAAATAGTTCAAACACAACAAATGTTTGCCATTTGATGTAAGCTTTAAAGCTTCATGGCTCGTTAGGACGACAACATTATATATGAACTATATAAGGCAAGTTTTATGCAACAACGTGATGAAATATGTCATGAATTTCTTTAATACACGTTATTTAAATCATGCATTTTGAAATCACTCAAACCCCTTTTTCTCAACAATCTCCCCTTTTTGATGATTTACAAAATAATCTACATTCATGATTTAAATCTTGTCGCTCCCCCTCCAATCGTGCACAAATTCAAATTTTGAATTTCAAATTTAAAATTCGCTCCCCTTGATTTGTGCAATTTATCTTTCTCTCTCTCCCCCTTAAATCATGCATTATCTCCACCTTTATTTTGGAAAGACAATCAAAAGCACATGTAAAGATGAATATAGCGAAAAAAATCATGCATTTCAAATATCATCAAAAGTGCGTTCTTAAGGGTTATTTATTTAACCCTTTGAGAATGTCCCTTTTGGTACCCAAATTTGGGTGATCTTTCTGGGTCTTCCAAAAGGTGAGAAAGGTGATGAAAACGAAATATAATATACGTTAGGGGCAAATGCGTTTGGCCTTTGGCCGAGAATCCCATCATGTATATAGTATGGTTTTCGTTTTTGGTTTGCATGCACGGAGAGTGATCTTGATGCATTTTTATAATATGAATGTCGCAAATGCATCAGTGGCTTTCTATATGGCACATAATTTCTCTTTGTATGATAAGAAGCACGATGAGATGAGATGAGTGGTGTACTAGTCTTCTTCTCATATTTATACGGCACATAATTATACTTCGTATGATATGAAGAAGAGATATGACGAGATGAGGGGAGAGGGGGTCTTTGCGTTACTTTAGGCGCTACGCATGCCTTTGATGTGTCTACTTTCTTAGACAAATCAAACTTGGATGGTTTAGATGATGCTTTGTTTGTCTCACTGTATCCTAATCCAGTTTTATCACTGTCATGTTTTTGTGATAAAATAATGCGATCTAGCATGTTTGTTCCCGTGTCAAATTGTTTCACAATTTTCTCTACATCCGTATTCCTTGATTTCAAGTTAGAAATCTCGAATTTCAGTTCAGTGTTATCGGATGTCAATGATGAAATTTCAGACTTTAATGAATTTATAATGCAGGTCGACTCTTCTTTTGAATCGTTTAATTGAGACACAAGATTTTTGTTAGAAGATTCTAACAATTTCTTGTCTTCAATTAATCGCTTCTTTTCTTTTGTAAGAGTCTTTGAGAACTTATGCAACTCTAAATATTGACTAAATAAATCATCATAAGAACATTCAGAATCGGAATCAGAGTCGGAAGATACCTCATTTGATGCCTTAGATGTAAATCATACTTGTGCCTTTTGTTCTTCCGTATCATCAGTCTCAGAGTCGGATGTGCCACTCCAAGTGAAGGCTTTGAAGGCTCTTCTCCTTTGTTTAGGTTCTGAGACGAGTCTAGTTTTTGTCCGATCCTTGTCAAGGTATTTATTCGTTTGTTTGTCTTTGTTTGGACAATCATATGACAAGTGTCCAGGTAGTCCACATTCATAACACTTTATTTCCTTATTTTTATTTTTATGATCCTTGGATGAGGTATACTTATGTTTAATCGATTTTCTTATGATTTTTCTTAATCTTTTAGCCATCGTGATTAAATCCTCATCATCGGAATCTATGTCACTATCATCTACGATATATTCATTTGATTTAAATGCTACAGCCTTATCATTTTCGGAAATAGACTCAGAATGTCTTAAAGCGAGTTTGTTTCCATATACCTTTAGTGATTCAATTAGTTCTTCCATCTTAATCGATTTAGTTTCTTTGCTTTCTTCTATGGCCGTTACTTTAAGGTCCCACTCGGATGGAAGGCTTCGCAAGACCTTTTGTACCTTTTCCTGCATAGTAAAGGCTTTGCCAAGAGACTCAAGAGAATTGTAAATGTTAGTCAAGCGAAGATCCATATCTTCATTTGGCAATAATTTAAATGACTCGAGTGTGGACATAAGCATGTTGATCATGGACTCTTTTACTTGACTAGTGCCTTCGTATTTCATTTCTAGAATACTACACATTTCTTGAGCACTAAAACAATTTGAAACATAGCTAGATTCACTTTTACTTAGTCCATTTAGAAGTAATTGCATAGCCCCAACGTTCATGCTCAGTCTCTTTTTATCATCACTAGTATACTCTTGTCTAGGCTTAACAACCTCTAGTGTGACTCCATCTACAGTGGATAATTTTGATGGAACAAATGGACCATCTTCTATATTTGACCAAAGATCAATATCAATTGCCATAAGGAAAAGTTTCATTCTTAACTTCCATTGAATAAAGGACTCACCATCGAAAATAGGAGGCCTTATGGTTGACATTCCTTCTTGCACAGTGTTGTAGCTAGTGGTTGCCATCTTACTTAGATCGTTGGATCTTTTTGTTGTGAGAGTTCCTGCGCTCTGATACCACTTGTAGGATCTGCAAGGCACAACTAGAAGGGGGGTTGAATAGTGGGTGCGGAAAATGTGGTTTTTAAAATTGTTTTAAACCAAAAACCCAACTTCTGAAAACAGTTTCTGTTTTCAGGACCAGTTTTAAAACGTTTTTAAAACTAGGTTGCAGGTCTTTAAAAATTCTAAAATATGTAGAGAACTTAGCCTCAGATGTTCTGAGTATCTCCTAAAAATTTCAGTTTAAAATTCAACCTCTAACCCCTTCAAATATTGTCGGTGGTCAGATTGCGCAAATCTGCCAGAAACGGTAGTCTGATTTGAAAAATTAATTCCTATTTGTCCGTAAATCCAAATGCTCTGAAAATTTAAAGAGCAACCCCTTACTAGTTTTATTTAATTGAGTTGAAACAGTTTTGAAAAATTATTTTGGGAAGTTAGTCAAATACGATCAAAGTCTCAACCTTTGCAAGCCTGAAAATCAGACTGCACTAGTCTCAGAACTTTGAGCATTTGGATGACTTATACTTGTCCAAAAGGGTTGAAACTTGCGCCAAAAGAACCTTAAAACGTGGCTATGATTCTGGAATGTTTTGTGATTTTTTAAATTCGTTTACTATTTTTACCAACGTGATTAAAACGATAAACAGTGCTGAAACTGAAAGTAAGTGCTGAAAGTAAATAACACCAGGAATTTTATACTGGTTCAGTTATAAACAACCTACTCCAGTCTTCGAGGACACCTTCCTTGGTTAGCACTAATCACACAACACAAAGAACACCTGACCACAGGGTTGAGGGAGTTACACACCAACTCCAACCCTTTACAAACCTTGTATGAGAATACAATGATCACGAACACCACCACCTTGCAAGTGCAAGATTGACCACACCCTGATCAATCTTTTACAACAATAAAGAGAATAGGGTGGTATGTAAGAATCCTATTCAAAATATATGAATATGAATTCAATATGCTTTAAGAGAGAAGAAAGAAAGAAAGGTAGAAGGAAGAAGGTATAAATCGTTTTTGATCTTGAATTTGCAACTCTTGTTCTTGTCTTTCGTTTTCTCTCTTCTTTCCTTTTTATCCAAGATTGGCCGCCCACTATGATGCCTTTTTCCTCTTGAAAATTATCTTCTAGGTCCTTGGAAGAGTGTATTGCATCATTGTGACATTGTATTGCTTACTTGGCACCTCCTCATTGGATGATCATTAAGCTCTTGCTTACTTGGCACTCATTGATTGAATGGATGTTGTCATCACTTGATGACTAGATAAATCTGAAATTAAACCTCAAAAAGCATGTGCAAATTAGCCATAAACTTATTACCATTAGTCACATAATCGTCCCACATAATTAGCAAGACAAATAACTCCAATATACCATGCAAAAATCGGCCATTACTCCTCTTGCACATGCTGAAATTTCAGCATGTGTAACATTTTCATTTCATTCAAAATATTGCCAAGTTTACTTTGATTTAATCCAAGAAATCAATCACCATTTAGTATAAGACATTCTTATCAATTTTGGAATAAAGTTTGATCACCAATAGTGACTAGATTTCGGCCAACATACATTATACACATGCTGAAATTTTCAGCATGTGTGATATTCAAATATATCACCAAATTGATTCCATAATATGTTAAAAATATTGCCATAACATCTTTCAATTAATCCACATGATTCAAGATAGTAAAATATGGCTCATTTACTTGAGAAATTCGGCCAGCTATATGCACACATGCTGAAATTTTCAGCATGTGTTACAAATGTGACATAAGTTTGAAATGTTACCTTGTGTAGCTCCTTTCTTTATGTCACCAATATTGCATGCTTCATTCTTGGCCAATCAAAATTCCAACAAAGCTCCACATATGCTCCACCATGGCTGTAGTATGCGTGTGACATGCTTGTGCATGTGCTGAATTTTATTTTTGCGAACTTTGTAAAATAGTGCACATTTAATTATACACACATGGTATATTCCAATCATCCCTTAATTGATTTTTCTAGAACACTTTAGAATGTTTGAAGTATGTAAAAAGTGTCTAGATACATGTTATATGCCATGCCAAAAATGTTCCATGTCTCGTGTACGTAGAAAACCGAATTTTCGACGTTTATCGATTACCTGATTTTTCTTCAATTAAATTCTAATTTTTTGCACATGTTATATATATTATGTTACACATAATATACATAAATTAGACTTTAATATTCAGCTCACAAGGCTGATTAAAGCGGCGCCTAAGCATGTGACAAAATTGAAATTGGAATCTCCACAATTTGGCCTTAATTGAGGGTGATTTGTGTGTGCCAACATGGAATGATTTTATGGCTGCACCATACCATGTAAGCCACGAAATTTGTGGCCATTTTTGAAGTGTAGGGGCTGGCCATCTATATATGGCAAGTACGTGACACGTTGGCGAAGTTTTGGTATTTGTCCGATACGTCAATTTTTGGTTTAGAACCTTTTAACTTGTCGTAATAAATTTGTCATCATCATGACTTATATCATATGATATAAGACCTGAATATACTCATAAATATGAGTTAAGTATAGTGGTGTGACGTTAACGTACGTACGTAAAATATATAACGTGTCGGTAGTACGTTTGAATATATGTGTATGTGCCTTTTTCAAAAAATCTGAATATATATATATTTGTTGAAAATGGCGTGAAAGGGGGGTGGAGAAACTTTCCTTTCTTCAGCTTGTTGTCTTTGTGACTTTTCCAAATATAGCTTCCTTTAATGAACTACTTAGTTTAATTAACTAAGTACTTCACTTAATGAACTAGTTTAGTTCATTAATGATGGCACCTGAAAATAGTTCAAACACAACAAATGTTTACCATTTGATGTAAGCTTTAAAGCTTCATGGCTCGTTAGTACGACAACATTATATATGAACTATATAAGGCAAGTTTTATGCAACAACGTGATGAAATATGTCATGCATTTCTTTAATACACGTTATTTAAATCATGCATTTTGAAATCACTCAAACCCCTTTTTCTCAACAATCTCCCCCTTTTGATGATTTACAAAATAATCTACATTCATGATTTAAATCTTGTCGTTCCCCTCCAATCGTGCACAAATTCAAATTTTGAATTTCAAATTTAAAATTCGCTCCCCCTTGATTTGTGCAATTTATCTTTCTCTCCCTCTCCTTTAAATCATGCATTCAGATTTTTGAAAAAAGCACAAACACATATATTCCAACGTACTACCGACATGTTATATATTTTACGTACGTACGTTAATGTCATACCACTATACTTAACTCATATTTATGAGTATATTCAGGTCTTATATCATATGACATAAGTCATGGTGAGGACAAATTTATTACGACACGTTAAAAGGTTCTAAACCGAAAATTGTCGTATCGGGCGAATACCGAAACTTTGCCAACGTGTCACGTACTTGCCATATATAGATGGCCAGCCCCTACACTTCAAAAATGGCCACAAATTTCGTGGCTTACATGGTATGTGCAGCCATAAAATCATTCCATGTTGGCACACACAAATCACCCTCAATTAAGGCCAAATTGTGGAGATTCCAATTTCAATTTTGTCACATGCTTAGGCGCCGCTTTAATCAGCCTTGTGAGCTGAATATTAAAGTTTAATTTATTTATATTATGTGTAACATAATATATATAACATGTGAAAAAAATTGGAATTTAATTAAAGAAAAATCAGGTAATCGATAAACGTCGAAAATTCAGTTTTCTACGTACACAAGACACGGAACATTTTTGCCATGGCATATAACATGTATCTAGACACTTTTTACATACTTCATATATTCTAAAGTGTTCTAGAAAAATCAATTTAGGGCTGATTAGAATATACCATGTGTGTATAATTAAATGTGCACTATTTTACAAAGTTTGCAAAAATAAAATTCAACACATACACAAGCATGTCACACGCATACTACAGCCATGGTGGAGAATATGTGGAGCTTTGTTGGCATTTTGATTGGCCAAGAATGAAGCATGCAATATTGGTGACATAAAGAAAGGAGCTACACAAGGTAACATTTCAAACTTATGTCACATTTGTAACACATGCTGAAAATTTCAGCACGTGTGCATATAACTGGCCAAATTTCTCAAGTAAATGAGCCATATTTTACTATCTTGAATCATGTGGATTAATTGAAAGATGTTATGGCAATATTTTTAACATATTATGGAATTAATTTGGTGATATCTTTGAATATCACACATGCTGAAAATTTCAGCATGTGTGTAATGTATGTTGGCCGAAATCTAGTCACTATTGGTGATCAAATTTTATTCCAAATTGATAAGAATTTCTTATACTAAATGGTGATTGATTTGTTGGATTAAATCAAAGTAAACTTGGCAATATTTTGAATGAAATGCAAAAGTTACACATGCTGAAATTTCTGCATGTGCAAGAGGAGTAATGGCCGATTTTTGCATGGTATATTGGAGTTATTTATTTTGTTAATTATGTGGGATGATTATGTGACTTATGGTAATAAGTTTATGGCTAATTGACACATGCTTTTTAAGATTTAATTTCAGATTTATCTAGTCATCAAGTGATGACAACATCCATCCAATCAATGAGTGCCAAGTAAGAAAGAGCTTAATGATCATCCAATGAGGAGGTGCCAAGTAAGCAAGACAATGTCACAATGATGCAATACACTCTTTCAAGGATCTAGAAGATAATTTTCAAGAGGAAAAAGGCATCATAGTGGGCGGCCAATCTTGGATAAAAAGGAAAGAAGAGAGAAAACAAAAGACAAGAACAAGAGTTGCAAATTCAACATCAAAAACATTTTATACCTTCTTCCTTCTACCTTTCTTTCTTTCTTCTCTCTTAAAGCCTATTATATTCATATTCATATATCTTGAATAGGCTTCTTACATACCACCCTATTCTCTTTATTGTTGTAAAAGATTGATCAAGGTGTGATCAATCTTGCACTTGCAAGGTGGTGGTGTTCGTGATCATTGTATTCTCATACAAGGTTTGTAAAGGGTTAGAGTTGGTGTGTAACTTCATCAACCCTGTGGTAAGGTGTTCTTTGTGTTGTGTGATTAGTGCTAACCGAGGAAGGTGTCCTCGAAGACTAGAGTAGGTTGTTTATAACCGAACCAGTATAAAATTCCTGGTGTTATTTACTTTCAGCACTTACTTTCAGTTTCAGTACTGTTTATCGTTTTTAATCACGTTGGTAAAAATAGTAAACGAATTTCAAAAATTACGAAACTTTCCAGAATCATAGCCACACGTTTTAAGGTTCTTTTGGCGAAAGTTTCAACCTTTTTGGACAAGTATAAGTCATCCAAACGTTCAAAGTTCTGAGCCTAGTGCAGTCTGATTTTCAGGCTTGCAAAGGTAGAGACTTTGATCGTATTTGACTAACATCCCAAAAGAATTTTTCAAAAATGTTTCAACACAATTAAATACAACTAATAAGGGATTAATCTTTAAATTTTCAGAGCATCTGGAGTTACGGAAAAATAGGAATTAATTTTTCAAATCAGACTACCGTTTCTGGCAGATTTGCGCAATCTGACCACCAACGATTTTTCAAGGGGTTAGAGGTTGAATTTTAATCTGAAAATTTTAGGAGATACTCCGAACATCTGAGGCTAATTCTCTCAAAATTTAAGAATTTTTGAAGACCTGCAACCTAGTTTTCAAAACGTTTTAAAACTGGTCCTGAAAAGAGAAACTGTTTTCAGAAGTTGCGTTTTTGGTTTAAAACAATTTTAAAAACCACATTTTCCGCACCCATTATTCAACCCCCCTTCTAGTGGTGTCTTGCAGATCCTACACTTTCTAGGTCTTCCAAAAGGTGAGAAAGGAGATGAAGATGCAATATAATAGATGTTTGGTGCAAATCCGTTTAACCTTTGGCCGAGAATGCCATCATGCATATGGTATGATCTTTATTGGGTCTTCATCAATTTGGTCGAGTTTCTTTCTACTTGATGATTTTTTTGGTCAGCCTCTGCTCTAGGTTCAGAAAGTTTGCTTCTTTCGCCATCCTTTTTTGTCCCAAATGACCAACAGTTAGACAGTAGTTTAAAATTTTTAAAACCCAATAGGAGGAGATACTTTTCTTGCAGGATTCTTTTCATGTTATTCATCACTTCACCAAACCTTTTATTTCCTTCTTTTGGTTTTTGTTTGTTGGTTGAATTTTTTATGTTACTAACCTTCAGTATCTGAATTTTCATTCCTTTAATGCCTCTGATTTTTTTTCCTCGGGTTTTGAGGTCTACCAATCTCTTGAGGGGTAGATTTTAGTGTTAACCCACTATATGGATAAACCATTTCAAATTTGCTTAATGTTGAGCTAGGTGGTACTTGCAAATCAAGTGCTCTTGCGTTATCCTCATTCAGCATACCTCCTCTCCAGCCAGAAAAGATTCCAAAGTGCTATGGAAGATGAGAAAATCAACTTCTGCTCTTTCTAAGTGTCCAGTTCATAAACCCATTCCACTAGACCACCTTGGTTTACTTGTTCTTCTTGTCTGTCTTGATACCATGACTCCTATGTGCTCCTTATAGAAAATTGGGTGGACGTAATAGTCACCAAATCAGCGCATCATCGTATTGCAGTGTGTTCAGAAGGTGATGAGGGGGTGCTATCCATCAGATTTTGAACAATTTCGTCACTTTCGCCCTGGGCTATTTTCATTTTTTCAGATGCGCTTAACGGGAAAATGAAGGTGGGAAGTTTTTGATTTTGCTTTTCCTTTAATATTGAAGGTAAAATAGTCAACCTTGGTTAAAGTCGGGTTAAAAGTAAGGTTAAGTCCGGTCAACGGTCGATTTCAGCGATCAACGGTCGACCAGCAGGTTATCTGGATGCCAGGTGTCTATTTCCCCTATAAGTCTGGATGGTAAGTGAGTTTCATGAAAGATTGGATGCTACTTAAAACTTGGTGGAAAAGAATGGATACCAGGTGCAATTAACCCTTAAATTTAATTGCTCCCCCTCCAATCGTGGACAAATTCAAATTTTGAATTTCAAATTTCGAACTTTGAATTTTCTCTCCCTTGATTTTTGCAATCAATCACTTTCGTCTCTCGTCTCTCCCCCTTAAATCTGTAGAAGTAAGAGAGTTTGAGTGATTTCAAAATAAGAAATTTGAATGCATATATATATATATATATACACATGTATATATAAACGTGTATAAGTGTGTACATGTATGCATGATAACTTGCCATTACTTGCCTTATTTAGCTTCTATATTATGTTGCCGTACTAACGAACCATGAAGCATTAAAGCTTATATCATATGGCGAACATTTGTTGAGTTTATACTATTTTCAGGTGCCACCATTAATGAACTAAAGTAGTTCATTAAGTGAAGTGCTTAGTTTAATAAACTAAGTAGTTCATTAAAGGAAGATTCATTTGGAAAAGGCACAAAGGCAACAAGGCCAAGGAAGGAAAGTTCTCTTCTCCTCCCCATCTTATTAAACACGCCACATTTATATATATACACTACATATTTTCAGATTTTTTAAATAAAGGCACATACACATGTATTGCAACGTACTATCGACACGTTATGTATTTTACGTACGTACGTTAACGTCACACCACTATACTTAACTCATATTTATGAGTATATTCAGGTCTTATATCATATGATATAAGATATGGTGATGACAAATTAAATACGACACGATAAAAGGTTCTAAACCGAAATTTGTCGTATCGGGCGAATACCAAAACTTCGCCAACGTGTCACGTACTTGCCATAAATAAATGGCCAGCCCATATACATCAAAAATTGATGATAATTTCGTGATATACATGATTTATTCAGCCAAAAATACTTTCCATGTTGGCACACACAAATTACTCCACATTTAGGCCAAAATGTGAAGATTCCAATTTTAATTTTGTCACATGTTAATGGTACCACTTTAAACCAGCCAAGTGCTGAGATTTAAAGTATATATTATATATATTATGTATAACATAATATATATAACATGTGCAAAAGTTGGAATTTAAATTAGAGAAAAATCGGGTAATCGATAAATATCGAAAATTCGGTTTTCTACGCACATAACATGGAACGTTTTTCTTGAACATCATGTGACACGTATCTAGACACTTTTTTACATATGATATACATCTTAAAGTGTTCTAGAAAATTAAATTAAGGGCTGATTGGAATATTACATGTATGTATTATTAAATGTGCACTGTTTTACAAAGTTAGCAAAAATAAATTTCAGCACATGTACATACACATTCCAACGTTACATACAGCTGAGATGGAGCACATGTGGAGCCTTGTTGGCATATTGATTGGTCAAAGATCAATTATACAATGTTGATGAATCAAAGAAAGAAGCTACAAAAGGTAAGTATTCAACATATACCTCTCTTATGTCACATGCTGAAAATTTCAGCATACTACACACATGTGGCCGATTTTTTGTCATTAAGGGTGACATATTTTGTCATCTTTTAATAAAGGATTAATTGAAGATGTTATGGAAATGATTTGAATATTATGTAAGGTAATTAAGTGTGATATTTTACATATCACACATGCTGAAATTTTTCAGCATGTGTGAAGGTTATGGTGGCCGAATTCTTCACCCATTTTGTGTCCAAGTTCATTCATCAATTGATAGCAAGACTTACCATATATGGTTGATTCATTTTTATGATAAAAATTCAAAGAAAAATGGTAAATAATCAGAATTTTATTTCATAATGCACATGCTGAAAAATTCAGCATGGCAAGGTGATAATGGCCGATTTTTTTTGCTTTGAAAAAGGAGAGATTTCTTGTCTTGCAATTTATGATGGAATTTGTGATTTATGGTATGAATTGATGGTTGATTTTTTGGCACATTTTAAGTGATTATTTCAGATTTTCTAAGTCATCAAATGATGACAACATTGAACCAATAAAGAGGTGCCAAGTAAGCAAAGACTAAATGATGGTCCAATAGAATGATGCCAAGTAAGCAAAGCATTGTCACCATGATGTCTTACACTCTCTCAAGTACTTAAAAGGAAATTTTCAAGAGGGGGAGATGGCAAGAGGGGGACGGCTGGACTCTATAAGGGAGGAAGAGGAGAACAAACAAATACAAGACCAAGAATTGCATTCTAAAGTGATAAAATTGCCAAGCTTCTTTTCTCCTACATTTTCTTTCTCTCTTTTCTTGTAAAGCCTATTGTATTCATATTCTTTCAATCTTGAATAGGCTTGAGATAAACCACCATTCATACATCTTTGTAAAAGATTGAACAAGGTGTGATCAATCTTCATTCTAGCGAGGTGGTGGTATTCGTGTGAATTGTACTCGACATACAAGGTTTGTAAAGGGTTGGAGTTAGGTGTAACTCTATCAACCCTGCGGTAAGGTGTACTGCGTGTGTGTGATTAGTGTGAACCAAGGAAGGTGTTCCTTGAAGACTGGAGTAGGTTGTTTATAACCGAACCAGTATAAAATTCTTGGTGCAATTTACTTTCAGCATTTACTTTTCAGTTTCTGCACTGTTTATACATTTTGTTCACGTTTGTAAAAATAGTAAACGAATTTCAAAAATTACAAAAATTTCCAGAAACATACCTACACGTTCTAGGGTTCATTTGGCACAAGTTTCAACCCTTTTGGACAAGTATAAGTCAATCAAACATCAATAGTTCTGAGACTAGTGCAGTCTGATTCTCAGACTTGCAAAGGTTGAGACTTTGATTGTATTTGACCTACTTCCCAAAAGAATTTTCCAAAACTGTTTCAACCCATTAAAATATAGTATATAAAGAGTTAGTGGTCAAATTTTCAGATCATTTGGACGTTCACACAAATAGGAATTAATTTTTCAAAACCATCTACCGTTTCTGGCAGATTTGCACAATCTGAGTTCCAACGGTTTTTGAAGGGGTTAAAGGTTGAATTTTAATTTGAAATTTTTAGGGGACCCTCATAGCATCTGAGGCTAAGTTCTCTCAAAATTTCATAATTTTTGGAGACCTCTAACCTGGTTTTAAAAACGTTTTAAAACAGGTCCTGAAAACAGAATCTGTTTTCAGAACTTGAATTGTTCAAGTTTAAAGAAATTTTAAAAAGCACACTTTCCGCACCATCTATTCAACCCCCCCTTCTAGTGGTGCCTTGCAGATCCTACAAGTGGTATCAGAGAGCAGGAATACTCACTACAAGGTATCCAACGATTCAGTGAGATGGCATCCACAAATCTCAAAACCGAACAAGAAGGTATGTCGAGCCAAAGGGCTCCACTTTTTGACGGTGAGTCCTTTATTCAATGGAAACTTAGGATGAAACTTTTTCTTATGGCTATAGATATAGATCTTTGGTCAATAATTGAAGATGGTCCATATGTCCCATCTAATGTATCCACTGTAGACGGAGTTACTTTAGAAGTTATTAAAACTAGACAAGAATATACGAGTGATGATAAAAAGAAACTTAGTATGAATGCTAGGGCTATGCAATTGCTTTTAAACGGATTAAGTAAAAGTGAGTCTAGTTATGTGTCAAATTGTTCGAGTGCACAAGAAATGTGGAGAATTCTAGAAATGAAACACGAAGGCACGAGTCAAGTAAAAGAGTCAAAAATTAATATGCTCATGTCTACTATTGAGTCTTTTAAATTGTTGCCTAATGAGTCGATTGTAGATATGGATCTTCGTTTAACTAACATCTATAACTCTCTTGAGTCTCTTGGTAAGGCTTTTACTACGCAGGAAAAGGTACAGAAAGTCCTACGAAGCCTTCCTTCGGAATGGGACCCTAAAGTGACTGCTATAGAAGAAAGCAAGGAAACCAAATCAATAAAGATGGAAGAACTAATTGGGTCACTCAAAGTTTATGAAAACAAACTTACTATTCGGAAATCGGAATCATCTAAACAAGGTAAAACAATTGCTTTTAAATCAAATGAATACGTCTCCCCTCCCTCCGATCACGTAGATGATAGTGATTCCGAATCAGATAATGATGATTTAATCCTATTGGCTAAAGGACTAAGAAGATTCATGAGAAAGTCATTTAGAAATAAAAACAAGGGCACTACATCTAAGAGAAATAAAAACAAGTCAAATGATAAGGACATTAAATGTTATGAATGCGGCAAACTCGGACACTTATCATATGACTGCCCAAACAAAGAAAAGCAAACTAATAAGTACCCTGACAAGGAGCAGAACAAAAATAGACTCGTCTCAGATCCTAAACAAAGGAAACGTGCACTAAAGGCCTCCACATGGAGTGACTCATCAGATTCTGAAACTGAGACCGAAGAGGAGACCGCTCAAGTTTGCTTTGCTTCAAAGGCATCTAATGAGGTATCATCTGATTCTGACTCTGACTCTGAACCTTCATATGATGATCTTTTTAGTCAGTATCTTGAATTGCATAAATTTACTAAGACTCTCGCTAAAGAAAAGAAACGTTTAATTGAAGACAAGAAACTGTTAGAATCTTCTAACGAGAATCTTGTCGCTCAATTAAGCGATTCAAAGAAAGAGTCTTCATGTGTCATTACTGCATTGAAAACCGAGATCTCATCATTAACTTCTCAAAATAACGAAATGAAATCCGAGATTTCAAATTTGAAATCAAGCAATACCGATTTAGAGAAAATGATGAAACAATTTGATACAGGGTCAAACATGCTGCATCGCATCATATTATCGCAAAAGCATGACAGTGACAAAACTGGATTGGGATACGTTGATACTAACGAAGTATCAACCAGACCAACCAAGTTTGTTGTGTCTAAGAAAGTAGACACCCCTAAGCCTCAAGTGGCGTCTAAGATGACGCAAAAAGCGCCCCCTTCCACACGCCCCACTCCCTCATATCCTGTGAAATATAACGTTGTACCATATAGATATGAGAAGAAAAAAACAATGCATACACGAAATACATATCATCCACACACTACGCACACACACACACGGACATATCAAAAGCGTCCTTCATTCAATGAGTATAGAGGAGTCCTTGGGCAAAGACCCAAAGTACATACACCACATGTATATTATATCGCACCTTCATCTACATTCTTGCCATTTGATAGACCGAGAAGGATCACCCAAGTATGGGTACCGAAAGGTACCTTTACCAAAAGGTGATTAACTAACTCGAAAGGACCCAAAATTAAAAGGGTACCTAAATCACCTTTTCACATTGCAGGGAGACCACACATCGAAAGACACATCAATAAAGTGGTTCCTTGACAGTGGTTGCTCGAGGCACATGACGGGTGACCCGAGCCTGTTCTCCAAATTAAAGAAGGTCACAAAAGGCGGATCCGTGACCTTTGGAGAAAACAATGAGGGCAAGATCATTGGAAAAGGTACGATTGGCAATCCGAATACACTCCAAATCTCCAACGTATTTTTGGTAAGCAACTTATCTTACAATCTTCTTAGTATTTCTCAATTTGTTGACAATGGTTTCAATGTGTGCTTTACTCATCCTTATTGCAACATAATACATAAAAATGGAGAAACCGTTTTAAAAGGAAAACGAGAAGGCAATATTTTTACGCTATCTATGGATGATGTAGTAGACGCTAAAGTTAAGTGTTTTATGTCAAATGAACCCAATGTGAATTTATGGCATAGACGTTTAGGACATATAGGTATTTCCACACTAGTAAAATTGCAACGAAAGAACCTAGTACGGGGATTGCCTACGCTTGATTTAGACAACTTTCAGTTGTGTGAATCTTGCATAAAAGGCAAACAAACACGTGAGTCACTTAAGCCGAAAAATGAAATAAGCACGACTAGAATACTAGAACTATTACATATCGATTTGTTTGGTCCTAGTCGTACTACAAGCCTTGGTGGGCGTCACTATGCATGCGTAATTATTGATTACTTTTTTCGTTATACTTGGACTTTATTTCTTGCACATAAGGATGATAACGCCGTAGAGATTGCTAAATTAATCAAACAACTTGAAAATCAATATGGTGTAAATGTGAAAAGAATAAGAAGCGATAGAGGCGGTGAGTTTAAAAATAAAGAGATGATTTCGTTTTGTGAAGAAAAAGGAATTAAACATGAGTTTTCGCCACCTAGAACTCCACAATTAAATGGAGTAGTAGAAAGAAAGAATCGCACATTACAAGAAATCGCTAGAACCATGCTTTGCCAAAATAAATTGCCTAGATTTCTGTGGGCTGAAGCCGTAAATTGTGCATGCTATATTGTAAATCGCCTATCTATAAGAAAGAAAATAAACAAGACGCCTTACGAAATTTTGAATGATCGCATGCCTAAGATTGATTATTTTCGTGTGTTTGGATGCAAATGCTTTGTCTTGAATACAAAAGATAATTTAGATAAATTTGAATCCAAATCAATTGAGTGCATTTTTGTTGGGTATTCCATAAATTCAAAAGCATATAGATGTTATGATCCTCTCACTAGACAAATCATAGAATCTATTCATGTTAAATTCAATGAATTTGGAGATATTGATAAAGATAAGGAATATGACGATGATTTTGAATTGAGACCCGTTTTGGATGAAGATAATGATTCTTTTGATATGCATGAGATGAATGAGACACTAGAAATGCATGATCATATAGAGATGCATGATAACTTAGAAAATCATCAACCAAGATGGCATAGAGATCACCCACATGATCTCATCATAGGCGACATCACTCACGGTGTGCGACCACGCAGAAGAATCACTTCGGATGAAATAAATGAATTTCATGCTATGATTTCTGAAATTGAGCCCAAAAATGTGCATGATGCTTTGAGTGATTCATCTTGGATTGATGCTATGCATGACGAACTTAATCAATTCGTTAGAAATGATGTATGGGATTTAGTGCTACGACCACAAGATAAGACAATAATAGGCACAAAGTGGGTATTTAGGAAAAAAATGAATGAAGAAGGAAAGGTCGTTAGAAATAAAGCAAGACTCGTAGCTCAAGGATATAATCAAGAAGAAGGAATAGACTACGATGAAACATTTGCACCCGTAGCACGTTTAGAAGCTATACAACTCTTACTTGCTATTGCTTGCATGAAAGATTTTAAATTGTATCAAATGGACGTCAAAAGTGCTTTTCTAAACGGATTCATACAAGAAGAAGTATACGTGAAGCAACCACCCGGTTTTGAAGATTTGAAACATCCAGATCACGTGTACAAACTAAAGAAGGCACTATATGGCCTAAAGCAAGCGCCAAGAGCATGGTATGATCGTTTTGCTACTTTCCTTTTAGAAAATAATTTTAAACGCGGTACTATAGATAGCACACTATTTTTGAAACAAGAAAAATCAGATTTACTTATTATTCAAATCTACGTAGATGACATTATTTTCGGTTCTACCTCACATAGACTCGTTAAAGATTTTGAAAATTGTATGAAAGCTGAATTTGAAATGTCTATGGTTGGTGAACTTAATTATTTTCTTGGCTTGCAGATTAAGCAAACGAGTAAAGGAATTCATATAAGTCAAGCTAAGTATGTAAATGACATGATCAAGAAGTTCAATTTCGAAAATTTGAAACCATCCCCCACGCTTATGAGTGTCACTACTAAATTAGACAAAGACGAACATGGTAAAGACGTTGATAATGGATTATATCGATCTATGATAGGTTCTTTACTATATTTAACTGCTAGTAGGCCTGGCATCATGTTTAGCGTATGCATGTGTGCTCGTTTTCAAAGTCAACCTAAGGTGTCACACTTAAATACGGTAAAAAGAATATTCCGTTATATTAAGCACACGCCCACCTTAGGTATTTGGTATGATAAGGATTCTACATTTGACTTACATGCTTACACTAATGCAGATTATGGTGGATGCAAGATAGATAGAAAAAGCACGAGCGGAACTTGCCAATTTATAGGAAATTCCCTTATTTCATGGTTTTCCAAAAAGCAAGCAAGTGTTGCTTTGTCCACTACGGAGGCTGAGTACATGGCTCTTAGCCTCTGTTGCACACAGTTGTTGTGGATAAAACAACAACTTTCGGACTTTGGAATTATCGTAAATAAGATTCCTATATATTGTGATAGTATGAGTGCCATCAATTTGTCTAAGAACCCCGTGTTACACTCTAAGGCTAAGCATATAGAAGTTCGCTATCATTTTCTTCGTGATCACGTTAACAATGGTAATATTGTCATAGATCACGTACGCACAGAATCACAAGTAGCGGATATATTTACAAAGGCCTTAAATCAAGCCACATATGAATCTCTCCGTTCTAAATTAGGCATGATCCCCGTTGATGTGATTTAATGTGATATTATTTGATTTACTTTCCTTTTTGACAGGAATCTTTTGATTAACTTTCCAAAATAAAGAGGGAGAGAGAAGCATGATTTAAGGGGGGGAGAGAGACACTGATTAATTACTGATTGATCTTAATTGCATGAATCAAGGGGGAGCCGGATTTGAAATTCGAAATTCAAATTTCAAATCTTTGCATAGTTCAAGGGGGAGAGATAGCACTTAAATCATGTACACATGTTATTTTGAAAATCATCAAAAGGGGGAGATTGTAGAAGTAAGAGGGTTTGAGTGATTTCAAAATAAGAAATTTGAATGCATATATATATATATATATATATATATACATGTATATATAAACGTGTATAAGTGTGTACATGTATGCATGATAACTTGCCATTACTTGCCTTATTTAGCTTATATATTATGTTGCCGTACTAACGAGCCATGAAGCATTAAAGCTTACATCATATGGCGAACATTTGTTGAGTTTATACTATTTTCAGGTGCCACCATTAATGAACTAAAGTAGTTCATTAAGTGAAGTGCTTAGTTTAATAAACTAAGTAGTTCATTAAAGGAAGATTCATTTGGAAAAGGCACAAAGGCAACAAGGCCAAGGAAGGAAAGTTCTCTCCTCCTCCCCATCTTATTAAACACACCACATTTATATATATACACTATATATTTTCAGATTTTTTAAACAAAGGCACATACACATGTATTGCAACGTACTACCGACACGTTATATATTTTACGTACGTACGTTAACGTCACACCACTATACTTAACTCATATTTATGAGTATATTCAGGTCTTATATCATATGATATAAGATATGGTGATGACAAATTAAATACGACACGATAAAAGGTTCTAAACCGAAATTTGTCGTATCGGGCGAATACCGAAACTTCGCCAACGTGTCACGTACTTGCCATAAATAAATGGCCAGCCCATATACATCAAAAATTGATGATAATTTCGTGATATACATGATTTATTCAGCCAAAAATACTTCCCATGTTGGCACACACAAATTACTCCACATTTAGGCCAAAATGTGAAGATTCCAATTTTAATTTTGTCACATGTTAATGGTACCACTTTAAACCAGCCAAGTGCTGAGATTTAAAGTATATATTATATATATTATGTATAACATAATATATATAACATGTGCAAAAGTTGGAATTTAAATTAGAGAAAAATCGGGTAATCGATAAATATCGAAAATTCGGTTTTCTACGCACATAACATGGAACGTTTTTCTTGAACATCATGTGACACGTATCTAGACACTTTTTTACATATGATATACATCTTAAAGTGTTCTAGAAAATTAAATTAAGGGCTGATTGGAATATTACATGTGTGTATTATTAAATGTGCACTGTTTTACAAAGTTAGCAAAAATAAATTTCAGCACATGTACATACACATTCCAACGTTACATACAGCTGAGATGGAGTACATGTGGAGTCTTGTTGGCATATTGATTGGTCAAGGATCAATCATACAATGTTGATGAATCAAAGAAAGAAGCTACAAAAGGTAAGTATTCAATATATACCTCTCTTATGTCACATGCTGAAAATTTCAGCATACTACACACATGTGGCCGATTTTTTGTCATTAAGGGTGACACATTTTGTCATCTTTTAATAAAGGATTAATTGAAGATGTTATGGAAATGATTTGAATATTATGTAAGGTAATTAAGTGTGATATTTTACATATCACACATGCTGAAATTTTTCAGCATGTGTGAAGGTTATGGTGGCCGAATTCTTCACCCATTTTGTGTCCAAGTTCATTCATCAATTGATAGCAAGACTTACCATATATGGTTGATTCATTTTTATGATAAAAATTCAAAGAAAAATGGTAAATAATCTGAATTTTATTTCATAATGCACATGCTGAAAAATTCAGCATGGCAAGGTGATAATGGCCGATTTTTTTGCTTTGAAAAAGGAGAGATTTCTTGTCTTGCAATTTATGATGGAATTTGTGATTTATGGTATGAATTGATGGTTGATTTTTTGGCACATTTTAAGTGATTATTTCAGATTTTCCAAGTCATCAAATGATGACAACATTGAACCAATAAAGAGGTGCCAAGTAAGCAAAGACTAAATGATGGTCCAATAGAATGATGCCAAGTAAGCAAAGCATTGTCACCATGATGTCTTACACTCTCTCAAGTACTTAAAAGGAAATTTTCAAGAGGGGGAGATGGCAAGAGGGGGACAGCTGGACTCTATAAGGGAGGAAGAGGAGAACAAACAAATACAAGACCAAGAATTGCATTCTAAAGTGATAAAATTGCCAAGCTTCTTTTCTCCTACATTTTCTTTCTCTCTTTTCTTGTAAAGCCTATTGTATTCATATTCTTTCAATCTTGAATAGGCTTGAGATAAACCACCATTCATACATCTTTGTAAAAGATTGATCAAGGTGTGATCAATCTTCATTCTAGCGAGGTGGTGGTATTCGTGTGAATTGTACTCGACATACAAGGTTCGTAAAGGGTTGGAGTTAGGTGTAACTCTATCAACCCTGCGGTAAGGTGTACTGCGTGTGTGTGATTAGTGTGAACCATGGAAGGTGTTCCTTGAAGACTGGAGTAGGTCGTTTATAACCGAACCAGTATAAAATTCTTGGTGCAATTTACTTTCAGCATTTACTTTTCAGTTTATGCACTGTTTATACATTTTTTTCACGTTCGTAAAAATAGTAAACGAATTTCAAAAATTACAAAAATTTCCAGAAACATACCTACACGTTCTAGGGTTCATTTGGCATAAGTTTCAACCATTTTGGACAAGTATAAGTCAATCAAACATCAATAGTTCTGAGACTAGTGCAGTCTGATTCTCAGACTTGCAAAGGTTGAGACTTTGATTGTATTTGACCTACTTCCCAAAAGAATTTTCCAAAACTGTTTCAACCCATTAAAATATAGTATATAAAGAGTTAGTGGTCAAATTTTCAGATCATTTGGACGTTCACACAAATAGGAATTAATTTTTCAAAACCATCTACCGTTTCTGGCAGATTTGCACAATCTGAGTACCAACGGTTTTTGAAGAGGTTAAAGATTGAATTTTAATTTGAAATTTTTAGGGGACCCTCATAGCATCTGAGGCTAAGTTCTCTCAAAATTTCATAATTTTTGGAGACCTCTAACCTGGTTTTAAAAACGTTTTAAAACAGGTCCTGAAAACAGAATCTGTTTTCAGAACTTGAATTGTTCAAGTTTAAAGAAATTTTAAAAAGCACACTTTCCGCACCATCTATTCAACCCCCCTCCCCTTCTAGTGGTGCCTTGAAGATCCTACAAAATCATGCATTCTCTCCCTCTTTATTTTGGAAATAAAATCAAAAGTGCATATAAGAAAGAAGAAAAAAAACTCATGCATTTCGATTTCGTTCTTAAGGGTTATTCATTCAACCCTTTGCAAATGTTCCTTTTGGTACCCAAATTTGAGTGACTTTTCTGTTGAGAAAAAGAGTTTGAGTGATTCACAAGACTGCATGATTTAAATAACGTGTGCTAAAGAAATGCATGACACATTTTATGACTTGACACATTTTTGCAACGAACTTGCCTTATATACTTTATGTATAATGTTGCCATACTAACAAGCCATGAAGCTTTAAAGCTTACATCAAATGGCAAACATTTGTTGTGTTTGAACTATTTTCAGGAGCCACCATTAATGAACTAAAATACTTCATTAAATGAAGTATTTAGTTAAATGAACTAAGTAGTTCATTAAATGGAGAAATATTTGGAGAAGGCATGAAGGCAACAAACATGGAAATGGAAAGTCTCCTCTCCCCTCTTAAACCACACGTTTTATACATTTATATATATACAAATTGTAGCGCCCCGCACCTGGGCCTCGTCCGGATACGATGCACCCGCCGTACTTCACGAAGGAGAGTACGAAGCGTCATGCATAACATGCGAAAATCCATAACATAAATCATGGACTCCCATGCTAACATTCAACATGGTAGCAAAATGTAGGCAGAGTTAAAAACTTTTCAAATTAAACATACATCATTAAATTACTAAGTTCTCAAAAGTCGTAATCCCACAAAATAGCATAACTGAATCCAGAGAGTTCGGACATAGTCATAATACAAAACGTCTTGGCAGCACAAAAGTCCTTAAGCTTAGCTCTCTTCATGCTCCTTGCCTATGGATAAGGTACTCTCGGCTCGTCCTCGATCCATTCTATCTTGGCATTATCCGGCTCTGGGGAAAAATAAAGTGTGAGTGATAAAAATCACCCAGCAAGAATACAATAAACTACCATGAAATACGTAAAGAATCATAACATGAATGTATTACCCCAAAAACCTCAAGTAATCATAATTCATACATGATCTTGGATCCTATACTTACTTGACGTTCGGCTTAAGCATATTTTAAGCAATGCTATACCATACCTGATCTTGGATCCTGAACTTACTTGGCGTTCGGCTTAAGCATGTTTTAGGGAATGCTATACCATACCAATAATAACTTATAACCATTAACTGTAACATGCAACATGTCCTCATGATCGTTAATTATGCAAGATTCAATGCATGATGTCATGTCATGTCAAAACATCATTTTAGTCCCATAAAGTAACATGTCGTAAAAATAGAGTGTCAGATCAATTAACCCCGGATCTGAGCGGGTCCAGAACATATCATCAGTTCAATTAACCCCGGGTGTGAACGGGTCCAAAACAGATATCAGATCAATTAACCCCGGATCTGAATGGGTCCAGAACAGTTATCAGACCAATTAACCCCGGATCTGAACGGGTCTAGAACAGATATCAGACCAATTAACCCCGGATCTGAGCGGGTCTAGAACATATCATGTCATCAAACCAATTAACCCCGGGTCTGGAGTCGGGTTAGTCGCATGTTTGGCCGGCAAAGGAATCATGAAGCTTTCTTTAAAAACATGGGACCGAAAAAAACTTTTCATGCATAACGAAAAACATAGTCGCTTATAAAACTTGCTTGCATAAGTAAAATCCATAAAACCAGTTTCATGATCATGCGTGATACATGTAGTGATATGCAATGCAAGTCATGACATGGATAATCGTATGCATTCCTTATAACATGTTATCATGCATGGTTTCGGAACCGAATATTTCCAGTCTTTTTCTTCATATTCATGGAGCGGTTAAGTTAACCAAATGGGTCCGTTTCCATAATCTTTTGTCACAAATACGTTTGGTGGAATCTTAGATACATGTCGTAAAAATTTCAGATTATTTCAATAACCTTTAAGGGCTTATTTAATTAGTTTCCGAAATGGGTTCGGTGCTGAAACTGAACTGACCTATTTTACCAAAAATTCAATTGCGGCAAATCCGTGATTCGTCTTTCAGAAATTCCAACTCGCACAAATCATAAACACGCGGAGCTAGTATCCTACCGAAATTTAGCCTATTTTCATATCTCTAAGTCCCCTTTCTGAGTCCAGAAAGTCATTACTAAACTTCAGATTGGTTCCCATGATTTCAGTTGAGCAGTATGGCTAATTAATTCATTAAAAATAATCCAGAACTTGTTTTACCAAAATTCCAGTTGCCGTGGTCACTTCACTCATAGTATTACCATCATGCCAAAAATCAGCGGTATTGGTCATCTACAAGGTCTCTTTTTAAGCCATTCAATACGTTACACCATTCTGTCATGTTCCAGAATTTACAGCCTGAGCAGTCTCACCAATTATTTTATTAAAAATTAACCATAACTTATTTTACCAAAATTCTAACTCTCATCTCTGCTATACTCATGGGACTAGCTCTGTGCCAAAAACCAGATTTATTGAAGGTCCACAAGGTCCTCATTTAATTCGTTGAATCCAGTGATCAATTATGCCCAGCTCCAGAATTTTCTATTGGAGCAGTTTTACCGTACAATTTCTCAAAACTAATCCTTAGCTTATTTTAACGAAATTCCAACTCTCACTTGGGCTACACTCATAAGGCTAACTTTTTACCAAAAATTAGCTTCATTGATGGTTTGTAAGGTCAGTTCTTAAACCATCTAAAACGTCACTCTATTCTGTCTACTTCTAGTGGTTTGCTATTTTGTCATCTTATCCAAGTCAAATGTCCACGTTTTCACTCAATACTTTGGTACGAAATTTGTGTGGTGCCTTAACCACATTTTACAACACATATTCAAGCATGCATTCACATTCAAGAGTCATCTTAATCTAAACTTACCAACAACCTCATAAAGCTCCTAGCTTTCACATGTATACTTTCCTTAGGACCTTTTGTGTTACATTCACAAGTCAATCTTGTCTGGACCTTCTTAGGTGAACCTTATTTCACTCTAGGTCAGCCTTACTTCATATAGCATATAGGAAAAGACTTCATCTTTAAAGGAATAAATCACATGCAAGGCATTGTTCTTAGGGAATCACTAAGATATAGTCTCAACTTAAGGCATTCAACTAAAGATCATATCTTAAGAACTTCTAAGCATTCAAGTCACAAACTCTTTAAATAAATCATGAGAGATCATTGTATACTTGCCTCTTCAAGCTAAAGCTCTTGTCTTTGCTTGGTTATGGAGTGAGTTGAGTTGAAATCCTTCTCCTTCTTCACCTTGAGCATACGGTTTTAAAGAAAATGGAAGGAAAAGATGTAGCGCCCCACTCCTGAGCTCTAACATCGGGAATAGTGCACCCGCCGTATCTCACTAAGGAGAATATAAAGCGTCGAATCAATCTCTTACTTACCAAAATGACGTAGAAATTTTTTCGCGTAAACGTAAACCATAACATATATTAAACTCCAGTAACCGTCATTACATTGCTAAATAAAAATTCTGGGAATAAAAGTAGTAAAGTAGTATGTGGAAAATCCTCAAAGTATAAATAAGAACAAAACAGCTGCAGAGTCTCCTCATATCCTAGTTGCAGCTCTCAACCAGCCCACTCTGCTATGTCCATCCCGTCCTCAACAAAGATGTGCTTATAGTCCTCATCCGGATCACCTGAGAAGTAGGGGTGAGTGACAGAAAATCACCCAGTATATGCCCGCCTCAAACCAATACAAAATATGCATACCGAAATGATATAGCCACATAGCACATAGATATAATATAACCACATAGCACATAAATATAAAATAACACGCATAAGATAAAGTAAATGCGGTAAGTAAAGCACTCCACATAAAAATGCACAAATACGTGATGCATGCTCAATCAACGTGTCACACGCAACGAGAATCATGTCATGCAATATGCCCCTATACCTATATGCAATGCATGTCCCCGGGTCCTAAATCCAGCGTCGTGGTCTCTAGCCACCACTTGCCGTTTGGACACACACGCCCTATAGACGCAGTATGTCTCATGACCCCGGTGCCCTATAGACACGGTAAGTCATCCCGATACCTACGTCATATAGACGCAGTATACCTCATGCAATGCACGTGCCATGAATGCAACAACAAAAGTCGCCTGGGGCCCGTACGCCCATCCTCACCAACTCCGGCACTCAATATTTAGTCGCCTGGGGCCCGTACGCCCATCCTCACCATCTCCGGCACTCAATATTTAGTTTAGTAAATTTTAAGAACATTGAAAAGTTGTTATTTAGCATCCTCCTTATTTTTCCTTAGCTTTTATTAATTTTGTAGAATTTTCTACTAATTTTTCCTTATTTAATTCCATTTATTACTAATTATTTTTCATTACTTACATTTATCAAAATTCAGAAATTAAGTGGGAATAATTTAATTTTAACCTTTTATATTTTCTGTAATTTATTTAGAATTTTCTGATAAATAAATATATTTTTCTAGAATTTTAAACTAATTTTAATTAATTATTTATCATTTATTCATTTCAGAAATTAATTTTCAGATTTTTTTTTATTTTTCCGGTTTGGGCCGGCCTGCTACCTGGTCCGGTCCGCTGGCCATCCGGTCCCGTCCGGCCCAGCTGCCAGGCCGGTCCAACAGCATTTTCCTTTTTTTTATTTTTTATTTATATTAAATTATATTTCCTTCTAACCTTCATAAAATCTTCGTTTTAACTCCGATTGACCTCAAACCAGTTGCGTTGGACTCGTTATAACGAGACTCATCTTTTGGGAGTGGACACATCAGCACGTGTCTGGACGCGCCGTCAGGGGCCGCGCGTGGGCCCCACGCGCCACCTCCTGAAACGCACCCGTCAGAACCGTTTTTTCGACTTTCAACCCAATCCTAACATATTCCGTGCTAGATGAACTTATTCTAAGGCCAAAACGCAATTTTAAAGAACCCTAAGTGTGAAAATATTCAACCTTTTGATTTCATTTAAGGGTGTTTCCAATTCGAATCACAACAGCCATCAATTTCAATACACACTCACATACACATACAGCCATAAACAACACATATCATGCTTTCTCATATGAAACAAGACAAAATTCACATATTAAACAAATAAAAACAACGAATCACTTAAATATATCATCATAGCATGCATGTATTATACCCGTTTGAGGGGGAAGAGGCACCTACCTTTTTCGACGAATAATCTCATACACGCGATTTCTTCTCCTTTCCTCTCCTAGGTGCTAGCCGAATGTATGGGGTTATGGGGATGGTGGTTGGACAAAACTTGTATAGATGTGGGTAGAGTGTATGTTTATATATAAAATCAAAAGAAATATATAAGTATAAAGGAAAAGAGTGGCTGCCGCCACTCCTCCTTGAATTTTCATATGTTTCAAGATGGGGGGAAGAATTGGGAAATGAGATTTAGGGTTTGATTTTTGGTTATGGGTAGATATATATAAATGTATAGATAATTTCCTAAAATAAATAGGAATTTTATTTAAAGTGTACTACTTAAACTTAAATCTCTATCCCACATTTCCTATTCCTAATCATATACTTAAGATAATTATCACCTATGATTTTATTTATTATAACTTTTCCTTTTTCCTAAATTATATAGGCTTTATTTATTATTATTATTATTTAAAAAAAATCGTGGTTGTAACATCCTACCCACCTTACAAAAAGTTTCGTCCTTGAAACTTGACGTACCTTATTCGAAGAGCTGTGGATATCACTCTTGCATCTGCTCCTCGAGCCCCCAGGTCGCCTCGCGCTTGGTGTGATTGGTCCACTGGACTTTAACATAAGGGATGACCCAGTGTCTCAATACCTGGTCCTTGCGATCCATGATCCTGATATGAGTCTCCTCATAGTTCGTGTTCGGTCGAATTCTCAACGGTGGCGCATCTAAAACATGGCTCGGATCTGGAACATATCTCCTCAACTGAGAAGCATGAAATACGCTGTGAACCTGAGCCAAGGAAGGGGGTAACGCTAATCGGTAGGCCAAGATACCGACCCTCTCGAGTATCTCATATGGACTAATGTAGCGAGGCCTCAGCTTACCTTTCAAAACAAATCGTGAAACCCCCTTCTTAGGCGACACTCTCCAGTAAACCTTCTCGCCCACAGCGAACTCTAAAGGTCGCCTTAATGAATCTGCCTAACTCTTGCTTCTGTCTTGAGCAACCTTGAGCTTATCACGTATCAACTTTACTTTTTCTCTAGTCTGTTCAACCAACTCAGGACCGATAATAGTATGCTCGACAACCTCGCCCTAATGAACAAGGGGGACCTGCACTTACGTCCATAGAGCGCTTCAGAGGGTGCCATGCTGATGACACTATGGTGGCTATTGTTGTAGGAGAACTCAATTAGCTTGATCATACCATTTCCAGTTCCCTCTGAGGTCCAGTGCGCAAGCCCTCAACATGTCCTCAAGAGTCCGAATCGTCCTCTCCGACTGCCTATTGGGCTAGGGATGAATTGCAGTGCTCGAACATAGTTCTGTCCATTACGTATATCAGCATACACGAGTTTAATATGTTTTGTCATTTTAATTTTTTTTAAGTCGTTAAACATGTTTGGTATAGACATATAATATGTTGTGTATCCTTATGCTAAACGCATGTATGACTTACGTATCATATGTAGTTCATGAATTCATAATCGTTATCTGCAGTTTGTCACATGTATTATGGTTATATTGTTTGTTAGTTGAGTTTTAAGCGGTACACACACTATGCATGTTCAATTTAGTCTTTATTTATTGTGATCTCTCCTTTTATACTTATATTAGTCGTTAATGATAGTTATATATTTTTTTGTTACCTGTACTCTATCTTTTTCGTATAGCTTATCCTATTGTTGTATATATATTTCTGAAGGAACTGCATAAATGCTCTATAATTTATTTTGGTGTTCAAGTTGATAATTAATTTTTTTTGTTATTAAGTTATTTACATTTTTAATCTATCACTATGTTGTCATGCAATACTATGTCGTTCCTAACTCGTAATTAGCATGATCTTCAAATGTGTATGTTAATGATTTGTTTTAAAACCGGTAGATGTTTGTCTATTTCGTAACCCATGACTTGTATGAAAAGTATTTGTGTTATTGTATTGTGTTGTTTGTTGTCGTTATATATTATGATGTTTATTACTGTTTTGTTGTATTAGTTATGTTGCAGTGTCATTTAGCACATATACCCCTGCCTTATCGTACATCTTTTGTATATTCACTACTCATACGTTGTTATCGTATTCTACATACATTGTGAGCTTTTATCCATTACTTCGTACTTTCATGTTGTTGCTTGTATGTTTAAGTATATGTGTATATTAACATTTATTATTTGTCTTTCACACTTATACTGTTTGTGTTTTGTGTGTTGATAACATTATATGGTTAATAAGTTGATTGGTTCATTACAGCTCACAGAGTCATACCGATGTAATGGTGCACACATTTTTTGTAGTTCATATGTCTTGTGCATATTATTTTTATGTTAGTACGTTACAACAAACTGGTAAACTCTCTTTTATATATATATATATATATATATATATATATATATATATATATATATATATATGGTGGTTAAGTTAATTAATTTAAATTATATTTTTTTTCGATTCTTTTTTTTTTTGCATTTTTGTGGTGTTTATTGTTCATGTTGTACTTGAATTAGTAAATTTTATTAGGCATGGAGTGGTGGTATGTGATGGTGGGACAAGGTATTGGTTTTGCAGATGTGACTGTGATTTTACTACTAACGACTTAAGTAATTTTGTTTATATGTTATGGTAGTTTATTTTGTTTGTGCCGTGTATGAGTAGGGTGTGCATTATGTTGTGTTTGTGCACCTGATTTTTTTTAATGTGATATATATATAATTTGTTGAATTATGTTGCTGTATATTCATAGTTTATTTTGTTATCTGATATCTCTCTTTTTTTTGCACCGTGTTATGTTTCTTTGTGTAATTGTGTTGGATTTTGTATGGTTGATGTTTTAGTACGTGTTTGATATGTGGAAAATATGTCGTTAAGGTATGTTGTATTGATCAGTGTGTGTATATGTAGTTAATTAGCAAAATTGTGTATTATGGTCTTGTGTTTAAGCGTGTTTTTTTTGGCTCAGCGAAACTTTACTGAGACCAACGGTCCACTCGAACTTCGCCTTCTTCTGCTTCCGTCTGCTCAGGGCACCAGCATCGACGAGAATCCTTCAACAAATTTCCCGTAGCAGCTGGCCAAACCAAGAAAACTCATTACTTTAGTCACCTTGGTCGGTCAGGCTATTCAGCAATAGTCTTAATCTTATTCGGATCCACTAAGGTCCCCTCTTTTGAACTTACGCGTCTTAAGAAAGTCACGATTCTGCTATGTAACTCTGATCATTTATCTCTAACTGACATCTCCTGTGCTGATGATGAGTCATTGATCATGGTCGCCAGCGGTTGAACTCTGTTATGACGTCGCCAGCCTCCCCGACGTCTGCATTAGTTCTCATGTGGATCTGGACACCGATCCTTGCTTTCCTTTATGTTGCTCCTGATTCTGTTGTGATGGTGGTGCCGGTCTCTGCTCAGTGCTCTCTCTCGTAAAACGTCCCGGTTGTCGCACTCATACTTGCATAATCCCCCTACACTAACCCAAGTACGACATCCACAATGAGCACATGGCGGCGGTGGCCGTGCTCTCCTCCGCGGTTATACTTTCATCACGGGTGGTCTTGTGATTATTAGCGGCCATGTCGCATATCTCCGACTCATGCGGTGAAGGGTCCTTCTGATCATCGAATTAGTGACATCCTGTATTTCCCGTAGTGGAACCTCAGATCTGGGGCGCAGTGATGGAAGTCGCTGGTTCAACTGTTGTTGCTGCTGAGCAGTCTACTGCTGCTGTTGTGCCAAAATGGTGGCCAAGGTGACCATGGTGTCGGCCAATGGATGGAGAATGGCCCCCTGATCCGGGTGGTCATTACCACATCCACTATTGCCTCCTTTGCCAGATTGTTCACCACCCGACGGTATTTTCTTGAATTTCACACGAACCTTGACAAGAATTCGGATAGAACAGGAGTAATCCAGGGATTTGGGCATTTATGGGGCTCATGCAAAGGTTTGGGGGTATAACGATAATTAAGTAGAGAAAGCTCACCACGACACACACCTCCCATAACCCGATCATAGCTTAGGTCTAAGATCATATCTTAAGTCTACTTTGTTTATTAGGAGGTAAAATCGAAATTTTACAAAAGATCGTAACTTATGTCTAAGTGATCTAATTAATCCTGCGTTTCCGAGGCGGATCTGAAGCCTGATCTCTGATACCACCTGTAGCGTCCCGCTCCCGAGCTCTAACATCGGGAATAGTGCACCCGCCGTATCTCACTAAGGAGAATACAAAGCGTCGAATCAATCTCTTACTTGCCAAAATGACGTAGAAATTTTTTCGCAGAAACGTAAACCATAACATATATTAAACTCCAGTAACCGTCATTACATTGCTAAATAAAAATTCTGGGAATAAAAGTAGTAAAGTAGTATGTGAAAAATCCTCAAAGTATAAATAAGAACAAAACAGCTGCAGAGTCCCCTCATATCCTAGCTACAGCTCTCAACCAGCCCACTCTGCTATGTCCATCCCGTCCTCAACGAAGATGTGCTTATAGTCCTAATCCGGATTACCTGGGAAGTAGGGGTGAGTGATAGAAAATCATCCAGTATATGCCCGCCTCAAACCAATACAAAACGTGCATACCGAAATGATATAGCCACATAGCACATAGATATAATATAACCACATAGCACATAAATATAAGATAACACGCATAAGATAAAGTAAATGCGGTAAGTAAAGCACTCCACATAAAAATGCGCAAGTACGTGATGCATGCTTAATCAACGTGTCACACGCAACGAGAATCATGTCATGCAATATGCCCCTAGACCTATATGCAATGCATGCCCCCGGGTCCTAAATCCAGCGTCGTGGTCTCTAGCCACCACTTGCCGTTTGGACACCCACGCCCTATAGACGCAGTATGTCTCATGACCTCGGTGCCCTATAGACACGGTAAGTTATCCCGATACCTACGCCCTATAGACGCAGTATACCTCATGCAATGCACGTGCCATGAATGCAACAACAAAAGTCGCCTGGGGCCCGTACGCCCATCCTCACCATCTCCGGCACTCAATATTTAGTTTAGTAAATTTTAAGAACATTGAAAAGTTGTTATTTAGCATCCCCCTTATTTTTCCTTAGCTTTTATTAATTTTGTAGAATTTTCTACTAATTTTTCCTTATTTAATTCTATTTATTACTAATTATTTTTAATTACTTACATTTATCAAAATTCATAAATTAAGTGAGAACAATTTAATTTTAACCTTTTATATTTTCTGTAATTTATTTAGAATTTTCTGATAAATAAATATATTTTTCTGGAATTTTAAACTAATTTTAATTAATTATTTATCATTTATTCATTTCAGAAATTAATTTTCAGATTTTTTTTATTTTTCCGGTTTGGGCCGGCCTGCTACCTGGTCCGGTCCGCTGGCATTCCGGTCCGGTCCGACTCCCAGGCCGGTCCAACAACATTTTCCGTTTTTTTATTTTTTATTTATATTAAATTATATTTCCTTCTAACCTTCATAAAATCTTCGTTTTAACTCCGATTGACCTCAAACCAGTTGCATTGGACTCGTTATAACTAGACTCAACTTTTGGGAGTGGACACGTCAGCACGTGTCCGGACGCGCCGTCAGGGGCCGCGCGTGGGCCCCACGCGTCACCTCCTGAAACGCGTCCGTCAGAACCGTTTTTTTCGACTTTCAACCCAATCCTAACCTATTCCGTGCTAGATGAACTTATTCTAAGGCCAAAACGCAATTTTAAAGAACCCTAAGTGTGAAAATATTCAACCTTTTGATTTCATTTAAGGGTGTTTCCAATTCAAATCACAACAGCCATCAATTTCAATACACACGCACATACACATACAGCCATAAACAACACATATCATGCTTTCTCATATAAAACAAGACAAAATTCACATATTAAACAAATAAAAACAACGAATCACATAAATATATCATCAAAGCATGCATGTATTATATCCGTTTGAGGGGGAAGAGGCACCTACCTTTTTTGGCGAATAATCTCATACACGCGATTTCTTCTCCTTTCCTCTCCTAGGTGCTAGCCGAATGTATGGGGTTATGGGGATGGTGGTTGGACAAAACTTGTATAGATGTGGGGAAGAGTGTATGTTTATAAATAAAATCAAAAGAAATATATAAGTATAAAGGAAAAGAGTGGCTGCCCCCACTCCTCCTTGAATTTTCATATGTTTCAAGATGGGGGGAAGAATTGGAGAATGAGATTTAGGGTTTGATTTTTGGTTATGGGTAGATATATATAAATGTATAGATAATTTCCCAAAATAAATAGGAATTTTATTTAAAGTGTACTACTTAAACTTAAATCTCTATCCCACATTTCCTATTCCTAATCATATACTTAAGATAATTATCACCTACGATTTTATTTATTATAACTTTTCCTTTTTCCTAAATTATATAGGCTTTATTTATTATTATTATTATTTAAAAAAAAATCGTGGCTGTAACAAAAGATTAGTCTTTAGTCAATAGAGGAAATAGGATATGTTTGAGGGTTAGAGCATCTTACCAAAATGAGCTTGGAATGGAGATTCAAGCACCTCAATATAACACCACCTAGGAAAGTTGAAGGCTTTCACCTATTTAACCCCTGGAACCCACGGTTTTGGCATGGAGAGAAGGAGTTCATGTGAGCTTCATTCTTCACCAAATAAGAATTCACTTAAGGAAGCTTGGAACAAGACTTACCTAGATGTTTCTTGAGTCTTGGAGTTGAAGCTTGAATTCCTATCCTTCAAGATGAAGGGGCCGAAATATTGGTGAGAGAGATGAGGGAATTTTTGCTAAGTGTTGCTTGGCTTGCTTGATGGTAGGTTCTAGATAATTGAAAGATGTTGTCTCACAAAATTTAAAAATCTAGGGGATGAAGGAGGCATGGCCAATTTTTGGAGGGAGAAAATGGGGGTTAGGGCTTCCATTAGTGCTAATCAAAGTTAGGTTAGCAATAACCTTGGTTACTTTATTTCAACTATGGTTACTTTGGTGCTAACCCAAGTTACTTTATTAAATCATGGTTATCTTAACCTTGGTTTAAGGGAAAAAGTGACCATGGTAGTCCTCCATGTCTAGACACTAAGGGGGCGATTTGGTTGCGGTCTTTATGACCTCAACCATACTATCTTCTTCTTTAATGAGTTGTCTTACTTGTTCCTTAAATGCATGTCTATTTTGTTTTTCTATTTATTCTTTGCATGATAACTTCTTTGTCTTAATGGTGTAGTAGACTTTAAGTAATTATTTTAACTAATAAAATTGGCTAGAGAATTCTAGAATCCTTTACATGTCTTGGCCGAATTTTTTTGAGGCCTCTTGGGCAACTTGATTTTTCTTGTAATTTTAAATTCATGTACCATAATATTTTCTTTATTCTATTGTATTCCAAGATTAGCATATGTATGTATACATACATATACACGCCATGTGTAATATATGTATATATATATATATATATATATATATCCTCCTCCGCCATAAGTGAGGGATTATGTCAATAAAATTTCCTTTAATAAAATATATATATATATATACATATATATATATATATATATATATATATATATATATATATATCCTCCTATGTATACGCATGTAGGTATTTATACATTTCGTACACATATATCATATACACGCACATACATACATAGTGGTGTGTATGGTTCATATAACTCTATATTTCAAGTACTACTTTCTTGAAGTTTCCCTTATTTAATTTGGCTTGGTATCGCCTCAATAATAATTAAGTAAAGAGGGTTAAGTTGACTTAAGTAACACGCGCTAAAAGAAATTGTCGCTTTTATTCCGTCTCATATTCATAGTTTTCACGTACATGATCGTTGGGGTACAACATCCTCCCCCCCTTATCATAAGTTTCGTCCTCGAAACTTTGGAACTAGTCAAAAAGGTAGGGGTATCTACTCCTCATGTCTTCCTCCGTTTCCCAAGTTTCTTCTTCTTCCGAATGATGCTTCCATTGTACCTTCACCATGGATATGGATCTCTTCCTTAATGCCTTCTCTTTCCGATCAACTATCCTTAACGGTTCCTCCTCATAAGTTACATCTTTTTCAACCTTCAACTGTTGATCTTCAAAGATGTGGCTTGGGTCATATACATATCGACGGAGTTGAGAAACATGGAATACATCGTGCAGCTAAGAAAGGGATGGTGGCAACGCCAAACGGTTCGCAACTTCGCCTATTCTTTCAAGCACTTCATAAGGTCCAACGAATCTTGGGCTTAGCTTTCCTTTGACGCCAAATCTTTTAACACCTTTGGTCGGAGAAACTTTCAGAAAGACTTTCTCTCCTTCTTGAAACTCCAAAGGTCTCCTTCTTTCATCTGCCCATATCTTCGTTCTATCTTGCGCTGCTCTTAGTCTTTGTTGGACTAACTTTACCTTCTCTCGTGTTTGCTCAACAATGTCGGGTCCTGCGTAGATTTTATCTCCAATTTCGTCCCAATAGAGTGGGGACCGACATTTTCGTCCATACTCATAAGGTGCCATTCCAATGGTTCTGTGGAAGCTATTATTGTAAGAAAACTCAACGAGCTTAAGACTTTTATCCCAGCTTCCTCCAAAATCAAGAATGTAAGCGCGGAGCATGTCCTCAAGGGTTTGGATTGTTCTCTCTGATTGTCCATCTGTTTGACGATGAAATGCAGAGCTCATCCTTATCTCTGTGCCCATTGCCTTTTGAAAGGCTGTCCAAAATCTCGAAGTAAATCGGGGGTCGCGGTCGCATACAATACTGATGGGCACTCCATGTAAACAAACAATCTGATCAATATACATAGAGGCTAACTTCTCCATAGATGCCTTAATCGTCATAGCCAAAAAACTGAGCAGACTTGGTCAAACGATCCACAATGACCCATATAGCATCATTCCCATGCTTGGTCTTGGGTAAGTCAGTCACAAAGTCCATAGTGATGTGATCACATTTCCATTCTGGCACTTCTAAGGGTTGTAACAATCCAGCGGGTTTTTGGTGTTTGGCTTTTACTCTTTGGCAGATCAAACATCGCTCAACAAATTCTGCTATTTGTTTCTTCATACCGGGCCACCAAAACTTTTGCTTGAGATCTTGGTACATCTTATTAGCTCCAGGATGTATAGATAATCGAGAATTATGAGCTTCCATCAAGACTTCATCCTTAATTTCTTTGTTTTCGGGGACACATAACCGTCCTCGATGCCATAAACTGCCATCACTGTGAATCTCAAAGTCATCTCGCGGCTTTTCTTACTTTTCTTAAGTTTTCATCAATTCCTTGAGTCTCCTTAATCTTATCAATTAATGAAGGGACAAGAACTAATTTGGTGAGAACTTCATCGATTGAGTCAACTTCTTATAGGCCAAATTCTTCCATATCTCGCTAAAGAGGTGGTTGCCGTGGGTGGCTTGTTTTTCGACTTAGGGCATCAGCGACTTTGTTAGCTTTTCCCGGATGATACTGAATGGAGAGATCATAATCTTTAATCAATTCCAACCATCTATGCTGTCGCATATTGAGCTCTTTCTGGGTAAAGAGGTACTTTAGGCTCTTGTGGTCTGTGTAGATCTCGCACTTCTCGCCATATAAATAGTGCCTCCATATCTTTAATGCGAATACCACTACGGCAAGTTCAAGATCATGGATATGATAGTTTTGCTCAAATGGCTTCAACTGTCGGGATGCATATGCTATTACTTTGTCATTCTGCATAAGAACACATCCGAGACCATTCTTCGAAGCATCACTGTATACTACGTACTTCTCACCGGGAGTGGGCTGAGCTAGGATAGGAGCGGACGTCAACTTTGCTTTCAGCTCCAAGAAACTCTTCTCACAATTGGCACTCCACTCAAACTTGGTCTTCTTTTGGGTCAATCTGGTGAGGGGAACAGCTATCCTCGAGAATCCTTCCACAAACTTTCTATAATATCCGGCTAGTCCGAGAAAACTTCTCACTTTAGTAACATTTGTTGGCCTGGGCCATTCCGTCATAGCTTCAATTTTCTTGGGATCTACCGAAATCCCACCTTCTGAAATCACATGACCAAGGAATGATACACTTCGCAGCCAAAACTCGCATTTGCTAAACTTGGCATACAACTATCTTGCTCTTATAATATTCAAGACTGTCCTCAAATGGGCTGCGTGAGTCTCTTCGTCGGGTGAATAAATCAAGATGTCGTCTATGAAGACCACTACAAACTTGTCCAAGTGTTCTTGAAAAATTCGATTCATAAGATCCATAAAGGCAGCAGGGGCATTGGTCAAACCAAAAGGCATGACTAATAACTCATAGTGTCCATAGCGGGTTCTGAAAGCAGTCTTAGGGACATCTTCCTCCTTAATCTTCAATTGAAAGTATCCAGATCGTAAGTCAATCTTACTAAAAATTTGAGATCCCTGCATTAAAATGCTTTAGATAGGGTTTCAAAGGATTTAAATCTTAGTCAAGTTAAAACTTACGAGTTACTTACCCTGAGCTGGTCGAATAAATCATCAATCCGTGGTAATGGATACTTGTTCTTTATGGTGATTTTGTTGAGCTCCCGGTAATCGATGCATAAGCGCATACTTCTATCTTTCTTTTTCACGAATAGCACCGGAGCACCCTAAGGTGAAACACTGGGGCGAATAAGTTTCCTTTCTAACAGCTCATGTAACTGTTCGTTTAGCTCCTTTAGTTCCGTAGGTGTCATGCGATAAGGGGCTTTTGATATAGGTTCAGCTCCTAGAACCAGGTTTATTTCGAAAGCAATCTCGCGATCAGGAGGTAGTCCAGGCAGATCATCAGGAAATACATCAGGGTATTCATTAACAACTGGAACTTGTGCAAGGGTAGGGCTTTCTTGTTCAGCACTTAAAACATAAACCAAGAATCCTTCATGACCTTTCTTTAATGCTTGACTGGCACGAGCTGCGTTAACAAAGACTTTCTTGGATGGTTTCTTTAACTTAGTTCCTCCTTGGAATGACATCTCCTCTCGAGCTGGGTTCTTAATAATAACTTGCCCGCTTCGGCAGTCAATGTGAGCATGATTCTTTGAGAGCCAATCCATTCCGAGAATCACGTCAAAATCACTCATAGATATGGGGATCAAATTGGCCTCAAACAACTGGTCATTAAACTCAAGTGCACAATTTCTGAATATGTGATGGGAAACAAGCACCTGGTCGCCAGCTGCTTGTACCCTATAAGGTGACTCTAGTCGGACTGGATCATGATCGATATTCTTAGCAAACTTCCTTGAGATAAATGAGTGACTAGCGCCACTGTCAAACAACACATTTGCGGGTATGCTACACACTAGGATAGTTCCTGAACCATGCATATTTTGCTAAGCAATGATAGGTATGTATGAGGAAAACGTACTGAGGATATAAAACTTTTAAATCTTACCAGTCACTACGTCAGCAGTCTCTTCTACATCAGCATCTGTCATGGCATGCACTCTTGCATTTGCTCGGGGCCGTTGGTTCCTTTGCTGTTGTTGTGGTTACGCTCCCTTTTCTGGCAATCCTTAATCATATGACCATCCTTTCCGCATCCAAAGCACTTATCTGTCTTCCACCTACACTCTCCCATGTGCCCTTTCTGGCAATGAGGGCATACTGGTATTGCAGGCTGCTGAGATGGGGCCTGATTATTTTGGTTTTGCTTGCGGCGCTGATTCTGTCCTTGGGATTGTCCCTGACGAACGGATCCTCTGAAATTCTTCTTAGCCATTTTCTTATACTTCTCATTTTCGGTCCCTTGTCTTTCTCGCTTTTGGCCCACATCATCCCTTCGTATGATATCTCTCTCTATACGGTAGCATGCATCCAGAAGTGCTCCAAAATTGGCAGGATTTGCATTTACCAACCATGTCCTAATTCTTGGGTTTAGACCTCTTTCAAACTTCAGCATTTTTGTTTCCTCATCATTCATAATAACAGGCTGAAACCTTCCAAGTGCGATGAACTTATTTGCATACTCAGCTACTGTCATACCCGACTCTTGCTTCAGAGATTCAAACTCATGCCTCTTTTGCAATTTGACTGACGGAGGGATATAGAATTTATGAAATTCTTGCAGATTCGTCTTCCACCATTGATTAGCTTCACTGATCAAGAAAGGTCTGATAGCCTGAGCCTTCATCTCCTCTGGGGCTTGAATTAGCTCAAAACAATTTTCAACTTCGTCTAGCCACTTCTCCGTAGTATCTGGGTCAGGCTTTCCCTCAAACGGTGGTACATTAGCTCTCTTGAGCTTCTCAAAATAGTATTGGGCATCCCTTACTGGTTGATGTGGCTGAGGTGGAGCATTCTGATGAATTAGGCCTTGCCCTATCTGGGTAACAACTTGGCAAAAGGTCTGAAATGCATTCATATCTGGGATGACCGGAGGAACAGGTGCCTGTGGAGCCGGTGGTGGATTATTCTGTGCTGGAGGATCCTGGTCCGGCTGAGGTGGCGGCGGAACCTGTTCTGGTGGTGGAGGAATGAGCTCCTGAGCAGCTGGTCGTGCTCTCGGGGGTCTGCCACGTGGCCTCCCCATCTGCACTTATGGTTTATCATCTATTTAGAATATCGGAATAATCATCAATTTATTTGACCAAGGACCGTAATTCGAAAATTTTAAAATACGAAAGGAAAGGGCATGTCTTGTGTCATAGACCTAGCTTCACAGTTCAGGATTCTTTATTAAGTTACATCCTAAACCCGGTCTACGTGGTCCTAGTCTAAGGCCATCACTCATCTAAAATCATGACTTAGGTCTAAGATCAAACTTAGATTGCTAAGATCATAACTTAGTCCTACGTTCTGCCCGAAATCTAGAGCCGTGCTCTGATACCACATGTAGCGCCCCGCACCCGGGCCTCGACCGGATACGGTGCACCCGCCGTACTTCACTAAGGAGAGTACGAAGCGTCATGCATAACATGCGAAAATCCATAACATAAATCATGGACTCCCATGCTAACATTCAACATGGTAGCAAAATGTAGGCAGAATTAAAAACTTTTCAAATTAAACATACATCACTAAATTACTAAGTTCCCAAAAGTCGTAATGCCACAAAATAGCATAACTGAATCCAGAGAGTTCGGACATAGTCATAATACAAAACGTCTTGGCAGCACAAAAGTCCTTAAGCTTAGCTCCCTTCATGCTCCTTGCCTATGGATAAGGTACTCTCGGCTCGTCCTCGATCCATTCTATCTTGGCATTATCCGGCTCTGGGAAAAAATAAAGTGTGAGTGATAAAAATCACCCAGCAAGAATACAATAAACTACCATGCAATACGTAAAGGATCATAACATGAATGTATTACCCCAAAAACCTCAAGTAATCATAATTCATACCTGATCTAGGATCCTGTACTTACTTGACGTTCGGCTTAAGCATATTTTAGGGAATGCTATACCATACCTGATCTTCGATCCTGAACTTACTTGGCGTTCGGCTTAAGCATGTTTTAGGGAATGCTATACCATACCAATAATAACTTATAACCATTAACTGTAACATGCAACATGTCCTCATGATCGTGAATTATGCAAGATGCAATGCATGATGTCATGTCATGTCAAAACATCATTTTGGTCCCATAAAGTAACATGTCGTAAAAACAGAGTGTCAGATCAATTAACCCTGGATCTGAGCGGGTCCAGAACATATCATCAGACCAATTAATCCCGGGTTTGAACGGGTCCAGAACAGATATCAGATCAATTTACCCCGGATCTGAACGGGTCCAGAACAGATATCAGACCAATTAACCCCGGATCTGAACGGGTCCAGAACAGATATCAGACCAATTAACCCCGGATCTGAGCAGGTCCAGAACATATCATGTCATCAGACCAATTAACCTCGGGTCTGGAGTCGGGTTAGTCGCATGCTTGGCCGGCAAAGGAATCATGAAGCTTTCTTTAAAAACATGGGACCGAAAAAAACTTTTCATGCATAACGAAAAACATAGTCGCTTATAAAACTTGCTTGCATAAGTAAAATCCATAAAACCAATTTCATGATCATGCGTGACACATGTAGTGATATGCAATGCAAGTCATGACATGGATAATCATATGCATTCCTTATAACATGTTATCATGCATGGTTTCGAAACCGAATATTTCCAGTCTTTTACTTCATATTCATGGAGCGGTTAAGTTAACCAAATGGGTCCATTTCCATAATCTTTTGTCACAAATACGTTTGGTGGAATCTTAGATACATGTCGTAAAAATTTCAGATTATTTCAATAACCTTTAAGGGCTTATTTAATTAGTTTCCGAAATGGGTTCGGTGCTGAAACTGAACTGACCTATTTTACCAAAAATTTCAATTGCGGCAAATCCGTGATTCGTCTTTCAGAAATTCCAACTCGCACAAATCATAAACACGCGGAACTAGTATCTTACCAAAATTTAGCCTGTTTTCATATCTCTAAGTGCCCTTTCTGAGTCCAGAAAGTTGTTACTAAACTTCAGATTGGTTCCCGTGATTTCAGTTGAGCAGTATGGCTAATTAATTCATTAAAAATAATCCAGAACTTTTTTTACCAAAATTCCAGTTGGCGTGGTCACTTCACTCATAGTATTACCATCGTGCCAAAAATCAACGGTATTGGTCATCTACAAGGTCTCTTTTTAAGCCATTCAAAATGTTACACCATTCTGTCATGTTCCAGAATTTACAGCCTGAGCAGTCTCACCAATTATTTTATTAAAAATTAACCATAACTTATTTTACCAAAATTCTAACTCTCATCTCTGCTATACTCATGGGAATAGCTCTGTGCCAAAAACCAGATTTATTGAAGGTCCACAAGGTCCTCATTTAATTCGTTGAACCAGTGATCAATTCTGCCCAGCTCCAGAATTTTCTACTGGAGCAGTTTTACCGTACAATTTCTCAAAAATAATCCTTAGCTTATTTTAACGAAATTCCAACTCTCACTTGGGCTACACTCATAAGGATAACTTTGTACCAAAAATTAGATTCATTGAAGGTCTGTAAGGTCAGTTCTTAAACCATCTAAAACGTCACTCTATTTTGTCCACTTCCAGTGGTTTGCTATTTTGTCATCTTATCCAAGTCAAATGTCCACGTTTTCACTCAATACTTTGGGCCAAAACTTGTGTGGTGCCTTAACCACATTTTACAACACATATTCAAGCATGCATTCACATTCAATAGTCATCTTAATCTAAACTTACCAACAACCTCATAAAGCTCCTAGCTTTCACATGTATACTTTCCTTAGGACCTTTTGTGTTACATTCACAAGTCAATCTTGTCTAGACCTTCTTAGGTGAACCTTATTTCACTCTAGGTCAGCCTTACTTCATATAGCATATAGGAAAAGACTTCATCTTTAAAGGAATAAATCACATGCAAGGCATTGTTCTTAGGGAATCACTAAGATATAGTCTCAACTTAAGACATTCAACTAAAGATCATATCTTAAGAACTTCTAAGCATTCAAGTCACAAACTCTTTAAATAAATCATGAGAGATCATTGTATACTTTCCTCTTCAAGCTAAAGCTTTTGTCTTTGCTTGGTTATGGAGTGAGTTGAGTTGAAATCCTTCTCCTTCTTCACCTTGAGCATACGGTTTTAAGGAAAATAGAAGGACAAGATTAGTCTTTAGTCAATAGAGGAAATAGGATATGTTTGAGGGTTAGAGCATCTTGCCAAAATGAGCTTGGAATGGAGATTCAAGCACCTCAATATAACACCACCTAGAAAAATTGAAGGCTTTCACCTATTTAACCCCTGGAACCCACGGTTTTGGCATGGAGAGAAGGAGTTTATGTGAGCTTCATTCTTCACCAAATAAGAATCACTTAAGGAAGCTTGGAACAAGACTTACTTAGATGTTTCTTGAGTCTTGGAGTTGAAGCTTGAATTCCTATCCTGCAAGATGAAGGGGCCGAAATATTGGTGAGGGAGATGAGGGAATTTTGGCTAAGTGTTGCTTGGCTTGCTTGATGGTAGGTTCTAGATAATTGAAAGATGTTGTCTCGCAAAATTTAAAAATCTAGGGGATGAAGGAGGCATGGCCAATTTTTGGAGGGAGAAAATGGGGGTTAAGGCTTCCATGAGTGCTAATCAAGGTTAGGTTAGCAATAACCTTGGTTATTTTATTTCAACTATGGTTACTTTGGTGCTAACCCAAGTTACTTTATTAAATCATGGTTATCTTAACCTTGGTTTAAGGAAAAAAGTGACCATGGTAGGATTTAAAAATCCTCCATGTCTAGACACTAAGGGGGCGGTTTGGTTGGGGTCTTTATGACCTCAACCATACTACCTTCTTCTTTAATGAGTTGTCTTACTTGTTCCTTAAATGCATGTCTATTTTGTTTTTCTATTTATTCTTTGCATGATAACTTCTTTGTCTTAATGGTGTAGTAGACTTTAAGTAATTATTTTATCTAATAAAATTGGCTAGAGAATTCTAGAATCCTTTACGTGTCTTGGCCGAATTTTTTTGAGGCCTCTTAGGCAATTTGATTTTTCTTGTAATTTTAAATTCATGTACCATAATGTTTTCTTTATTCTATTGTATTCCAAGATTAGCATATGTATGTATACATACATATACACGCCATGTGTAATATATATATATATATCCTCCTATGTATACGCATGTAGGTATTTATACATTTCGTACACACATATCATATACACGCACATACATACATAGTGGTGTGTATGGTTCATATAACTCTATATTTCATGTACTACTTTCTTGAAGTTTCCCTTATTTAATTTGGCTTGGTATCACCTCAATAATAATTAAGTAAAAAGGGTTAAGTTAACTTAAGTAACACGCGCTAAAAGAAATTGTCGCTTTCATTCCGTCTCATATTCATAGTTTTCACGTACATGATCGTTGGGGTACAACACAAATTTTTTTAAAAGGCACTATACACATATAATCCAACGTACTACCGACACGTTATATATTACGAACGTACATCAACGTCACACTGCTATATTTACCTCATATTTATGAGTATATTCAGGTCTTATATCATATGATATAAGTCATGGTGATGACAAAATAATTACGACACCCTACAAGGTTGTAAACCAAAAATTGTTGTATCAGGTGAATACCGAAACTTCGCCAATGTGTCACGTACTTGCCATATATAGATGGCCAGCCCCTACACTTCAAAATTGGCCAAATATTTCGTGGCTAACATGGTACACTCAGCCATAAAATCATTCCATGTTGGCACACACAAATCATCCCCAATTAAGGCCAAATTATGGAGATTCCAAATTCATCTTTTTAAGCACATGGAGGTGCCACTTTAATGAGCTATTAGAGCTGAATTTTAAAGTTATATTATGTATATTATGTGTGACATAATATATATAACATGTCCAAAAAGTTAGAAATTAATCGGAGAAAAATCGCGTAATCGACAAAAGTCGAAAATTCAGTTTTCTATGAACACAACACATGGAACGTTTTTGGCATGACATATAATATGTATCTAGACATATTTTACATATTCAATACATACTAATGTGTTCTAGAATATTTAAATTATGGCTGATTGAAATATACCATATGTGTATAATTATTGTGCGTTATTTTACAAAGATTACAAAAATAAATTCAGCACATGTTCAAGTTTAAATCACACGCCTAATGCTGCTTGGTGGAGCCTATGTGGAGCTTAGTTGGCATCTTGATTGGTGAAGAATGGACTACAAGGGATTGATGTGTAGCAATATGGTAACAATTTTAAAGTCTTGAGATTATTGCATATGCTGAAAATTTAGCATGTGAAGAAAATGGTGCTGGCCGAATTCCAGGGCTTCAATGTGATCAAAAATTAATTCCAAATTTGAGGGAATTAATGGTATAATTTTTGGCAATATTTTGAACTTGATTTTGGCACATGCTTTTCATTTTATCTTAAATTTTTTCAGCCATTAAGTGATGACACAACTCATCCAATCAAGGAGTGCCATGTAAGCAAGGCTAAGACAATCGTCCAATCAAGTTGTGCCAAGTAAGCAATTTGATGTCACATCTATCCAAGGCATTCTTCCAAGGAATTAAAAGAGAAATTTCAAGATGGGATGATGCCCTGGGCGGCCAACACTTGATAAAAGGAAGAAAAGAGAGCCACTCAAATGCAAGACAAGTCTCACAATTTCAAAAGTGCAAAAAGACTCTCTACTCTCTTATTCTATATTTCTTTCTTCTCTTTCTATCTCTAGCCTATTGTATCTATATTCAAACATATTGTATAGGCTTCATTCATACCACCATACATGTCTTATTGTTGTAAAAGGTTGATCAAGGTGTGATCAAACCTTCATCCGCTCGGTGGTGGTATTCGTGATCATTGTGATTGTTTGTTTCGATTGTAAAGGGTTAGAGTTTGTGCGTAACTCCAAAACCCTTTATGGTAAGGTGTTATTTTGTTTAGTGATAACCGAGGAAGGTGTCCTCAAAGACTGGAGTAGGTTGATTTAATCAAACTAGTATAAAATTCCTTGTGTTCTTTACTTTTCTGCAGAGTACTTTTAGTTTTTTGCACTTTGGATCCATTTCGTCGCAATCTTAAAAATAGTAAACGAATTTCAAAAGTTGTAAAATTTTGCAGAAACATAGCCACATCTTCTAAGTTTCATTTGGCTCAAGTTTCAACCCTTTTGGACAAATATAAGTCATTCAAACATTAATAGTTCTGAGACTAGTGCAATCTAATTTCCAGACTTGCAAAAGTTGAGAACTTGAACGTATTTGACATACTTCCCAAAGACATTTTTCAAAAATGTTTCAACCCAATTAAATAGATATAGTAAGGGATTTGTCAATAAATTCTCAGACCATTTGGAGCCACGGATTAATCGGAATAAATTTTGCAATTCAGACTACTGTTTCTGGCAGATTTGCGTAAGCTGACCACAAACAATTTTTCAAAGGATTAAAGGTTGAATTTGATCTGAAATTTTTAGGAGATACTCAGAACATCTGAGACTAGAATCTCTCCAAATTTCAGAATTTTTGAAGGCCTATAACGTAGTTTTTCAAACGTTGCAGTACATGGCCTGAAAACGGAAATTGTTTTCGGAAGTTGGGTTTTTGGATCAAAACATTTTAAAAACCAAATTTTCCGCACCCACTATTCAATCCCCCTTCTAGTGGTGCCTTGCAGGTCCTACACATTCGTAGTCAAAGTTTTTGCTACTCTTTCAACTAAAATTCTCTCTATCTTATATCATTTAAGCAATTAACAACAGAATATAAATAATACAAAAAATAGTTCTATTTTCTATGATTATATTTAAATTATATTAAGACAATATTTTGACATTTTCTAAGTTATGTTGAACTAATACAATATTATCAAAACCGGAGAAAGAAGAATGAAATAATTGCACGGAGGTCCTGTAGCGTTGAAGGAGATAGATAACCTAAGGAAGGTATGAACAAAATTTGTATGGGCATTTTTGAACAAAGTGAGGAGCACTAGCAAGTATGGTCAAGAGCAGTTGAGATACACCAATAAATACGGTGCAACTACAATCGTTGTAGAATTCGTGATACTAATAAATGCCGAAGTGTCGGTTGGCAATAGGGGTTCAAATGAAACAAGCTTTTAACAAATAATTCGGGTTCGATTCGTTAAAGATTCGATTCGAATTCGTTTATGGCGAATTCAAATTCGAATTCGATTCATTATTTCAGCTCGGAAAGTTTTACAAATCAAATACAAACAGTATAATATTCGATTCCAATATTCGATAAATTATTCGTTAAAGATTCGATTATAGGCTTGATTCGATTTGAGAATAATTAACACAGGCGACTGGCGAGAGCAAAATAATGCTGCTCTCATTTGTGCAAATTGCTGTAGCCTGTAATGTTGTAAATACTTTACGCCTTTACCCCTGACTTTATAGGCATTTGTGCAACCCTAATACCTAATACCCCTGAATTCCCTCTTTTCTTTTGTTGCCTTGCTGCCGTCCTCTACTCCTATCTGCCACTGGGATTTGAAAAAATCAAGAGAAAGAAAAAACCCAGATTTGGTTTTGTTTTCTTTCGGTTCTACTGCCTTCCTCGGAAATTTGCTTGCTGTTTGGATTCTTCAATCTTCATCGAGGTATGTTTCCTGTATTTGACAGCTACAAAAACCACTTTGTAATTGTTTATTTAATAGGCATCGATCTGTAGAGAAAAGGGGGTTTGAGTGATTTCAAAATAAGTGACTTAAATGCATGATATATACACAAACGTGCATACATGTATGCATGATACATTACTATTACTTGCCTTATTTAGCTTATATATAATGTTGCCGGACTAACGAGCCATGAAGCGTTAAAGCTTACATCATATGGCAAACATTTGTTGTGTTTATACTATTTTCAGGTGCTACCATTAATGAACTAAACTAGTTCATTAAGTGAAGTACTTAGTTTATTAAACTAAGTAGTTCATTAAAGGAAGCCACATTTGGAAAAGGCACAAAGGCAACAAGGCTAAGGAAGGAAAGTTTTCTCCTCCTCTCCTCTTAAATATACACATGCCATATACATATAAAATACATATATTCTCAGATTTTTTGACAAAGGCACATACACATATATTCCAACGTACTACTGACACGTTATATATTTTACGTACGTATGTTAACGTCACACCACTATACTTAACTCATATTTATGAGTATATTCAGGTCTTATATCATATGATATAAGACATGGTGATGACAAATTAAATACGACACGTTAAAAGGTTCTAAACCAAAAATTGTCGTATCGGGCGAATAACGAAACTTCGCCAGCGTGTCACGTACTTGCCATAAATAAATGGCCAGCCCCTATACTTCAAAAATTCTTAAAAATTTCGTGCACATGACTATATGTTCAGCCAAAAATACTTTCCATGTTGGCACACACAAATCACTCCACATTAAGGCCAAAATGTGAAGATTCCAATTTTAATTTTGATACATGATAAATGGCGCCACTTTAGACCAGCCAAGTTCCGAGATTTAAAGTATATATTATATATATTATGTGTAACATAATATATATAACATGTGCAAAAAGTTGGAATATAATTAGAGAAAAATCGGGTAATCGATAAATATCGAAAATTCGGTTTTCTACGCACACAACACATGGAACATTTTTGGTACATCATATGACACATATCTAGACACTTTTTACATATGTTATACATCTTAAAGTGTTCTAGAAAATTAAATTAAGGGCTGATTGGAATATAACATGTGTGTATTATTAAATGTGCACTATTTTACAAAGTTAGCAAAAATAATTTTCAGCATATGTATATACATCATACACGCACATTGTAGCTGAGATGGAGCTTATTTGGAGCTTTGTTGGCATATTGATTGGTCAAGAATCAATCATACAATGTTGATGAATTAAAGAGAGAAGCTACAAATGGTAAGATTTCAAACTTTGTCTCACTTATAACACATGCTGAAAATTTCAGCATGCTAAGCTTGGCTGGCTGATTTTTTTCATATTAATGTGATATATTTTATCATCTTATATTGTGTGATTGATTGGAAGAAGAAATGGAAGTATTTTAAATATTTTTCAAAGCCAAAAATAGTGATATCTTCAATATCACACATGCTGAAATTTTTCAGCATGTGTAGTATGTACAATGGCTGAAAATGAGGCCAAGCGAGAGACCAAAATTTATTTCCAAATTAATCAAGATAATTACCATCAATTGGTGATTTATTTTAAAAAGAAAAATCAAAGAAAAAGGGTAATATTTTGAACTTTGTCTCCATGAATCACATGCTGAAAATTCAGCATGGTATATGTTCATAATGGCCGAATTTTTTGCTTGGTTGGGAAGGAATTTTGTCTTACAACATTTATGTGACAATCTTGAGCTTTATGGAAGTTATTTTGTGATTGATATTGGCACATGTTTTAAGTGTTTTTCTCAGATTTTTCCAAGTCATCAATGATGACAACATCTAACCAATCATGAAGTGCCAAGTAAGCAAAGCTTAAATGATCATCCAATAAGAAGATGCCAAGTAAGCAAGACCATGTCACAATGATGTCTTACATTCTCCCAAGGACTTAGAAGATAATTTTCAAGAGGGGGAGGACCTATAGTGGACGGCTGCAACAAGCTTAAAAGGAAAGAAGTTGAGCAAAAACAAGACAAGCACAAGCATTGCAAAATCAAAGTGAAAAACGCCTAGCCTCTTCTTGTTCTACATTCTCCTTCTTTCTTTCTTCTTGAAACCCTATTGTATTCATATTTTTCAATCTTGAATAGGCTTGATATAGACCACCACATATTCCATATCTTTGCAAAAGATTGATCAAGGTGTGATCAATCTTCATTCTTGCGAGGTGGTGGTGTTCGTGCATAATGTATTCAACGTACAAGGTTTGTAAAGGGTTGGAGTTGGTGTGTAACTCCATCAACCCTGTGGTAAGGTGTATTGCATATGTGTGACTAGTGTGAACCAAGGAAGGTGTTTCTTGAAGACTGGAGTAGGTTGTTTATAACCGAACCAGTATAAAATTCTTGGTGCCATTTACTTTCAGCATTTACTTTCTGTTACTGCACAGTTTACTCTTTTTGTTGGCATTTGTAAAAATAGTAAACGACTTTCAAAAATCACAAAAATTTCCAGAGACATAGTCACACGTTCTAGAGTTAATTTGGCACAAGTTTCAACCCTTTTGAATAAATATAAGTCGATTAAACATCAAAAGTTCTGAGACTAGTGCAGTCTGATTTTCAGACTTGCAAAGGTTGAGACTTTGATTGAAATTGACCTACTTTCTAAAAGAATTTTGCAAAAATGTTTCAACCCACTTAAATATAGTACATAAGGAGTTAGTGGTTAAATTTTCAGAGCATTTGGACTTATACACAAATAGGAATAAATTTTTCAAAACCGTCTACCGTTTCTGGCAGATTCGCGCAATCTGATCATCAACGGTTTTTGAAGGGGTTAAAGGTTGAATTTTAATTTGAAATTTTTAGGGGAGTCTCATAACATCTGAGGCTAAGTTCGCTCAAAATTTCAGAATTTTTTGAGACCTATAACCTGGTTTTAAAAACGTTTTAAAACTGGTCCTGGAAACAGAATCTGTTTTCAGAAGTTGAGTTGTTTAGTTTTTAAACAAATTTTAAAAATCACACTTTCCGCACCACCTATTCAACCTTCCTCCTTCTAGTGGAGCCTTGCAGATCCTACAAGTGGTATCAGAGCGCAGGAACACTCACTTCAAGGAATCCAACGATTCAGTGAGATGGCAACCACAAATCTCAAAACCGAGCAAGAAGGTATGTCGAGCAAAAGGCCTCCACTTTTTGACGGTGAGTCGTTCATTCAGTGGAAACTTAGAATGAATCTTTTTCTTATGGCTATAGATATAGATCTTTGGTCAATCATTGAAGATGGTCCTTTTGTCCCATCTAAGTTATCTACCGTAGACGGAGTCACATTAGAAGTTGTTAAAC